>ML776611.1:506053-544757 GCA_009831015.1 Picea engelmannii
GAACCAAGGTCCCATGTAGAAAGGAAATCCACCATGCTGAAGTAGTCCAACCACCATTGTAAGCCCGGGTCCCATGTCCAAGTGCTCATGTGAACTCCCCATGGAATATTTTGGAACCCAATAACCAACTCCAAATGATGCTCAAAAGACTGACACATATCATGTGAATCTAAATAAGAAGATCCATCAACATAGTGGAAAAGGGTCGTAGCAGAATCTGGAAGGAATAATACCACTGTAGAATATGCAGACTGAACGCTGGTAACTAGCTCCTGATGTGGGACATTGATTTTCTCTACAGAAGGTGGAGTGGAGTCATCAAATAAAATATGGAAGTGGTTGTCATCCCAGAAATGACAACTATCCATATACCAATCATCACAATCATCCTCAAAATCATACCAAGCATATATTTCTTGATTATATTCATCCCTGAGGCCCTCCATAAGAAATATCTCTTGCATGTTATTCAATGAATTTTGAATACTACGAAAACTATCATTGAGGCCATCTGTGAGGTTGCTTGTGAGGTTGTCTGTGAGGCCATGTCCAAATGCATCCAATCTGTCATCCAATGTGTGAAACAATTGGGCTTTGAATGATTCAAGAATTTCTTTCAGGTTTTGAGAAGAAATAGTCATATGAGAACCCTATTAACCCTTCGATCCCACAGCCCTCATGAAAAAACCCCAAAAAATAGAACAATAATTTACAACAAAAAATCACGGTTTTTTCTGAAAAAAACCCTAAAAAACTATTGAAGTTAAAATGCTCATAACTTCACTTCCCGGACTCCGTTTCGGTTGATTTGTTTTTTGAAATTGGGTGAAATTGTGAGAGGAACTCAGATTTGTAATTTGTTTGAGAAAATTTGGCCTCCAACTGCTATATAAATAAAAACAAATCGTTCCGCCGTCCGCGGAAAAAACCCTGAAAAATTGCAGATTTTAAAACTTCAATATCTTGACTTCCCGGACTCCGTTTTGGACGATTTTTTATTTT
Organism: Picea engelmannii; assembly: GCA_009831015.1. NCBI lineage: Eukaryota > Viridiplantae > Streptophyta > Pinopsida > Pinales > Pinaceae > Picea > Picea engelmannii. Next base: position 507,056 of record ML776611.1, read on the forward strand.
TTTTAACTTGGGTGTTTTTCTGAGAGGAACTCAGATCTACAATCTTTTTTTTCAAATTTTTCACAAAAATATACTGAAAATGTCTGGAATGTCACGACCCTCTTTTTTTTTCTCCGAAAAAAAAATCTGCAAAAATAAAAAATAGTTGCCCACAACTCCGGCCAAGGAAAGTCCTCTGATACCACTTGTTAAGAGCCTAAGACTGAATACAAAATCACCACAATAGATATAGAAGAACAATATAGAAAATCACAACTTTATTATATTAAACCCTTGAGGTAGGGAAACACCGTACAATGGATCCTATTATGGAAGGGATCCTCTCATGTTCACTTGCCTCTTCGAGGGGGCATCCTCCTATTGAGATACCGCTCCAAATAAAATATTTCTCTTCATGTCTCATTACATTGCTTGAATCCCTTTATATAGTGCTACCATCACCTAAGAACATTCTAGAGGAGGAATCTTCTAGAAGTAGAACCTTCTAAGAAGTCCTCTTACATTTATTAGATCTAATTACCCATTTATTATATCTAACTACCATAGTGGGCCTTATTTAATAATATAGTGGACCTAGTCCACCTTACATTGAATGACCTCCACTATTATCACTATGGGCCCTCTGGCCCCCCCCCACTACCTCACTAGCTACCTTACAAAGGGATGGATACCATTTTCGGCAATTTCATGGTCGAGGCTTCAGCTATCACCAATCCAGAACAASAGTCTGAGATTATAGAATACATGCAGCCACTAGCTTCTACACAACGATCTCATGCACCCGATGAAAATCAAATTTGGTCTCTTTATTTTGACGGGTCAAAGTCCAAAGAAGGAGCTGGCGCAGGCTGCGTTATTATCGACCCAACAGGTAACAAAAGTTTGATTGCATGTAGGTTGGAATTTGAATGTACTAATAACGCCGCAGAATATGAGGCTTTACTACAAGGTCTCAGAGAAGCTTTGGATATGAACATTCAAAACTTGACCATCTTTGGCGACTCTGAAATAATGGTTAGACAGGTAAGAGATTCTATCCATTGTCTGTCTCTGCATCTTAAAAGCTACCAATTTGAGGTATGGAATTTAATGAATAAATTTTCTTCTTTCAATATAAATTCTATTCCTATATTGAACAATTATGAAGCTGATCTATTAGATAATGTAGCTTCTAAACTCTTTCCTATAGAAGGCTTATCCCCGAATGCATTCTTCGTCGAACTGTTGTTCAGGCCATTCGTTCCTGACAACATCATGAATTGGAGAGTCTTCAACGACGATCAACATATTATTAACTTTCTGCATATGGAAGAAACTTTTCAAGGCGCGATGATAGACGAATGCACTCATGACGACAATTTGCGTGATTTCACGGTAATACCAGATCCGAGAACTCCTAAATCTTGATCGGATATGGTAAATCCGATCCCTAAATCTGTAGTTAGATTAGAGAAATTTTACGATCTTCAAGATAAATTTAAAAAGTTGGTCAACTGTAAAACCAATAGTTTCGCGTTATCATATGAAAAAGTAAACTTAGGAACTAATGATAATCCGCAGTGCATTAATTTAGGATTGGGGTGTTCTCAACAAGAAAAAGCTGCATTTATTAAATTGTTCAAAGAATTTAAAGATGTCTTTGCATGGACATATGATGACCTTAAAATTTTCGACCCTAACATCATAATACATGTCATTCCTATGAAACCCCAAGCCTTACCCTTCCAACAAAAATTGAGAAGAATGCACCCTAAGCTCGAACCGACCGTCAAAAAAGAATTAAATAAACTCCTAAATGCTAAGATTATCTTCCCTATTAGGAATACTCAATGGGTTTCTAACCTTGTCCCTGTCCGGAAGAAAAGTGGGGAAATTCGACTATGCGTCGATTTCTAAAACCTTAACAAAGCATCTGATAAAGACAACTATCCTGTTGCACCCATGGAACAGATCCTTCAATAGGTATCTGGTTCTGAGAGGCTATCCTTACTGTATGGTTTCTCAGGGTACAACCAAGTCTTGATGTCTCCTCCAGACCAACTTAAAACTACCTTCTGCACCCCATGGGGCACCTACGCTTATCGAAAAATGCCTTTTGGATTTATTAATGTTGGTGCCACTTTCCAGAGAGCGATGGACACCGCTTTCTGAGGCTTAATCAATCAGTGCATCGTAGTTTACTCTGATGATGTTACCGTATTCTCTAAAAACAAAACCGATCATCTAGCTCACTTACGAGCCGTTCTACAACGATGTCATAAATACGACATTTCCTTGAATCCTAAAAAATCCATTTTTGCAGTAGAACAGGGTAAACTCTTGGGATTTGTTGTGTCGAGCAAAGGAATGATTATCGACCCCAAAAGGACTCATGTTATCGCGAAACTTCCCCCTCGTACATCCAAAAAATCTATGCAGTCTTTCTTAGGCCAGATTAACTTCATGAGGAGATTCATCCCCAGTTTCTCCGAAATGGTTAGACCTTTACAGAGTTTAATTAAGAAAGACACCCAATATCATTGGGGACCCCTAGAAAATCAATATTTTAATGCAATAAAGAAGGCCATAATAGACGCTCCTTCTCTCATGAGCCCCGACTTTTCTCAAGACTTTACACTCTACACTTTTTCTTCTGACCATTCCTACGACACCGTCCTAACTCAAAAGAACGTCAAAAACAATGAAGTACCCATCGCCTTTATGAGCTCTTCATTCAAAGGTGCTGAACTTAATTACCCGGTGGTATATCAACAAGCCTATGCTATTTTCAAAGTAGTCAATCACTTCCGGTCCTATCTTTTGAAATCCAGAACGAAAATCATTGTTTCGTACCCAGTCGTCAGGAACCTGTTAGTGCAGAAAGAACTAGGAGAAAAGAGGGCTAACTGGGTCACCTCCTTGCAGGAGTACGACATAGAAATTACCCCAGCTCAAATAGTGAGAGGTCAAGGGTTATGCAAGTTAGTTGTTGATTCAGCAGCAAGACATCAAGAAGAAAGCGATACGTCAAACCTAGGACAACACGATCAAAATGCAATTTGTTGTGCACAAAACTCTGTCAGTTCATGGTACGACGATATAAAATTCTTTCTTGAGCATGGGTCAGCCCCCTGTCACCTAGATCCCACTAAAAGAAGAGCGTTGAGTTTAAAGTCTGCCTCCTTTCATTTGGTTAATGGTATCCTGTTTCATCAAAATTTTGATGGCGTACTGATGCGCTGTCTTGAGAAGGACGAAGAAGAAAAAGTCTTACTAGAATTGCATGCAGGAGAAGCTGGTGGTCATTTTGGTGGTGACACCATTTCCCATAAGGTTTTAAGAGACGGATATTACTAGCCCATGCTTTTTAGAGATGCCCATGCCTTGTGTCGTAAGTGTACCATTTGCTAGAAAGCATCAGGGCAGTTACAGAAACCAACCTTTCCTTTGCAACCCGTTTCAGTAGATTCTCCTTTTCAGCAGTGGGGCCTTGATATCATAGGTCCAATCAACCCCCCATCCTCAAAACATCATAAATTTATCATAACATCCACATATTACTTTACTCGGTGGTTTGAAGCTACCGCATTAAGAACTGTCAACACCGGTCAGGTAATTGCCTTTTTAAATTCGAATATTATTACTCGTTTTGGTATATACCTGATTGTTTAGTATTCGACAATGCTTCTTATTTTTTGTCTCTTGAGATGAGCCAATTCACTTCAGAAAAAGGAATTAAATTGAAGTATTCTACTAGCTATTACCCCCAGGGAAATGGATTGGTGGAGTCGACAAATAATAACTTGATCAAAATCATCAAGAGAATGGTGGCTGAAAATCACAAAAACTGGCACAATGCACTGTTAAACGCGCTTTGGGCTGATAGGGTAACACCAAAAAATGTTGTAGGTAACTCCCCCTTTTTTCTCATTTATGGAAGAGAAGCAGTTCTGCCACCACAAATTCTTCTTCCTTCACTACAGTTATCACAAAAAATTCAAGAAGAAGATTGTCCCCCTTTGGAAAACCGAATTAACACTTTGATGAAGCTAGAAGAGGTAAGAGCCCAAGCTAAATGTAAGTTAGATCAGCATCAGTTATTGGTTAAAAGATGGTTTGATTATAACTCTGCTTCTGATAGGAATTTTGAAGTAGGTGACCTCGTCTTGAAATGGGACAAACCGCATGAGGGAAAGGGAGAGCACACGAAATTTCAAAACTTATGGCTTGGACCATTTTTAATTGTTGAGAAGTTGGGTCCCAGATATTTCTGATTGCAGAATCTAGAGAGGCAACCTAACACCTATCCGGTGAATGGCCAAGCCCTGAAAAGATACTTTGCTTGATGACAACCCTTGTACATTATGTACATATTTTTCTTTTGTTTTATTTTTCTTTTGGTTTTTTGTTTTTGATTTCTCCTTTGAGTTTATCAGTTTGTGTTTTTGGAAATACACATACCTGTATACTGAGCTATTCGGACAAAGAAAACAGAAAATTCCTTCGTTGAAATGACTGCTAAGAAAATTGTATAAACATCAATTGTGTACTTCTAAAATTTACATCTGTGATTGGCAAAAGTTTGTCGTTTGAAAGAAGTTAACTGATTTCAATCTCTAACATAAGCTTGTTGCGATCATCCATTATATTTTTACGCTGTCCCTATTCCTTAAGGGAATGACTCAGAAGATGTCTCCCTGCCTTAGAGAGTTGGTTCTGTAAATGAAACATCTCTGGATCTTAATAAAGGACAGTTCTAAAAATTCTGATGAGGTCTGTAAAAAAATATGTTAAAATAGCATAATTTTCAGTGTCACCCTGCTCAACTATATATCTTTGATAAACAAAATAAATCATTAATAGAGTTGTGGGAAGTGCTTGTAAACCCACCGGGATGTTGAACAGGTCTACTGGTAGCGGGTAAATGCATGCATGACGCCAAGACAGCTTCGTCGGGGTAATGAACAGGCCCGCTGGCAGCGAAGCAATGTCGGGTATATGAAAAATTGTAAATAAGAAACCTCACAACCTTAAAATGTCCTTTATTTTGATCTGGAACTTCTTGACAGGATATGGATATCAGAGTGGGTTAAATGGAAACCCTGTCGAGGCTATGGATGCCTGCTGGCAGCAGTGGCTCTGTCAACAGTATTGGAGATTTTATCTTTAATATCGTGACTTGCTTGTCTTGAGACTGTTATCAGTTTTCATCCTTTAAACACTGCTGGTATTTGGTTAATGATGATGTTTACATGATTTTCTGGTTGTTATTTTTGAGTTAGAATTTTTCTCATTATCCCAATCTGAATTTGTTCTTTTGGCAAAGATAACTGCTTCTACCAGTGTGTTTCCATTGTTGGCAGCCAATTTTCATTTTTATACTGTCCTTATAAGATGCCTACACCAGTGCTTTGCAAACCTTGATTTTTGTCGCAATTCTCGAATAAAACGACACTATTATTTTGTGCTATCTGCACACTTACCTTTGTTCTTGTTTTCACGACTGCAAGTGTGAAAAATTGGTTTTCAAAGTCACATTAAAATCATCACTGAATTGTTGCGATCTTTCTTATCGATATGCCCATTGCATTTCCAATTTACTTATCATTATGCGGTTGGAAAGACCCCTTGATCTGTACTCATTTGGCATTATTTCATTGATTATATAATTTCGTTTTATGAGTGATTGAGTTTGTGATGCATTGGTGATTTGATTTATATGTTCTTTGATCATTAGTCTCATGAAAACACATTGGTGCCATGGTTAACCCTTGGAAAATCGTTTCATACAACACATAGCTCATATAACCAAATCCTTGGTATGATTTCGATTTGTTGCTTTGGTTTTAAAACTATGGTAAAACTTTGCTCACGCAAACGTTTGGTCCACATACCATATATCCATTGGTTGATTGAAATGGCATAGTTTTTAACACATATGCATTGTGATTTGAATATCTAAATGTGCCGACGGTTGTACTGTGGGTAATGACTATTGTGCATGGGCCGAAATAGCTCCACCACCTTCGCACGATATGTCATTAATGTTTTCTCCCCTATCCCTGTTTCACCTCTACTAGTTTTGGGTAAGCCTGTGAGCATTCTTCCCCTGCGTATGCTATGTTCAAACCCTAACTCCCGCACCCTACTCACTGTGTGCTCCTCTCAATGGCACCGGTGGTCCATATTGAGACGAATGGTAGTCAAGATCTGTTACTCTTTGATAACTCCCGTAAGGATTTGGAAAACAATGGTTGGCTCACATTTATACAGAGGTTCGAGGGTTTCAATCTTTTTGTTGCATAGAAATCCACCCTTACCTTTGATGGGTGTAGGGCTAAAGTAGGTGACATTCAGCTTGAACTCAATGAAGAATTCATAAGCTCTGCTACAGGATTGGCAACCACGGGCCAACGATGGTTTAAAAACTCCAAAGTCGACAAAGTGTCGTGGCCTTTTCTATTCATATTAGGAAAGGTTACATCCTGTGACAAAGGTATGCCTATTTCCACACTTAAACCTGGGTGGCATGATCTTTTGATAATGGTTAAACAATTTGTGACTTGTGAAGGCCAGTATGGATTGGTTTTACTTTATCACCTTCGATTGTTAATTGTTAATGAATTTCATGGGCTATACATTGAACATGCCATTTTACTTCTTGCATAGTCTTTACAAAATGGCTAAGAGGTTCAAACGCGAGAAGGCTGATAGCAGCTTGTTTCACGATGGCTTGATTAGACTCATTGTCGTTCACCATTTAAACCTTCATGACGATAATTGGCAAGCCTTTCTATCTTGAAACAGCTTTGTCGATTCAAAGTCTATCCAAATCGACAAGTCTATGGTCAGTGAGACTATGATTGGGCCACCTGTGCCTTTCCATGTCCAGCTACCCCCTACCAAACCCTCTGTTTTCCCTGATATTTCCCTACCCGACATCCTAACAGACAAGACTGAGGCTGTAAAGAAGCTATGAGTAATAAAGTTAGGGGTAACCCTACTGTCGACAACAAAGGTAAAAAGAATGCTCGATTGATAACAAGACTTGCCCGGAATAAACCTAAGCCTAACGTCAATCAAAAGCCCATAGTTCTGAGAAAGGATTCAGAATCTGATATCGAGCGCTTCCTAGCTGGAGAGTACCCTTATTCCCATGGCTTGTGCTCCGAGAAACCCTATGACTATGTATCTAATTTTCCCCCGTGCCTAAAGAACAATCCTAATTACCCAAGGATTAGGCTACATAATGAAACCCTCAGTGATTTAAACAAACCCTTTCTTGCAATTTCAAAGCCCGAGCAGTCATCATGCATCCAATGCAATGTGTGGATAGAGCGCTACTATATTGACGTCCCCTTGCTACAGTCAAAGATCAAATCATTGGAAAACCAAGTTACAGTATTGTCGAGAGAAAGGGGCAAGTTTCAAGCTAATGACAAGAAATAGAAAACCATTGGTTCGATCGTCTTTAGGAATGTCGAATCGGCAACAGCCTTTGTCAATTCCAAATTACCATGACCGATTTGTTTTATGATTATCCAGGTATGAATTTCAATATCAATTTCGTTTTATAAATTGCTAGGATTAATATAATGAATTGGGTTTTGGTTTTCAATTAGCTCTGTTCATTATTCGAAATGACTCTGTCATAGTTTGATTATAAAAAATAGTTATGTTGTGGATCATGTACAGTAGATTCATTTTACTAAAGTCAAATGTGGTTATGATTCGGTTATGCGATTTGGTCGTGCCCAGTTTAGCAATTGATTTTTTTTCATTGGGTTTGATTCGTTTTGAATAATTCTGTTGGTTTGAATTAACCAAATCAATGGGGTTTGCTTTCACTTGGATTTTGTTTGCATCTGACCTGTACAGGAGATTTTTATGCTAAAATTAGAGCACAGTTATGTTTTGATTTAATACGATTTTGTTGTGGTTGGATGTCATCGGCTCTGATTTAGTTCTTATGATTTGATTTTGAAACGTTTTCGTGGGCTTGAATTGGTATGATCCTTTATATGTGTTACGCGTCATTATTAGTGACTGGGTTGATAAATGTGATGTAATCTAATAAACTCAAAATAACATTGTTGACTTTGATTTACCAGGAACGACTCTGTTTTGTACTGAATCAAAATTCTCGTTTGGATTTGGATTACATTCGACCTGTGCAAAATATCTATTCGCCAAAATCGTGGAACGATGTTGATTCATAACGATTGTGTCAAACCCAAACTGTTTTGATTCATTCTTGTTTTGATTTGATTCCTGCATGTCCTGAGTTAGCACGATTGATTATATGAGTTGGATTGGTATCGAAAATAGATTTGATGCTGCTCTATTGGTTTTGATTTTCAAAAAACGATTTTGTCAAGCTCAGATCGACATATTTTGTCTCTATTGAATTCATATGGAAACTCGGCTAATAGTTAGTTTTGAAATCAATTCAAGTGATGATTTCGTTGACTGTTAATCGATTCTGTCTACTCCCAATTGGAAATAACAAACGTTTGACAAATCCCACATATCCTGTTATCAACTGATTAATTCAATTATGATTTCATTTGTTTCAATTTGCATACAAGTTTTCGTTTGGTTTGCAAATAGCATGATCGTTTGTATATGTTAATACAGTTATATAAATTTGAAAAGCGATCCTGTTGATTTCATTTGGATTTGACAATGATTTTGTTGATGGCTGAAGCAACTATTTGTGTCTATTTCAATTGGTTCATGAAAATAATTTCATTGTTGTCGAATTATATGAGAGATTTTGTTGACCCGAATTGGCGATAACGAATTAAACATAGTGCATCCATCTCTGTTATCATTTGGTTGAATACGATTTAGTTTGTTCAATTTGCATACAAGTGTCGATTTGAATGATGATTTTAGTAATCAAATATTTTTCAATAGTTTGAAAATATTTTTTAAGATTCAGATTGATTTTGAAGTGATTCTGTGTTCGATTTAGACCAGCTACAGAATCGCAAGATTCTGTAGCTAGTCTTACAAATTAGATTTTTGTCAATTTTATTAACAAAATATCCTCTAATATTGTCTATTTTTGTCATCTTTTAGGTACATACGAATTACCATGATCAATTGGGCATGTTGTGGAAGTTTATGAGATATTTGTGTGATGTAGTTTTTATTTTAAGTTGTTGGTTTGAGTCAGAAATAGAGACTTGGGATATCATCCCAGATTTTTTGTAAACTGTTTTGATAATTCCCACATGGATGTTTTACCTTGTGGGAGGTCTTTAAATACTTGTTATTTTTTGTAATAACTAATCATCCTCACTGTCGGAGAACTAGACTATGGATTTATAATACAGACTGAGATGAGAGTTGATGTCTTGTAACAGCTTTCGCTTTCAATATATCAAACTTGTGTTTCGAGTTTTATTCATATCATTTTGCAGTCGATTATAGACTACTTTAGCTATCGTAATCTATTGCAGGTTGATGTGACTTGATTAATGTGTAATCCATATCTGATTTCTCTTATTTAAAAAATACAACAATTACTTTGTTTCAGTTAATGAATCACAGATTTCTCTTCTTCGTTAATTGAATCATTTATGTACAAATCCTTGCACACAGATTTATCTAATGTGATGATTTGTAAATTATAAGATTGTTGTAACTTTTATGTCTTGTTTGTTCTGTTATCGATATTCAAAAGAGCGTTGTTGYTTACTGTTTACTAGAGGATTGCARAGGATTGATGCGGGTTTCCTCCCATCGAACAACTGAACTGGATTCTTTACACTGGACAAATTGGAAAGCATTATCACARGTTAGTTTATTAGTGTTATTTAAGTAGTTTAGACAGATATATGCATAGTTTAAATTTGTAGTTAGAGTTAGTGTTTTAATTTCTTAGTTCAGATAGTTAGTTTTTATTCTATTTCTTTCTCATAAAACTATAAAAAATCAAATCAAAAACAGTTCCGCTATCTTAGGACATATTACAATTGATTTTTCCAGGTTTTCCTCTAAATCTGTAATTTATGAATATTATACATTTGTGATTAAGATTTGATTCAGTTGATAGTTGAATGTTGAATTTCATAGAATTATTATAGTTTAGGTAGTAAATTGTATATATTAGTAGTTTAGATTTGTTTATTAGTTTGTTTTATTTATTTAGATTAGTTCATTTAGAGTATTTTTCTTTTGTTATCTTAGGACTTAGATCGGATAATGGAGCCACTAAACCCGTCAGGGTGGGTTATCCCAAACGTCTTGGGTTATTTAGATAACCCCGGACCAGATCCACTCTTCCAGTTGACAGACGATCAATTTCGCCCGTCAACATGTTCCCGATTTGGTTTTTTTCCACTCCAGTGAAATTAGATGCTCCTAGTACCTTATATGTAAACAATCCACCCTCGGATCATCAAGCTCATGTCAATCCTCTTCTTTCTTCTCCCATACGTTCATATTCCCGTTATTCCTATTTTCCTAGTGAAATATCTACAACTAGTAACCAGGTGGACAAGAAGAAGAAGAAGAAGTAGAAGATTTAGAAGATGAAAAATAACAAAGAGGGAAAGTTTCCAACCATTCTCGGACATGTTGAAAGTGATCCGGCAAACTTTGGGAAATATGTTGGAAGTTTTGTTGATGTTGTCAAGTCTAAAAATAAAAATGGCATGCCAAAATTCCCTTGCAGAATTTGCAAGGGTGATCACCTTCTCAAGGATTTCCCTAGTATTCCCAAGGTCATAGAAGTGTGGTATCATGTTTCTTCTCAATCCACGTCATGAATCGTTGTTATTCATGTTGGTGACAACCCATCGAATAGTCATCAGGTTAGAAATAAGAACGGTAAAGTCAAATTTCTCTGCTTATTATGTAAGGAGATGCACTGCACCTACATTTTTCCCCACATGGATGAAGCCTCATATATATTGAAAAAAATTGTTGATGTTCAACAACAACTTCCAACAAGTTACCATAAACTTTCTCCCAACCCACCATTATTTGATGAACTAGTCAATATGGTTCCACCCTATGTTAGTCTAGTTGATCAAGTGGTCAATTTGGTTTCATGATCACTTGAACCAGTTGAAATTTTGGTTGATATGATTCCATCATCGGTCGATCCCACTCTTCCATCCATGAGTGAAACCCAAGTGATCAATTTGAGTACCTCCTCGGTTAATATGATCCATCAAGTGGTCAATTTTATGTTCCCATCAATCGATATGACTCCTTTGACAAGTGAATATGTCACTTAGGTATTTCTTGTCACTACAGATTCCTCCAAACAAGGGGGAATTCCACCCATTCCAGCAACACCCCCTCCAAGCTATGCGATTACTATTGATTGGAATACTCTAACAAAACCTCGTCTCCCTTATCACGTGACTTTCCAAATCGTTTTCAAAGTTTTTGGTAGGCATATTCCTAACACTATGAGAGATGAAGGAGATTTTGTTAGCATCCTCTCCTCAAATTCTTGGAAATATCTTGGTTCACCTCATCTTGAGTCAGTGACTCAGAATCTTTTTGTATTTTAACAAAAGGGTTATTCAACCTTTAGGGATCCTTCCTCAATTTCCTATTACTTGTTTTTTGGGGGGGATGGTATATATTGATGTGATGGTAGCCCATGACTCCTTGGACTCTAATTTTCTCCTCAAAAAAGACTATGTTTATGCCATGAAAGCTTTTGTGTAGACACTCTTTCGCGTGATTTGTTTCCCTCATAGTGGACACATAGTGACCATAGACCAACTTTCATTCATTGACCCTCATATGATGGTCAACCATTAGTATTCCCTGAATGGTCCTTATATTCCATAGTCATCCACCCCGTTGCAAGTCAATTATGTTGAAACTTGTCCCATGCATTCAACTCCGAATGAGAAAGAATCTGTCCCTTCTGTTAACTTAGATCTGGTATTTTACATGGTGATCTCTTCGATAGGGATTTTAGAGCCTTATATACCTACCCCTATTATGCCCCTAGACATGTATTCCTTCCAGAGTGTTTTTATTCTTCCTCATGAAGCTCTCTTGGAAGCCATGATCGAGTTTTATCCCTTGACATGTATTCCTTACAGAGTATTATCATCTTGGAATCCATGCTCAAGATGATAACTATGAGCATCGTTCCCATTTCTGTTTCAAGCTCGTTAAAAAATGAAACAGAGGTCTGGGGATCCAAACCAACAAAGAGCATAGTTTATTTTCGATTTGAATCTCGTTAAAAAATGAAACTGATCACTGAGCATAGTTCTTTTCCTATGTCAATATCGTTAAAAAATGAAATAGACCCTTACGACCATAGTTATTTTCCTGTGTTAATCTCATTCAAAAATGAAACAATGACCTCTCCCCTTGATTTGAGTCTTTTCTTTAGATCTCGTACCTGAACCTTCATTTCACCCACCTCGGAAAATCAATCTTGTTTCTTCCTCCATCTCTGGTGAACATTCTCCTATTAGCAACTAGGATTATATTGGATATATAAATTGGTGTCACAAGATGAGCTAGCAGATGAAACGAAGCTTGGTGGGAATGTCTCCATCCTATGGTTATCATGTTGGTGTTAAGCCACTAGCTTCTCAAGCTGGGGGGAAAGTACTAACAACCCACCTTTGGACTTTATCTTGGGAAGTGTCGAGCACATTTAGTTTTGGTTTTAATCTCATTAAAACATTGAAACCTACATGAGCATAGTTTTCCTAGTTTCAAGCTCACAAAAAAATAAAACCTAACTAATCATAGTTTTACTTTGTTTGAAGCTTGTGTAAAAATGAAACCAATCTCTAGCTTAGTCTTCGTTCTTTCTTGTGCTTCTAAATACATGAGAATAGGTTAATGAGCTTAGTCTTTTTTCTTTCTTGTGCTCGTAAATACATGAGAATAAGTTACCAAGATTAGTCTTTTGCTCTTTCAACTTACCATCCGCAAACAGACGGACAGACCGAAGTGGTTAACAAAAGTCTTGGAGACTTCCTGAGGAGCCTGGTGGCAGAACACCATGGTAGCTGGGACAACATATTACCCCAGGCAGAGTTTGCGTACAATGATTCAGTGAATCGGAGTACAGGAAAAAGTCCATTTCAAATTTTGTATGGGACACAACCGAGGGGAGTTTTTGAACTCAGGGAGTCAGAACAGACTACGACTAGTAGTGCTAGTGTAGAAGAATTTGTTGAAGCGATGAAGGAACTTCACGGCAGGGTGAAGCAACGATTGATGGATTCAAATCAGGACTACAAGCGCAGAGCATATCAGTGGAAGAGACAACTTCATTTTGAAGTTGGGGATCTTGTTCTGGCACATTTGAGGAAGGAAAGGTTCCCAAGGGGAACATACAATAAACTCAAAATGAAAAAGATCGGGCCATGCAGAGTCCTGAAGAAGTTCGGAGAAAATGCTTACGAAATTGAATTGCCAGATGGCATCGGGATATCTCCGATATTTAATGTTTCGGATTTATACCCATACAAGGCTGGGGAAGTAGAGACGGGAACTGGGGAACCAGTGGTCCAGTGGAAAAAGCAATTACCAGTTGCAGAGAAGCCGCAAATGGAGTGCATACTGGACAAGTGAATGGGAAAGAAAACCAGACAAAAGAAATATTTCGAGTACCTGGTGAAGTGGAAGAACCACCCAGTGGAAGATGCCAGCTGGGAGATAGAAGCAGTTATCCAAAAAAATGGACAGACTGTGTAGGAGCTCATGGACAGGAGCCCATGAAATTTTTCAAGCGAGGGAGTATGATGCAGGAGCATCGCCCACGTCGAGTGAGCCAGCACATTGAGAGGAAACAGTTGGGCAGCGCCAACACATATTTTGAAATACTTGGGAGTTGTTGCGCCGTTTTTTATGAAGTCAATAATAAATAAGTGCACTTGTATTGTAAAGGGGACCTTGAGCCTTTAAGCCCTCGTCCTTAGTAGATAAGAAAGCATTTAATAGATTTAATACTGGTAGATAGAATAGTTAAGTCTAGATTAGACAATTTTAGTTTTCGAGAGGGAAACGGGATATAGACACCCTCCTTTGTAAATTGTAAAATTCATTCTTGAGAAATAGAAAGAGAAGAGCAGCAGAGAAGGGTATGCATAATCTCCATGTACAGACATTGAATTAATAAGAGAAAGTTTTGATTCAAATCCATGGTTGTGTTTCTCTCTATGTGTTTATGTTGATATGCTCATGATTGTTTGTTTCTTGTCATACATTTGCTTTTACATGCTGTGTATGTGATTTCAAGGTTGAAGTGAAGTCTGTGAAAACCAGGAGCTAGTTTCAATTGTTTCTCCATCTTGAACCTAAAAATTCCTGCAAGGAGTGCAGTGGAATTTGTCCGCAAGGAGTGCATGACTGCAGGGTTCAGATAGAGATAACTTTTGGTTCTAAGTTCTCAGAAGTGAAGATTTGGCACCAGAGCTATGCAAGACATGTGTAGGCTGGACGAAGACTCAAAGTTGCGATTCTGAGCGAAAAGGGGAAGTAGGACTGCGGCTGCAAGTGAGCGCGTAGGTCGAGGAAGATTCAACAGTTGATCATGTTCGAAGAGATGCCGCAAGGAGTGCGCGCAATAAGTCTTCATAGAGACTCGTGATCAGTGAGGATAATCTCAGGAGGAATAGGCCTACAGTTCACTGAGGGAGAATTGCAGAATTGCTGTGGAAAGCCCGAGAGAAGCTCCACAGGTTGGTGAGTGGTTGAACAAGTCTTCACGGAGGAAGCATTAGATTCATCACACAGGAAATATCAGAGGAAGGGTGGACGATTGACATCTCCTGGAGGTATTCCCCGAGAAATTGAGGATCGTCAGATCTTGCAAAGGTGTGCAGTGATTACAATGCGAACATTTGGGAGTTCGAATCTCAGGAGGAAGTAGTGTCGTTGATCTGGGTTCATAGGAACCAGCAGATTTGCACGTGCTATCGCACATCGGCATATCGCGAGTTGGAACACCAAGTTTCCGGAGCGGAAGTAGCGATATCACAAAGAGTGATACTCCTATAATCTCTGAGCCGTTGATCGCGGGAACACGTGTCAGAGAATCCAAATATCTCAGGGTTCGGAGAATCGGGGTTCTCGACGACGAAGAGCACTTGCATTTCCGATTCGCGATTAGTGATATCCCGACGGTGATGTGGTAGCATGGGACCATGGTTGCTGGTGGAGTACAGGTGGCACCATATCAGGAATCGGGGAAAGGTAAGTCCCGAGTCCATTAACCTCCAGATTCGCGATCCCGCGAGTTACGAGATCCCGACAGAAGGATAGAGGGTGGATGATTCGAGTCCACACGTGTATCGGAGAACCGACACATCGGGGTTCGGGGATTGTAGTTTAAATTTGTTGACATCACAGGTAGTGATTTACCGATGAGGAGAACTCTGATAGAAAGGAGGGGGAAGAAAGTCAGTGATTGACCCGTATCGGGATTTCGGGAAATCGCAAGGCATAAAGCGCGTGACTACAGAATTCATGAAATCGCGAATTTCGATTCCCGATTTGGAAGGGAGATCAGCAGAGAATTGCTGTGGGTAAAGAACTTTCGACGGGGGAGTTGAGAGGCATTTTAGCTCCTTCGGCCAAATTTAGAGAAGGTCCTGGTGGAAGCGGACGACACAGGGTGTCGTAGCCGCACTAATTTATTATATCTAACTACCATAGTGGGCCTTATTTAATAATATAGTGGACCTAATCCACCTTACATTGAATGACCTCCACTATTATCACTATGGGCCCTCTAGCCCCCCCCACTACCTCTCTAGCTACCTTACAATTTGGCCCCTTTCTTTCCATAGAGTGGTATATCTCATGTATTGTTCGTCATAGTTACCAACAGGGTAATATTGTTCCATGACTGCATCCATAAAAAATTCGCAAGTGGGATCGACCCCATATATTCCAGACTCCTCTGTGGAACTTTTCTCCCAGTAATTTTCCCACCAATATTTGACATGGGGGAGAGCCTTAAGGAGTGTGAAGGTGATCTTTTTCATGTCGGAGAAATTGTGAACAAAGAAATAACCTTCTAGCATATTTAACAATTTTTCTAGGGCATTTGCATCCATCTATCCTTTAAATATAAGAATATCAAAATTAGCTTGTACCTTGAAAGGATAAGAGCCTTCAAAGTGGCCACTTGATGAATACACGTCTGTTATTGTCGACATGCATTGAAGGATGTGGGAAAAATTATCCATCATTTCATCCCTCTCTCGCGTAAGATCTTGCTCAGGAAACAAATTAATAGAATATTCTACTCCATTTTTATTTTCTTCCACCATGGAGTGTTTATTGGGCATGCGAGATAAATTTTCCTTAAGAGAGACAATCTCCAGAACCAACTTTCTATACTCGGACCTTTTCGGGGACATGCACTGAAAAATGATCAAGAGCATCCTCCTCTGATACCAATGATCTAGATTATTTTTCGCACGAAATGAGAGTGGAGATATAATAAACAAATGTACATAGATATATCAAATATCCAATAATACAACAAATACATATAAGAGATATAACCATAAACACAGGGATACAGTGATACACAATTTCTATTAATGAGTGAAATGTACAAAACTGTAAAAATACGGAGTGGAAGACTCGCTACAATGGTAGAAGCTTATCTCTGAGAAGAGATGTGATGACTATGCTCAATCGAAAGAATATTATTATTACAATCAGGTTCCAAAGGACTTTTTAAGATAAAATCCAAAACCCTAACCCCAAAATATGAAAAGCCAATAATTTTGTGGACCTCATTTTGGGTAGTTTGGTGTATCAACTTCTTGGGGGCATAACTTTTGAATACAATCTCCGTTTTGGATTCACTATAGTTCATTGGAAAGGTGTCGATGAGGAGATTCATTTTGGGGAATCAATCATAGACTACAACTATCATTTAGGTGCCTGATTGCAAAAAAGAGTCATTTAGTCCCTCAAAATGGCACTGGAAGTTTAGGACCTGGAAAACTACTAAAAATAGTAAATTGCTAGAAAACGTTTTTGAGCTAGTTGGAATAGGTGGGTGGCCATCAATATCCACCTAGATCAATCCTCCCTCCTTTGGAAGAAATGGTTTCCATTGCATGTATTTATTATAGGAGAGGGGGAATCATTTGTTGAATCTAAACCTTGGTGAGTTGCTTTCCTTGTTGGATAAGTCATGTTGCTTGGTTTGTGGGAGGTTGTAGAGAACCTAATGAGATGACTGTGTGTAGAAGTAATATTTGAACTTTTATTCAATATTGTAGACCTGCTTCTATTGGATAGAAGGTGCTTGGATTGAGGCTGCAGTAGTTGCAGTGTCTTTATGTTCACCTCTTTAACAGATTGTGAAGAGGCTGAATTTTATAGTATGGGATACTACCTTGCAGCACTATTTAGGTGGGAAATTAGTTGGAACTACCTATGGTATCCTACAGAGATGACCCCCTTTGAGTAACAATGACACTATGGGGTTGAGACTCATAAATAGCATGACGCTTCAACATATATGGTTATCCCAAAAGAACATCACAGACATCCAACGAGGAAACATCAAATAATACCTCATCCTTGAAGGGTTAAATGTCATATGACAATCGACCCTACTAGCTGACATGGAGATCGGTTCCCTAGAGAAGGCACCCAATGTTGTATGTTTGTGGGTGTGGTGTTGTCGACAATCCCAACTGCTTGATGACGTCTACTGAGATGAGATTATTCTACCTTCCACTATCAACAATAAAATGTTGTGGGGTCCCCTTCACCCACATATATGAATGGAAATGGTGCTCCCCCTCTTCAGGATCTGTTGGTTCTTCTTGTTGAATTGTTGTGGTCACGACAATAGTAGTGGGGTATTTGTCATTGATTTACCTTCTTCCATTATTTTCTAAATCATATTATGAATCAGAGTTTGACTCCTTTTCTTTGATCTCGTCCACCAATGATTGTTTTGAGCGACATTCATCACTGTTGTGGAAGGGGATTTTGTGGAATTTGCATGATATTCCAGTGTCCTTCTTCATCTTTCCATTACCCTTATTTTCTTATGGCTTGGAAGATATTTTAGGAGGTTGTTTTTTAGTGTCGTATTTATCATATTTTGGTTGTTGTGGATTTGTAGACCCGAACTCCTGGTCGTTTTGGTGCCTAAAGTTTTGCTCGATTTTGATAGCATATCGATAGGTATCTCCCGGTGGTGATATTTCCAGGAAATCCATTTTAGTTTGGATGTACCTATGAATATCCTCACGGTATTTTAGAACCAAATGTCGCTCAGAGTATTTGATACCTAGCTTGGTGTGCAAGGTATAGAAATTATTTGTGAACTTTGACACTATTTTTCCCCTCTCTTTCCATAGTGTGGTCCATCTCACGTATTGGTCGTCATAGTTACCAACAGATTAATATTGTTCCTTGACCACGTCCACACAAAATTCCCAAGTGGGCTTGACCCCATATATTATAGACTCCTCTATGGAAATTTTCTCCTAGTAAGTTTCCCACCAATGTTTGGCATGAGGGAGTGCCTTAGGGAGTGCAAAGGTAGTCGTTTCCCTGTCAGAGAAATTATGAACAAAGAAATAACCTTCTATCATATCTAACCATTTTTCTAGGGAATCCACATATATATATATATGTCTTTCAAATATGATAATATCAAAATTAAATTGTACCTTGAAATAAAAGGGGCCTCCAAAGTGGTTGGTTGATGAAGACATGCATGTTGTTATTGGTAGGCATTGAAGGATGTCGGAAAAATTCTCCATCATTTCATCCCTCTATCGCATGAGAGCTTGCTCAAGAAACATATTAGTAGAATATTCTTCTCCATAATTTTTTTTCTTCTTCTGCCATGTAGGGTTTCTTGGGCATGCGAGAGTGATTGTCCTTAAGATAGAAAAGCTAGAGACTCAACTTGTTGTACTCTCGAGATTTTCTATATTGAGAAAAATAACTCGTTGGAAAGGTATTAATGAGGATATTAATTTTTGTGGCTCAATTGGAGACTTATCTTTTCATTAAGTTTTTTTATTGTGAAAAGGCATCATTTAGGCCTTCAAAATGGCCCCAAAAGTTTAGGACCCGAAAAACTGCTAACAATAGTAAATTGCTAGAAACCTATTTTGAGCTAGCTGGAATAGGTGAGTGGCCATCGATATCCACTTGTGTAAATCCTCCCTCTTTAGTAATAAATTTTATCCGTTGCGTTGAGTTCACAGGGGAGAGGGGGAAGCATTTGTCAAATATAAACCTTGGTGAGTTTCTTTCCTTGTTGGATAAGTTGTGTTGCTTGGTTTGTGGGGGGTTGTCTATAATCTGATGAGATGATTGTGTGCAGAAGGAATATTTGAGATTTTCTTCAATCTTGTCAACCTTATTCTACTTGATAGAAGGTTCTTAGACTAAGGATGTAGTGGTTGTAGTGCCCTTTTGTTCACCTTTTGAGCAGATTGTAAAGAAGCTGAATTTTGCAGTATGGGATACTACCTTGAGGCACTGTTTAGGTGGAACAGTAGTTGGAAATTCCTCTAGTATCCTATAGATATGACCCCCAGAGTAACAATGACACTACGGGGTGGAGAATCATAAATATCATGGAACTTCCACATATATGGTTGGCCAAAAATAACATCACAGACATCCAGTGTGGAAACAACACATAATACCTCATCCTTCAAGGGATATATGTCAAATGACAATTGACACTGTTGGATGACATGGAGATTGTGTCCCTAGAAAATTCACACAATGTTTTATGGTTGCAGGTGTGGTGTTGTTGATAATCCCAACTGCTTGATGACCTCTGTTGAGATCAGGTTATTCTAGCTTCCGCAATCAATAATAAAATGAAGCGAGGTCCCCTTCACCCTCATTTGTGAATGAAAAAGGTTCTCCCCCTCTTCAAGATCTGTCGGTTCTTCTGGTTGAATTGTTGCAGTTGCGAAAGTAGCAGTGGGGTCTACGTCGTTGATTTGTCTTCTTCCATTATTTTTTGAATCAGATTCTGAATCAGAGTTCGACTCATTTTCTTTGATCTCGGCCACCAATGATGGTTTTGAGCGACATTCATTAGTGTCATGCTAGGGGATCTTGTGGAAATCGCACCACATTCCAATGTCCTTCTTTGGCTTTCTGTTACCCTTATTTTCATGTTGCTTGGATGGGTTTTCGGGAGGCTTCTTGTTCGGGTATATTCTATCATACTTTCATTGTTGTGGATTTGTAGACCCGAAATCTCAGTTTTTCTGGTGCCTAAATTTCTACTCGATTTCGATAACATATTGATAGGAAACTCCTAGTGATGATATTTCTAGGAAATCCATTTCAGTTTGGATGTACCTATGTAGAGCCCCGTGGTATTTCAAAACTAGATCCCTCTCAGAGTCTTTGATACCCAACTTGTTGTGCAAGGTATCAAAATTATTTGTGAACTCTGACACTGTTTGGACCCTCTCTTTCCACAGTGTGTTCCATCTCATGTATCTATTGTCATAGTTACCAACATGTTAATAGTATTCCTTGATCGCATCTATAAAAAATTCCAAAGTGGGCTCGAACCCATATATTCCAGACTCCTCTATGGAACTTTTCTACGAGTAAGTTTCCCACCAATGTTTGACATGGGGGAGTACCTTAAGGAGTGTGAAGGTGATATTTTCCCTGTCGAAGAAATTGTGAACATAGAAATAACCTGTTAGCACTAGAAGTAACACCTAGAATTCTATAGGTGTAATCCTAATACCCATAATCATAAGTTAAGGTTTCGTAATTTTAAGTGTAACAAATTGATGAGATACTCAGTTTAAAATATCAACATTAAATTTCCACAAAACATACTCCAACAAACAAGGTTTGAATAATCTTAGATCAGTGGTCTTCATAAATTCAGTTAAAAGATGGAAGACTAAAGGAGAAAGGTGAAATACATGAACCAAGTTACATTAGGCACTTTTTCACACATACAATGGAATTCTTACTAACAAGGAGCCCCCTAGACAATAAGAAGATGTTCTTTGACAATACTTGCATCAACAAATTTACAGTAAATCAGTCACTGCATTCATGAATACAAGTACTAAAGATAAATAATTTATCAGTAGGTAACATCAAATAAATACAAGAACATAGCATGCAATAATAGAAAAAGGATTTGATCTTCAATTATCCAAGATTCTTAAGTCTGTACATACACAGTATGGAAAACTTTACAGTCTGAAAGCAAAATGATAGAGCTTCCCCTAAAACTATTTGAACCTCTTTTTGGAGTCATATCACCCATTAAATAGAAAATTACATCAAGAATCCCTCTATGATTCATTACCTACCTCTAGCATAATATTTTGTGCCTTAGAGAGGTGTGGAAATAGACAAACAAACAGAAAATTAACAAATTGCTAGATTCCAGGAAGTTGTTGGTGATGATAAATGCAATTACAACTAGCTCATGTTTGGAGATTTAATGGAGATGGATATCAAGTACAAGTGTTCCTTGATGTATAAATTATTTCTAGGGAACCATTTGAACCTCCTTTCATAGCTGGCAGATCTCCCATAACTCAAATTTATCAGACTATTAGAGTTTGCAATGCATCTATGGGATTCACTGAGAACTTTCCTATAGATGATGCTTTTTACTTTTCTCCCAATCTAAGAGTTGGTTCGGGTAGATTTTTGGTCAGAAATTCAATGACATTATTGTTAGTCTCTACAAAAAGTATTAGTGAAACCCATTTCATATTTTAAATGATATGATGAAAATATGATTTTGCAGCTTACTAATTCCCTGTGAAATTTCTATGTATGTCAGTTTCACAGCAAATTAAGATTTTGTTGTGAAATCTCTGTAGAATCCTATTTTTTTCAAATCTTTTGCACATAGCAGCTACTACAGTAAAGATTTCATCGCAAACTATTTCAACAATAAACAATTTTCCATGATGAACAGTCTGGAACAAGATATTTCCAAATGAAAATAGCATGAAATGGTTGAACCTTCCATTTGAGCTTGACCATTTTGATGATGATAAGGTGCTGAAAATAAGAATCCACCAAGTGTCATGTTTCCAAAATTGTAATTATGTATGATTTAGTGCATGAGGTATTTTGAATTGATGTGAACTTCTAGGAGACACTATAGCAAACAAGATTAGACAAGAGATATGACACTTAAACAATTAAGTGGATCTTTTAAATCTTTTATACACCCTTTTTGGACAAAATACTTGATGATGACCTTCAATTTATGAAGATATGACCAATACCTTCCCTCTTTACAAATGATGACAACCACCATCATGGCATCAAGAATTTGTAGTTGTACTATGATCAACTCACATATTTTAAATCAATGATTTACAGGAAATACATAGCACATGACTGACAAGGACCAAATGAGACCTTCTAAGACTAGACTAACAAAAATTTGAAAAATGAGAGAAAACCTTGACTCCTGTACATCCTAGAACTTAACACAACATTATAGCATATTTAACCATTTTTCTAGGGCATACACATCTATTTATCCTTCAAATATTGGAATATAAAAATTAACTTTTACCTTGAAAGCCAAGGTGCCTCCAAAGTGGCTTCTTGATGAATATGCACCTATTTTTATCGGTAGGCATTAAAGGATGTGAGAAAAATTCTCCATCATTTCGTCCCTCTATAGCATGAGAACTTGCTCAAGCAAAAAATTAGTAGAATATTTTTTTCTGTCATTTTTATTTTATTACGCCATGTAGGTTTTCTTGGGAATGTGAGGGAAATTTTCCTCAAGAGAGACAAACTCGGGACCCAACTTTCCATACTTGGACCTCGTAGGGGACATGCACTGAAAAATGATCAAGAGCATCCTACTATGATACCACAGATTATTTTTGCACGAAATGAGAGAGGAGATATAATAAATAAATGTACATAGATATATCAGATATCCAATAATATAACCAATATATATTAGAGATATATAAATAAACAAAGAGATATAGTAATACACAATTTCTATTAATGAGCGAAATGTACGGAATTGTAAAAATACAAAGTGAAAGACTTAATAGAATGGTGGCATCTTATCTTTGAGAAGAGATGTGACGGATCCTCTCATTCGCAAGAACATTATTATTAAAATGAGGCTCCAAAGGCCTTTTTAACATAAGTAAAATATAAAACCCTAACCCCAGAAGATGAAAATCCAACCATTTTTTGGATCCCGTTTTGGGTAGTTTGGTGTATCAACCTCCCAAGGGCGTAACTTTGGCACACGATCTTCATTTTGGGAAAATCATATCTCGTTGGAAAGGTATCAGTGAGGAGATTCATTTTTGGGGGATTAATCATAGCCTCTATATATAATTTAGGTGTACAATTGGGAATAAGCATCACTAAATCCCTCAAAATGGCCCCAGAAGTTTACGACTCGGAAAACTGCTAAAAATAGTGAATTTCTAGAAAATTCTTTTGGTCCAGCTGGAATAGGTGGGTGGCCACCAATATATACTTGGATCAATTCTCCCTCCTTGTGAAGAAACATTCTCTATTGAATTGAGTTCCCAACATAGAGGGGGAAGCATTTGTTGAATACAAACCTTGGTGAGTTTCTTTCCTTGCTGAAGAAGTTGCACTGTTTGGTTTGTGGGAGGTTGTTGAGAGCGTGATGAAATGGCTATGTATAGAAGGAATCTTTGTTATTTTCTTCAATATTTTTTACCTTCTTATTCTGGATATAAGGTGCTTCGACTAACACTGCAGTGGTTGTAGTTTCCTTCTGTTCACCTCTTAAACAGATTGTGAAGAAGCTTAATTTTGTAGTATGAGATACTACCTTTCAACACTATTTAGGTGGGGCAGTAGTTGGAACTACCTCTTGTATCCTATAGAGATGACCCTCCTTAGTAAAAATGACACTACGAGGTTGAGACTCATAAATAGCATGGGCTTTCACATATATGGTAGGCCTTAAATGACATCACAGGCATCCAATGTGGCAACATCACATAATACCTCATCCTCGAAGGGTTGGATGTCATATGACAATCGACATTGTTGGGTGACATGGAGATCATGTCCCTAGTGATGCCATATGATGTTGCATTGTTGCAGATGTGGTGTTTTTGACAATCCCAACTGATTTACGACCTTTTCTAAGATGAGGTTCTTCTGGCTTATGCTATTAAAAATAAAATGTAGTGGGGTCCCCTTCACCACAATCTATCAATGAAAAAGGAACTCCTCTTTAGGATCTTTCGGTTCTTCTGGTTAAATTGTTGCAGTCACGACAGTAGCAGTGGGTTATGCATCGATGATTTGTATTCTTCCATTATTTTTTGAATCATATTCTGAATCAAGGTTCAACTTCTTTTCTTTGATATCGTCCACCAATGATTGTTTTGAGTGACATTCAACAATGTTGTGATAGGGGATTTTGTGGAAATCACACCACTTTCTAATGTCCTTATTTATATTTCCATTACCCTTCTTTTCTTATGACTTGGATGGATTTTTGGGAGGTTGTTTGTTAGGGTCATATTTATCATACTTTGGTTGTTGCGGTTTTGCAGACCCGAACTCCAAGTTGTTCTAGTACCTAAATTTCTACTCAATTTTGACAACATATCGATAGGAATCTCCCAATAATGAGATGTCCAAGAAGTCCATTTCATTTTGGATGTACCTATGTAGAGGCCCATGGTATTTCAAAACTAGATGTTGCTCAGAGTCTTTGATACCTAGCTTGGTGCACAAGGTATGGGAATTATTTGTGAAATCTGGCATTGTTTGGCCCCTCTCTTGTCGTAGTGTGCTCCATCTCATTTATTGCTCATCATAGTTACCAACAATGTAATATTGTGCCTTGACTACATCCACAAAAAATTCCCAAGTGGGCTCATCCCCATATATTCCAAACTCCTCTATGGAACTTTTCTCCCAGTAAGTTTCCCACCAATGTTTGACATAGGGGGGAACCTTAAGGAGTGTGAAGGTGATTTTTTCACTGTCAGAGAAATTGTGAACATAGAAATAACATGTTAGCACTAGAAGTAATACCTATACTTGTATAGGTGTAAGCCTAATACCCATCATAAATTTGTAGGTTTGTAAAATATTAAGGTTTTCTAATTTTAAGTGTAATGAATGGATGAGATACTCAGTTTCAAATATCATCATAAAATTTCCACAAAACATACTCCAGCAAGCGAGGATTGAATAATATTAGATCAATGGTCTTTATAAACTGAGTGAAATCATGGAAGACTTAAGGAGAAAGGTGAAATACATGAACCGAGTTACATCAACCATTTTGGCATGGTTGAACCTTCCATTTGAGCTCATCCTTTTTATGATGATAAGGCACTGAAAACAAGAATCCACCAGGTTCCATGTTCCCAAAATCATAATTATGTATGATTTAGTGCATAATGTATTTTTAATTGTTGTAAACTTCTAGGAGAGTCTACAACAAATAATATTAGACAAGTGATATGCCACTTAAATGGTTAAGTGGATATTTTAAACCTTTTATACACCCTTTTTGGAAAAAATACTTGATGGTGACCTTCAAGATATGCATGTATGACCAATACCTTCCCTCTTTACATATTATGAAAACCACCATCATGACATCAAGACCTTGTAGCTATAATCTAATCAACTCACAAGTTTTAAGAAATGACTTATACGAAAGACATAACACATGACTGACAAGGACCAAAAGAGACCGCCTAGGACTAGACTAACAAAAATTTGAAAAATGAGAGAAAACCTTGACTCATGTACATCCTTGATGTTAACATCTGGCTACATAGGGGATGGATAGCTCCCTATGAGGCTCCAAGAACATTTTCATTTCCAGTGCCTTATCAATTGGGTTATGGATTCATTATTGTTGATCTACTGCAAGCCAAAAACTGAAAACAAAAATGCTCTAAATCGAGGTTATTCCCCTACTTTAATCTTCTAAACTCTTCTAAATCAAGTGTAAATATATTTAGAATGAATCCATAAAAACATCTGACTGATGAAAATAATTTTTTGCAGGAATCTCTTTGAGAAAATGAAAAAATAATGGAATATTTTCATCAAAAGATCCAAGAAAAGCTTACACTTACTACTACAAGTAAGAGATATAGCAGAGCTACATCAACTGGGACCTGTGTAAGAAAGGAATCCATCCATATTTCCACTGGATCCTAGAGATTATGGCACACTTCAGTTGGTTAAGAAGACAATCATGCTCCTCTATGAAGTCTGATTCATCAATAAAATTCTAGTCCTCATATGCTCCATAGTTACTCATATGTTGTTTGATGTCTTTTGCAAGTCTAGGTGCATAAATGATAGATATGAACTCATTGATTATTTGACATTTCTGCTCATCAATGAGTGATAAAGATAATTTCAACTACTTATGCAACTCCTTCTTATCTTGTTCGTTATCATATATTGGTTGGATGCTAATAAGCTATGTCTGTGATTTAGTGAATATCTTCTCCTTATAATCAAAGTATCCATCAAGGATAGGCTGATATTTGTCAACATTTGGGACATCTATCTTATTAGAGGAATGATTTTTAGAGACACGTGTTACAAGGATAAATTCATCTACTGCATGGCTTCCAATTTCTTCATCATATGAGAAGTCAACAAAATCTGCTTTCAATAATGGAAAACTAGGAAAGGAATGATAGGATTTTCCCTTGATTTCTTCAACAAAAACATATATGTCATCCTTACAATCTGAGGAAATACCTAATGTATGTTGAATATTATTTTCAAACTCCTCACAACAATTCTCAAATAGAAATTCAGTTGAAAAGTACCTTTTATAGTGCTCATTAAAAGCTGAATGAAATTCCCTTAATAAGAAGATGTGCTTTGGCAATACTTGTATCAACAAATTTACACTAAATCAGTCATTGCATTCATGACCACATGTACTAAATATAAATTACTTATCAGTAGGTAACATCAAACCAAGATAAGAATACATCATGTAATAGTAGAAGAGAGAGTTGATATTCAATTATCCCAGAGTCTCGAGTCTATACATACACAATGCGAAAAACTTTACAGTCTGAAAG
Organism: Picea engelmannii; assembly: GCA_009831015.1. Classification (NCBI taxonomy): domain Eukaryota; kingdom Viridiplantae; phylum Streptophyta; class Pinopsida; order Pinales; family Pinaceae; genus Picea; species Picea engelmannii. The sequence goes on from ML776611.1 coordinate 534,100, forward strand.
AAAAATTATAGAGCTTCCCCTAAAACTATTCAAACCTATTTTTGGAGTCATATCACCCATTAAATAGAAAATTATATCCAAAATTCATATATGATTTGTTACCTAACTCTAACATAGGATTGTTTTCCTTGGAGAGGTGTCCACATAGACAAACAAACAAAAAATTAACAAACTGCTAGATTCTAGGAAGTTGTTGGTGATGATAAATGCAACTACCTTCAACTCATGTTTGGATATCTAGTGGAGATGGATATCATTTACAAGTGTCCCTTGATGTCTAACTTCTTTGGCAGCTAGTAGCTCTCCCATTACTTAGATTTATCAGAGTGTTAGAGTTCGCAGTGCATGTGCAGGATTTGTTGTGAATTTTTCTATAGATGATGTTTTTTAATTTTCTCCCAAACCAAGAACTGGGTCAAAATGATATCTTTTCCACAATTCAATGACATCATGATTCATCTCCACAATTTTTTTTATTGAAACAGAGTTCGTATTTTAAAATATATGATTCAATTACGATTTTGCAGTGGACTAATTTGCTGCGAAATTTTTGTGTATGTCAATTTCATAGTGAATCAGGATTTCACTGCAAAATCTCTGTAGAAGCCTACTTTTTTCAAATATTTTTCACACAAAAACCAATACAGGAAAGTTTTCAGTGAGAACTACTTCAGTAGTAGATAGTTGGCAATGAAAACAATTTTTAGCATGAACAGTTTACAGAAAAATCTTTGCAAATGATAATAATATGAAATGGTTGAACCTTCCATTTGAGCTTCATCCAAAGGGATCCAAGGAGGCCTAAGGATAAATCAGAATTCTCAGAAGTTCATCAGGAAGCTCATAATGGCCTCACCAAGTGCAGAAAAGGAAAAAATATAAAATTCCTCAAAACTTAGCAAAATTGGCATCATTGTGAAGAGCGTGTTGCAAGCTTTCCAACGGCATACATGGTTCGTCAAACGAAGTTATGGATCGAAATATATTTGTGGTCAAAGTTATGTTCAACTGACCCCAGTCAACAAGGATGAGTCAGCCTCTGTACTGTTGACATTAGCATAAATACAGATGATAACAGTGTCTGTATAGGGTACATGGAACACATAGAGGAAGTTGTGTGTCATGATTATTTTAGCATGACGTTAGCATGATGATGTGGCAGCACTAGAAGTTGCCACATGACACCCATTTTTGACATTTTCCAGTCAGTATGTGAACCAATGTAAAAGTGACATGTGATAGTCTATACAACCATGTGGCAGGCCATACAGGATGTGGTAGACACGTGGTATCCGTACAGCCACCTGGCAGGTGATGTGGAAAGATGACCAGGTAGGAGGTGACGTGGAAGTTGACTTTGTAAGTAAGTGATGTGGGACAATGAATGGTCACCATGTGGCCCAATCATGGGATGCCACATGGTAGCAGGAAAATTCCCAATGAGAGCCCGTAACAAAAATTTCAAATTTAAAAAGGGTCGGCCCACCAAATCTGGTGGTTGAACTCCATTATAACCAGCTCCAACAAATCTAACGACAGACTCCAAAATTGGTGGGATACACTAGCATATATATATATATATATATATATATATATATATATATATATATATATATATATATATATATATTNAACTACAAGCCAAAATGGGTAGGCCACAAGGTCGACTCCGGGAGCTCCCCAACCAAACACCTTATCATAGCCTCCACCAATCATTGAGCCAAATGGATTCGTTGGATATTATTCCCACCTTTAAGCTTAAATTACCAGTTTTCAATTGGATGGGAAGGGGCACTCGACGGTACGTACGAGCATGATTTACGAGGTAAGGATAGAGAATTAATTACAGGTTGTAGGCACAGAAACCGAGATGAGATTTCTCATAGGCCTGGGAGTGACATAGTCATATTGAGGCGTGGAGACAATCACTTTTGGGTAATTTGACGCCACGAATTCAATGGTGTTGTATGTTGTATTATCTAAGCAAAACTTTTGCATCTTAATTACACAATGAGGTATAATTATGTATTTTTCCAAATTCTTTTACTGATTTAATAAAAAGGCCTACCCATTTGAGAGTGGGACTTGGAGACGTAGTACATCATGGGAGAACTCCATTATCAAGTTTTTGTGTTCATATTTCATGTTTATGTATCTTTATTATTGAGATTTTCTTTCTTTATGGTGTGCTTCAATTTATGCTCATTTAATACAACTCTTTATTAAGTCACATCGATGAAAATATCCTATGTCATGTTGGTATCAGAGCAGTCATCTTTGACTTGAATTATTGAGTGTGAATGATTACTAAGGCCAAGCATAAACATGGTGAAGGAAAAATTAAGACTTTCAACCTAGATATTGGTCTTGCATCCCAAAGGAAGAAAATGGATGAAGAGGACATGCATGATGAACATGAGGAAAAATTCCATATGGTCTTCTATTGCATGTCAGAAATGGTTGAGAGAATGTATGGGGACTATGAGAAGAGGATGAAGAATAAAGGGAAGAAAAAGGAAGAACAAGTAGATGAAAATACTTTAGTGAATCAAGAGGTTGGAGGAGACCCCCCAGAGCCTCCATATTCACCATCGAGTTCTATCTCTTCTTCCTCTCATCATTCTCATCATTGTAATGCTAGTCATAAAGCCTATTTTAAGAAACCATTATTAAATCTTGATGTAAAATTTTCTTTACCTATATTTAATGGAGATGCTAATCCTGAAAATCTAGATAATTGGATCAGACAGGTTGAAGTATATTGTCGTGTACAAGATATTGATGAAGAGGAAGTGAAAGTTCCATTGGCCTCTCTTCCATTGGAAGGCACTGCTCTCGTATGGTGGGAGAGAAAGATTCAGGACAAAAGTAAGTGTGGTAATCTTCTTTCCTCATGGTCAGAATTTAAATCAGGATTACGGATGCAATTTTATTTATTGTGTTATTTACATAAAGAAATGATGTAATGACAAACTTTAAGACAAAGTAAAGGTCAAATAGTAGAAAGTTTCACAGAAGAATTTAGGAAGAAATCACTTTCACTAAACATTCCTTTAGATTCTTATGAAACTTTAATGAAGTATATTGGCGCACTTCACAGTTATATTCATCATAATTTACTATTGTTTAACCCCACCAGTCTTGAATAAGTTTGTGTGCAAGGCACTCACCTTGAAAACAGAGGAAAGAATGTTCAAGACGATCCCACAAAATTTCCTTGACTGTATCCTTGTAATTGATGCAAGGTGGCATCACGAAGAGACTGGGATCGTGGAGGAGGATAACACCCTCGCGATTGATAATAGCATATGCAGTGAGTTGTCTTACGTTAAATTACAAAGTATCATTTTGTATGTCTATTAATTCATTGAGGAAAAAAACTTATAACAATGTTTATTATTTGTGTAGTCTCCAGAGTGTCGAAGCACACTTAGGCCTAGAACCTCTTGAGGTGCTTCCTCGAGAAATAAAATAAAGATTAATCTCCATGATGCTCCTAAGGGTGGCAGAGATGGCAGTGTTCAATGATTGACCAACTACTACCATTTTGTATCTAGGCCACCATATGGATGTTTTTTTATGTTAGGGCACTTGTTGTGACTTTGTATATTGGGCACTAGTTTCCATTTTGTAAAAAATGTAGAATTTACATGATGTTGAATACACATATGTATATGTATATGTATGTATATATATTTAGATGATGTTGAATATGTATATATATATATATATATCTTGAGGTGCTTCCTCGAGAAATAAAATAAATATTAATTTCCATTATGCTCCTAAGGGTGGCGGAGATGGCAGTGTTCAATGATTGACCAACTACTACCATTTTGTATCTAGGCCACCATATGGATGTTTTTTATGTTAGGGCACTTGTTGTGACTTTGTATATTGGGCACGAGTTTCCATTTTGTAAAAAATGTAGAATTTACATGATGTTGAATACACATATGTATATGTATATATGTATGTATGTATATATGTATGTATATGTATGTATACATACATACATATATATATATATATATATATATATGTGTGTGTGTGTGTGTGTGTGTGTGTGTGTGTGTGTGTGTGTGTGTGTGTGTGTGTGTGTGTGTATTCTTTCATGGCAGGGTTTTTATGAATCTCATTGTTTCTTCATTTTATGTTGATCAATATATGAAATTTAAAGTATTTTAATTCCAACGTGTATGAATTTTATGTGTAATAATCCCTTGATTTTTTTCTAAAGTGAATATAAATACCTGTATTATGCATTAAAGAATATATTATTGTGGAAAATATTGCTAAGTGCTAAAACCATAAGAAATTAATGATTCTCAAGTAACATTGCTTGCTAATCAACCATGTATCTCTACATAATCGATAGATCATTCCTTCTTAATTATTTGCATGAATGTTGTGGATATCCATATTCTAACTTAGAACCAACAATACATGAACTACCTATTGAATTATATCCATCTAAATCCACACTCAAATAGTTGTCACTTGAAAATGTTGTGACCTAAAAAATTGCATATTACAATAATTTATTATAGAAATAATTGTTTTCATTTATCTTCTACATAATTGTAAATCACTTAACAATATCAACTCAATGTTATGTCAAATTAACTTCCATAAATAGTAGTATAATTACTCAATTACAAAGATGGCATAAGCTAAAATTCAATTATGCAAGTAAACAACATTTGGACAATCCATAAAATTCATATATAATTAGAATATGAAGTACATGCATCTACCAGTATCTTATCAGAGGTTGTTAGAAGTTGGGCTCTTCAAACCCTAGTGATGGAAACCATAAGATACTATTAGCCAATATCTCACTCCATTAGAGATCATCAACAAGGCAGCATATACAATGGTAAGTCCTTTTTGGAACCTACATTTGTATCCCACACTTGTACAAGACCAAATCTCTCTATCTTCTTGATAACAAGCAAATTAGGTAGTGTTAGCACATGAAATATTTAGGAGTCAAAAATTCTGACCTTAGTCCATGTAAGACTCTTGGTGTCATGCTATCAATTATCATCATGAAGGAAATAAGGATCGAATGGGTCTCAAAACTAGTCTTAAATTCATCATTATCATATGTCATGTCTCAAGGTTTGTACACAAATTCCATTATGTCATTTTCCAACTATTTAGAGGTCAAGTCGAAGGTCAGATTTATTTGTTTCCAACTCACGGGAAAGTTTATAGTATACTAAGAAGTACCTCATTGCACTAATATATGATTATTACACCTTGTAAAAGTGTCAAGGGAGATTTCATTGTCTTTAACACTTTCATTCAGTATCATTTTCAAATATTATGTCAAAGAACAAACTCTAACATTTTCATTGAAGCGTGCTACTAGAATTTGAAAATTGGCGCTGCAAACTGGTGTTGTCGTTGTGAAAACTCTGTTTTTACAGAGTTGTCTCTTTTGATTGTCTTCATTTTCACTAAGACTAGATTGTTCTTCCTTTTATCACTCCTACTTGCAATTTTCTCCACTCCATACCATTTTTGTGTATACATTTTCAGACAAGTGAATTCTCTCATCTATGCAATTCAATCCTTAAAAACCCATGTTTTACTATGTATTTCACATAGCATTGTCATAAGAGATTACATGAGGTTTTAAAGATAGAAATCATGGATAGTGAGAAAAGAAAGAAAATCCACAAGGGGGGGGGGGAATATCATGAGAACTGAACCATATGACATGCAACTCATCAACTCTGAACTATTTTTCAAGGAAGTCTTCCAGAGGGTGGGTTTCCTTATTTTTGTCAGAAAATGCAAAGAGGGCATCTTAAAGTGACAAAAATGAATTTAGATATGTTGAATAAGATGGCTAATAGAAGTACTACCATAACTAGAAGATGAATACAAAATGATCCTCCACATCAACATCAGTTTTTGTCAAGGTTTATTGTTTTGCACGCAGTTACAACATTAAGTGATGGTTTTGGATTTTGAGTTAAACTTAACATATTTTTATGTTTCTTCAAGGTTACTTCAGGTTTAAATAATATTGAAACATATTATAGAAGGTCTATCCTACTTCAGGTACAAGTTTTGAAAGTTTGGAATCTTTTTTCAAGAAAACAAGATACTATAGTAAAGTTCGCAGTGCCTAAACTCATTGGAGCTGTGAACTGGTAATTTGGGAAAGTTTGTAGCAATTAGTGCACAACAGAGTCATGTTTTGATCATAACATTTTAATGTCGATCTTGGTTCTTATGAAATTTGGTGTGGAGAATAACTATATTACCGTTTCCTTTCTGACAAAAAAATAGTCTGTCCCAGTTCGTAGTTTAGAAGAAATGTCGAACTCATCACCTATAGGAAAGTTCGCAGTGCATGTTGTCAAAGGCACTATGAACTCTAATAGTTTGATAAATTCAAGTTGTGGGAGGGATTCCAATTGTTAGGGAAGGTTAAAATGGTTTCCTAGGAGTTATTTGGACATGAGGGACATGTCTTCCATCTCCATATCAAGAAGCATGACCTGTTTCAAAAGGTGTTTATCACAATAGACAAGATCCCAAAAAATAGGATTTTGTTATGTTCTTGTTGGAATATTTTGTAACGGACTCCTAAATGGAGGAGTATCCTGTGTACCTCCTTGGTTTCAACCTCCTTAAAGTAGAGATATATAATTCACTATATATGAAGTGGATTTTGATAAGGAAATGGTTGGATTCATGATCGAAGAGAGGAGAGAGATGGAGGATCAGTTTAGTTACTCATTTGTAAGCCTAAGGGCCAGTTGTAACTAGCATTTTTTCCATTAAAGATTCATGAGATTTGTTTATCAACTTGTATTTTTTGTTTTCCATTTCTTTTGTTATCTTCTTGATTGACTATATTTTATGCTTTTAGGATCAAATGTTTCCTTTTATTAATGGATCCCTAAACAACAAAGAATCTGTCATATCTATAATGTTAATCTTTGTTTATGTTCAATCATTTTTCAATATATTATGAACAGAGGATCTATGTTTAGTATAGATTCTTCTTTTGTTCACTTTCCTTTCTTCTAATCATCATCATATAAGCTCTTAACCTGATATTTATCTTGATTTCCTTCAATCTGCAGAGTGGTTTTGATTCCATGCCCAATGGTAGATCAATGATCTACAGTCGGATTGTTTCCCTCTTTCTTGTTCTTTCTTGTTGATCCACCCATTTAAATTGATTTATTTTTTCAAATTATGATGGGTATTAGGATTGTTCTTAAATCAGTCTAAGAAAAAATCATAGTGATAACATTTTTGGCATCGTTTTTGGGGATGAAGTAAAATATCTTCCATGGGATGTATGACAAAGATTATTACAAGTTATTGATGGTGAGAAAGGATTGGTGACATAATAGACTGCATACCTTTTCACCTAGCAACTCCACTCCATGATGAAATAATCTATTGGTGACTTCACTGATTCAGGACGACAAAGGCCATGGAGGCTATCTTAGCACAGAGGTTTGTACCTCTCAATTTTTCAGTTGTCCCTACTTTTCCAAATCTAGTGCCTCCTCCATCAGAATGTATGGATTGTCTTCATATTTTCAAAGAATAGAAGGATGATAATCCTACTTAACATCTTGTTACATTTCATCAATGAATGGGTCAACTAGACATACTTCATGAGGGTGTATTGGTGAAAATGTTTATGTACTCTTTAAAAGGTGATGCACGAGAATGGTATTTTTCTCTTCTTTCTTATAGAATATGTTCCATGAGATATTTCCATGTTGCATTCAACAAACATTGTAAAAGGTACTTTCCAAGTGAAATTATTCTTAAAGATTTATGTGAAAATCTAAATCTCGATCTCAAAGGACAGTAGATTTGTCCTCTTATGATGAACTTTATGAAGGTCTTGGTGAAAGAAAAATTAAAGAAGAGTTAGTTTGTGAAGAAAACATTTTAAACTCTTCTATTAAAGAAGAGATTTTTCAATATCAAAAAATAGTAGTTCATGTTAACCATTGTTTGAATCAACCTGTTTATGACATATTTGAATTTGAACAAACTCCATTTTCTATTTATGAAGAAGATAAAGTTTATTTTTAGCAGACTTTCATTGCAGGATCATATAATGAACCTATCATTGAAAAACCTTATGAGAAGATTTCTCAAGTTATATCCCTTGATGGTCCACCTTTGTTTGATCACTATGGAGACAGTGATGTTTAAGACAAAGAACAACCATTAATTTTTGAAGATCAAAGATTTAATATTTTTAATCATGAGGCAAAAAGGTCTCAGGAGAGACAACATAGTTCCAAATGGAATATGCCATATTTGTTTGTTCATAAAGAACAAGTTGAATATTTCCTTGCAGAACATCAGTTAGATGAGCATAATCGATCAAATAAATTACTCCAACAACTTGTTGATTAAGGTTGGTTGTCATTGATGTCAACCCTTGAAGAAAGCCCCGTAACACAAAGGTTTGGGTAATGGACCCAATATTGTTTGATGTAAATATGACTCATTATTGTTTTTTCATGGTTGATAAGAAGTAAATATGGATGAACTCTAAAGTGGTCCCCTTATGGTGAAAGCCCTCACAGGAAGACGCTTTGTGGAGTAAGAGAACCCATGCTTAATTGTGGAATAATGAGATGAAGGAAAGTGAATTTGTCAGAAAAAATATCCTAGATGGATAGTGCTTGTCATGTCATTTATGGTGGTATGTGGAACGTCACATAATTCCTCATGGTTAGAGAGTTATGGCCATGACAAGTTGGAGACCCCAGGTTTGGGTAATGGACCCAAGTTTTTTTGATGGGTAACAGTATGAGTTATGATATATTTTCATATAATACTATTCTATATGGAAAGTACATGTCATTCCATTTTTGGTGATATGTAGAACGTCACATAACTCCTCACGGTTTGAGAGTTATGACCTTATGAAGTTGGAGGACCCTCATATGTCATCTAGAAGCCCCAAAAGGTCAAAGTAATCAAAGTGGTTTAAGCGATTTTAAAAAGTAAATAATAAAGTGAAGTGATGAGTGTATTATAATTCAAATTGAATACAAAATAAATAATTTCAATAATAAATTTAATTGAGAAATTAGAAGTGCACCCAACCCTAAAATAAGGAAAGTGGGACAAGTGACCTAGAAGATGTTTTTAAGGAAGCTACTTGGAGAGTATAAATAAGAGGCAAGGCTCTCTCATTTGAATCAAACTTGAGAATATTGAATATATATAGGTGTATGAGGTAACCAAAGGATATATAAGCCAAAATTCTGAGGAAAGTGAAGAAAAGAAGGCCAAAATGCAAGGAAGGATAAATTCTTTTGATGGTGCTTTCTAAGGTATGTTATTTACAGGTCATCTCACCATTTTCGCTACAACTTGTTCTATGTAATGATTCAGATCCTGAAATTTCTATGAAAGTGAGAAAACATATCCAAGTATATGTATTTAAAAATTTAGTTTGTGGGTCGTTGTATTTTGGGAGTTACTGTCTGTGGAAAATAGGGTTTGTGGCCAGTCCTGAAACTAGTCAAAATCAGGTGTTTCGGGTAAAAATGTCGTAAATTCTTCATAACAGATCCAAATTCCATGAGACAAGATGTTTTGGTTAGGGTACAGTATTTAGTATTCTATGTAACATTTTAAGATTATTTCATCAAATATTTTGTGTGGGCCACGCTCTACAAGGTCTCTCTCTAGAATAAGCTAGAATTCAACAAGGTATGCCATTTTTTCTCTAACTCCTTTTATGATAGGTTCCAAGTGGTGACACTTGGAGGAATTTCATAAAATACACTGAAGAACATTTTCTATCAGTTTTAGATCTTTATACATTACAGGTTCAAAGTTATGATTACTTCAAGTTGTTGACTAATCCAAAACTAGGCATGTGAGACTAAAGAAACGTTTGATGAAAATGATAGTCTCTTGTTTTTAAATTTAAGGAAGGTTTGCAAGAATATGATCATATACATAAGGTCTATTACAAATCTACAAATCAGATTTGGATGATGAAATTGATTAGGGATTTTGGTTGTGGTACATGTTGAGTACATGGTTGAGACAAGTAGTTGATGAGTTGATGCACATACATGAGGTGTATAGCTGATGATGTTGGTACATATTGATGATTCATAGTTGATAAGTAGTTGACACATGATTGGTACATACTTGGTACATGGTTGGATGCACTTTTTTATGGTACAGGTTGATTACAGGTTGGTGTATGGTTGATGCACTTGTTTATGGTACAGGTTGATTATAGGTTGAGGTATAGGTTGCTACATGGTTGATGCACTTGTTTATGGTACAGGTTGATTACAGGTTGATGCATGGTTCATATTTATTGGTATAGGTCTACAATGGTATATCTCACAGTGATAGTGTGACAGTGGTTCTATCATTCTACTTCTACTTCAGGGTAGTAGGACGGGGCAAGGACAGGTGGATGTATCCACCTTCTAGTTGTAGCCAGAGAACATTGGGGGTTGTAGCTTCCTTTTGGTTGTAGCCAGATAATTGGGGAGTTGGAGCTTCCCTCAGGTTGTAGCTTGAGAAACTAGGGGGTTGGAGCCTCCTTCCAGTTGCAGCTGGAAAACAAAGGAAGTTGGTGCTTCCAATGAATGTAATTCTTCAAGACATATAAGAAAAAG
>ML776611.1:544807-635526 GCA_009831015.1 Picea engelmannii
GTGTACTGTGTATGTGTGTGATTGTTTATTTCTTACTACTCATTATTGGATAATAATTCTACATTGATATAACATTTGAAGAAAAAGGATTATAATTATGCTATTACTGATTCACCCCCCCTCTCAATAATCCAACACAACTATCATCGGAGATCAACAAGTCTACATTCACCATTCTTGTACTTGGATATGTATCAAATATTGAACATGTGATCAACAGTGATATCATCCTACAAAAAATTTCAGTTTTGCAGACAAATCAAATTGCAGAAGATCTAGTAGTGATGCAATCCCCTTTCTTGGATCAGTTAGAGGTTTTTTATAATTTTAAGGATCCAATAGTATTCTGGATGGATTCATCATTTACACAGATCCCTAATGCTGCAAGTTTTGTCATCTCATTAACTTGCAATTGTGAGTACATGCTTTTTGTGGAATTTTTGTTGTTCATGATATGCTCTGCTCATGTCTTCTTACTTAGCTGCAAACAAGGATTACATTTCATAAGTCAAATGATTTTATGGCTTCATTGGAAAGCTAATTACACTTGACTAGCAATTCAGTTGATTGAAGTAGGAGTAGGAGTGTCCATAAATAATCTTTCCATGCAAGTATTTGGTTTTCAGTTTGAGTACAACATTCAGTTTGCATTTGGTTTCCAATAGTATGTTTTGGTTTTAGAATAAGTTGCGAAAATTTGGAAGGAGGTGAAGGACTCCTTGTTCATGGATAAGGCGCTCAAACTGCACTAAGAAGTACCTCATTGCACTAATATCTCATTATTTCACCTTGGAAACATGTCGATAGATTTCATTGTCTTCAACACTTTCATTCAATATGATTTTAAAATATTATTTCAACGAACAAACTCTAACAGATTCCTTGAAGCGCTCTACTCAAATTTGAAAATTGGCGTTGCAGAATGGCACTACAAACTAGTGTTGGCACTGTGAACCCTCTATTTTTAGAGAGTTGTCTCTTTTGCCTATCTACATTTTCACCAAGGATAGATTCTTTTTCCTTTTATCACTCCAACTTTAAATTTTCCCCACTCCATACCATTTTTTTGTATAATCTTTCAGACAAGTGAACTCTATCAACTCTGCAATTCAATCCTAAAAAATCCTTTTTTTACTAAATATTTTACATAACATTGTCATAAGAGGTTCCAGGAGGTTTTAAATATAGAAATCATGGACTGTCAGAAAATAAATAAAATCCACAAAGGGGGGAAATATTGTGAGAACTGAACCATATGACATACAACTCATCAACTCTAAACCATTTTTCAAGGAAGTCTTCTAAAGGGTGGGTTGCCTTGGTTTTGTCAGAAAATGTAAAGAGGGCATACTGAAGTGACAAAAAGGAATTTAGATATGTTGGCTAATATGGATACTAGATGTATTATCAGAACCAGAAGATGAATACAAAATGATCCTCCAGATCAACAACAATTACAACATTAAGTGATGGTTTTGGATTTTGAGTTAAACTTAGCATCTTTTTATGTTTCTTCAAGGTTACTTCAAGTTGAAATAAGATTGCAACATCTTCTGGAAGTTATATCCTACTTCATGTACAATTTTTAAAAGGTTAGAATCTTTTTGCAAGAAAACATTTTGCTACAAGAAAGTTCGCAGTGCCTGGACTCACTGGCACTGCGAGCTGGTAATTTGGGATAGTTTGTAGCAATTAACACACAATAGAGTCATGTTTTGATCATAACTTTTTAATTCTGATATGGGCTCTTCTGAAATTTTGTTTGTAGAAGCACCATATTACCATTGACTTGCTAACAAAAAAACTTCATGACCCAATTTGTAGTCTGGGATAAAATTCAAAATAATCACCTATAGGAAAGTTCGCAGCGCATGCTGCCAAAGGCACTGTGAACTCTAACAGTTTGATAAATCCGAGTTGTGGGAGGGATGCCAACTATCAGGGAAGTTTCGAATGGTTTCCTAGGAGTTATTTGGAAATGAGGGACATGTTTTCCATCTCTAGATCAAGCAACATGACCTCTTTCAAAAGGCATTTATCACAATAGACAAGATCCCAAAAAATAGGAATTTGTTATGTTTTTGTTGGAATCTTTTGTAATATACTCCTAAATGGAGTATCCTATGCAACCACTTGGTTTCTACCTCCTTAGAGTAGAGAGAGATCATTCAATATATATGAAGTGTATTTTGATGAGGAAAGGGTCAGATTCATAATTCAAGAGAGGAGAGAGATGGAGGAGCAATTTAGCTGCTCATTTGTAAGCCTGAGGGCTTCTTGTAATTAGCATTTATTCCATTAAAGATTCATGAGATTTGTTTATCATCTTGTCTTATTTTTTTTCAATTTTTTTTTTATCTTATTGATTGAATATATTGCAGGTTTTGAGGATCAAAGGACTCCTTTGATTAATGAATCCCTAAGCAACAAAGGATCTGATGTAGCTGGCATGTTAATCATTGTTTCTATTCAAACATTTTTCAATCTATTTTGTAGAGTGGATCTTTGTTTAGTAGACATTCTTATTTTTTTCACTTTCCTTTCTTCTAATCATCATCATATAAGCTCTTAACCTGATATTTAGCTTGATTTCTTTCAATCTGCAAAGTTGTTTGGATTACATGCCCAATGGTAGTTCATTGATCTACAATGAGACTATTTCCCTCTTTCATGTTCTTTCTTGTTAATCCACCCATTTAAATTGATTTATTTTTTCAAATTTTTATGGGTATTAGGCTTGTTCTTAAAGAAATCCAAGAACAACTTCTAGTGCTAAGAGGTAGCATTGGGTTTTCAAATGCCACAAAACCATAACTTCTTCTCTTACCAGAGCTACATGATAAAAATATTTATTTTCTCCTCTAGGTATGAGTCCTAATATTCCTAGTCTCCTTAGGACAAAACATTGACCCTAGTCTTCCCTTGACATTCCTTTGAGAAGCCTACTTGTTAATTTCTTAGTTGATTCAATCCATAATTTGACCATTTTCTAGGGAACACACATTATTCCACTCTTTCTATGCATGATATAAATAAAATAATTTGATTTGTGTAACTCTTAATAAATGCCAAAAATACTAGTCAATGACTCATTAATACACTCATGTTTGTTTAGCTTGTGTAGTGGGTAGATGTAAATTTTGTTAAACCCATCATTCATAACTAACATTTATTTAGTCTCCCAAGATGTCCTATAAACTTATTGATTTTTATCAATAGAATGAGAGAGATCACATAGAAACTAGATCTTAGAATGGGTATCATTTTTCACCTACAAATAAAGGTTTTGAGGTTACATTTCATGACACGCCATAGAAAGTAATGCGATTCTACCATAATTTCTACAGGGAGACTTGAAAACATTATTCTTTTACCTTAACCATCTATGAGATTTTATTTCACACTCCTACCCAATTTTTGGGTTAGAGCAACAAGGAGACAAACAACCCTCCCAAATGAAATATCACAAACGTGTTCATGCCATGCCATTGCCATGACTTTCCAAGTCATTCTATGGAATGTCATTGCCATTTGCACACCATATCCATTTCCACACTATTTCCATTCCTTTCCATGCCATGCCATTCCCATGCCTTACCAATCCATGGCATGCCATGGCATTCCCATGTCATGTGATTTACATGCCATTTCCATGCGATTAACATGCCCTTGTCATGCCTTTCCATGCCATGACATTTCCATTCCATGCCATTTACATGCCTTTCCAATCCATTTCTAAGCCATTCCATGTCATTCCTTGCCATGCCATTCCATGTCATGCCTTTCCAAGCCATGCCATGCCATGTCATTTCCATGTCATTCCATGACCATGCCATTTCCATGCCTTTCCATGCAATTAAATTTCCAAGCCATGAAATGCCAGCCATTTATATTCCATTTACATTCCTTTCCAATCCATTCCATGGCATGCCATTTCCATTGAAATTCCATGCCATGCCATGCCATTGTCATGTAGCTTCCCATGTCTTGTCATGTTGTTTCCCATCTTAACCCATATAAAAATTAATATGGTATGGTAGTTTCCTTGGCATGTATGGTATCGTATGGTATGATACACCTTTCCTTACCATTCCATGGTATCCTATGGTGTAATACCCCTATATCGAACCCCAATTGTAAATTTTAATACATATATACTTAGGTTAGTGAGACAAGATGCATAAAGGACACTATGTCTGTGATGTAAATGTAAATGTATTCACATGAAAATATTAATGAAAAATTAATCAATGCATGCAGACCAACCATGTAAAGAGTACAAGGGACTAAACTCCACTAGTTAGGGAAAGGGGGATAAACGTTAAGGCTAAGGGGCTAAGCTAGAGAGCTTAAGCTAAGAAGGAATATTATATTAATATTCCTTAAGGTATAAATTATGGATGATTATTTTATCCTAATTTATAAGGTTGGGGACAACTGGGTCAAAGAATATCTCAACCTAACAAGTGTAAAGTTAAGAAGATGCATACAAAAATCTTGGACTTACTGAATTTTTTCATTCACTCCATCATTCCTCCTTTCCTTCACTCACGAATTTCAATTTTCCTCTGTAATTTCTCATTACCATCACTATACCTATATTTTACTTGAACCAATAACAAACTCGTACCTGTACTTGTTCCCATACTTGGTTAACTGAAGAGTTGGATTGAATAAATGGGTTTCTAGGCTTGTGGGATACTGAAGAGATGGGTTGTCAGTCCCGTGAAAAATTCTCTCTGGGTGAGAGAATTGTTGGGAATTATTTTCCCGAAGGTGCCAAACTGCAGCTACAGGGATTTAAAACTTCTTGTCTGGCCTGTTTTTGAATCCCCAGAAAGGAAATGGGGTATTCGAAGCATTGTTGAGCAAAGAAGGGGCACATTTCCTAGGGTGGGATAGACATGTGGGGAATGAGGGATTATAGGCTGTCAGTTTGAGCTGGCACCTATGAGAGATTTGTTCCTATGTGTCTGAGATACATCAACCTGGATAAGAACTCTTTTACCCAGGTGGAGTTTAGTCCCATGTCGGGGGTGACCCATTGCTAAGAGTTCTAAGCAGCAAGGTCTAAGGCTGGGAGGAACATGGAAGGTCTGCACACAGTTGGTGGTCTTTTATCACAAATAATTTCCAATTGTATGTTAAATTACATGTTGCATTATTATTTATGCCTTTATTTCTATAGGTTTTTCCTATGTGTGTTGCATGTTTATTTTATTATTATGTTGTATGAATCTGGGCATTTGCAGAGTTTTTGTATGCTTTAATTGTTGTATACAGTTAAAAAATTATTTCACGTGGCATAGCCCAGTAGTGGTGTGGTTGGGAATGCTACAATATGGTATCAGAGCTCTAGTTTTCAACACTGAGCCTGGATGGGCCGATTAAGTTGAAATTGAAGCGGAAATGCACAAAGAATCATTTTTGAAATGGCTAAATTTCGAGTTACAGTGCATCCATGGGTGCCAGGAGGGAACTGAGAGAACACATTGACTATGTTTGAAATCTAAGGAGGTTTAGTGATTCAAGAAACCACAACAACTGTTGAAGTGGGAAACCAAATTAGATCTGGGTCATTGGATCAAACTTAGATGAGAGGAGAGCACACTGTAGAGGGTATCAAATCCCAGCCATTGGATTTAAGCAGGGAAGAATGAGGGTCATTGGATCAAGGAAAGAAGCACAAATGTTAAACCTCCAAGTCCTTCGGACTTCGCCTCTTCATCTATTTTAAGTCATTTGTCATGAAAGAGGAAAATGCCCCGAAGCTCTGAAGTCCCATAGTGAATCTACATCATAGATCATAGGGAGAAGTTCCAACATTGCATTGGTGAAGGAAATATGTGGGTCGTTATATCAAGCCCAGACTAGGAGGAGAAACACTGTGGAGAATATTATATCCCAACTGTTGGATATGTGCATATGAAAGTGTGAGTCATAGATCTCACGGTTGTTCGAAGGTTCAACACTCCAACAGAAACATGTTCTTGTTTATCTAGGAGGAAAATCTCTCGAAGTCCCAAACTATGAAGTAAATCTATAACATTGGTCATCATGGACACGTGTTCATAGATTATCGAGTGTACAGATATTTGTCTCTCCGGAGGATTCTGGGTGGAAGGTGTTCTAGCATGAAAATTCCTAAATCTCGGAGTCAATCGAGGTCGTCCATTGATGGGGACACTGAACCATAGATCTCAACCCATCATCAGTTCGACATTCGACAATTTAGGAGGCAACGTGAGTTAGATCGTCAAAAATCCCGAAGCCTAGAGTTTCGAAGGGTATCCCAACCGTTGGTTGTAGGAGGGGCTAGAGTCATCGATATCAAATTCAGTGTTCGTAGGTTTGTAGGTATTATGCATTGGATTCACATCAACTCTTGAAGCTTGGAGTTTTTGAGCTCCTATTGACCATAAATCTCAAATGGGAGCATGGACCATTGTGTTTGAACCCTATGGGGGTTCTCCATTTCGATGTTCAGAGGAAGTGGAGTGTTGTACTATAAGATCCTCTGAAGCTCAAATATCTAGATCCAGAGAGTGTTGAAGTAGTTCTCCATGTTAGAAAAATAGGATCACAGAGCAATAAAATAAATCAAGTGAAGAAATAAAACACAAAAGATACACAATACAATAGAGACACAGGTATACATGGTTCACCCAGTGTGGGCTACATCCACTAGAGAAATTTTCAAGTCATTCCTTTATTATTATTCAGCAAATGAAGGGTTACAACCTACAACAAACCCATTCTAACTTCCTCTTCTTTCTCTCACAATCTCCTCTTTGAGAATACAATATTTGTAATGATACATATACGCAATGCATTTCCCTCATAATAGATAGTTTCCTTCTAGGAAAAAAAACCCTAACATAACTTCTACCATCAGATCTGCAACCTTATAATTAATGGTCCATATTTACTATGAAATTACAATATACATTTACAAGGCAATTTTTCCTTCAAGGGATTCACCCGCGAACCCCCGCCAGGGGACCGCTTTCCCTCGAATCCTACAGAAGTGATAAACCCCCCTCTACACTCCCCTGCGTGGAGGAGTGTACATTCTTTTTGGGTGTAAATTCTTCATGGAATATAAACACAGCTGAAAAAAATACCTTTGAATCAGGAAGATAATCAGGCTCCACCACCAATAATATCCCACTTCAATAGTGATCTCAATAACTCCACCATTGTTGTATCTACTGGAATATGAACCTTCTTGGACCAAGAAAATTTCTCATATTCACCTTCATGATTGAAGACCAACTGAAATTGAGCAGAAATCAGTTTCTCTGTGGTTACTCCTTTAGTTAACATATATGTAGGATTATGGCTAGTGTGTATCTTTTACAACTTCAAATGTCCATCTTCCAAGACAGATCATATGAAATGGTACCTGACTTGTATATACTTAGTCCTTGAATCGAAGGTTTAGTTCTTTGCAAGATGAATGGAACTCTCACTGTCACAATACAACCTATTATTCTCCTGCTTCTTTCCCAATTCCTCTATAAACCTCTGTAACCAAATCATCTCTTTATTAGCCTCTGTAATCCACTCCTATAGAAGTTAAAGAGATAGAAGATTCAATATTACTAGTACATAAATACAATTTACCTACCTTCTCTCCTTCTTCTATCACCAATGATCCTTTGGTGACCTTCCACACCTTATCTTTAAATATGGATATACAAACTTCAGTTTCCAACTTCCTTGTCGAAATTAGATTTTTCCTTAGATATGGAACATGTATTACCTCTTTCAATAACCATTAGTTTCCATTCCTTTTCTTTATTTTTACCTTTCCCATGCCAACAATTTTGCATGGTATATCATCACCCAAATGAACTTGTCCAAAATCACCTTGAACATAATCTAGAAAATGTTTCCTATGGGGTGTGGCATGAACTGAAGCCCCTGAATATACTACTCAAGACTCAGAAATCTTATCTACAGAAAGAATCAAAGAATCTTGTAACACATCACCTGTTACATTTTCTTCCTTATTTTTCTCTTGTTGTCCATCTCTTTGTTTCTTTGGATATCTGCAGTCTTTTTTTAGATGTCCTTTCTTCCCACAATTTCAAAACTCTATATTTCCAAATATGGATTTGGATCTGCCCTTCTTAGAATTCTCGTAGTTCCCTGAGCCCTTTCCTCTATCCTTTTGTCTTCCCCTATTCTCCATGTTTACTACATTACTTGATGTCTCACCTGTGCTTTTTTGTTTCATTTCCTCACTAAGGATAATACCAACAACATCATCAAATTTTAAATTGTTTGAACCAGAGACATAGTTACTTACAACCATGAAAAATTCATTCCATATTTTTGGAAATGAGCACAAGATTACAAGAGCCCTGACCTCATCATCAAAGTCCTCTTTTACAAAACTTAGTTGATTAGTAATTGTATTAAATTAATTTAAATGGTCTGCAACAAACCCATCTTCTGACATATTCATATTAAATAATCTCTTCATTATAAATACCTTATTGGATGACAAGCGTTTTTCATATAGTTTATCCAATGCATCCATCAACTCCTTTGTTGTCTTTTCTTTCAAAATATTGAAAGCTAGAGACGCTGCCAGGCTTAGTCGTGTCATTCCTACTGACTTTTTGTCAAGAACCTCCCATTCTTCATCATTCATGGTCATTGAATTCTTTTCTATTCCACCCAATGATAGGAATAGATCCTTCTGATATAAATAATCTTCCATCTGCATCTTCCATAACTGGTATTTTTGGGCGTTAAATTTCTCGACCCTCAACTTTCCATCCTCCACTATTGCTCCCACTCGAACTAGGAACCCTCTTTTGTTATGAGTTATCTTTCTCTCTGATACCAGTTGTTATTAAAACATGATCGTGAAGTTTGAAGCTCCAGAGCATTGGAGTCTCGAAGCTTCAAATAAGTGTCATTTAGGTAAGCGCTCGGTTCTAGCCCACGGTAACATGAGTTTTTGGGCTGAAGTAGAGGGTCTAGTGCCTGAAAATTGATTTTTTAAGATATAAAGAGGCTTAAAGAAGGATCCCATGGGTTTCTGAATTGTACAGACCTGCATTTGAGGGAAATAAAAGGGGCTTGTGAACATTAAGTTAGGATCTAGCATGGGTCCTAGAGCTAATTCGACTCCCGAAGAAGATCACCTATACAAGGAATGCTCTCACAAAATGGACATTTTTTGTTAAATAACCTTAACTTTCTGCTGAAGACTCATAATTGAACATGGAAGGAGGAATTGGAAAGGCATTGAATAGTAGAATATAAATTTTTTCCCAGAAAATTTATCTAGAGAGTCAATTTCTCATGAAATTAGAAGAAAGAATTATGATGCAATACTGAATCAGAATTGTTCATAATTTCATGCAATTGATCAATCAACAAGACTAATAGGTTATGTTGGATACACATTTTGTAGAGTTAACAACATTTGGATCCTAACAGGATCCATACATAGATCATAGGGATGGAACATACATAGGGGTCTTACAACCAGGATGATGATATCAGAGGGATGTGTGCCAATATGGGTAATGAAGGTACAAACTAAAATGGGCATGGAGAAGGAAAGAATGAAATAATGAACTTGGTGGAGACCATTAAAAGTTTGCAAAAGCATGTCCAAATTTATAAAGCTGACAATGAGAGTCTTATGAAATCCAAGGAGTGGCAGGAGGAATTCAACATAAAGTTAATGCAAATCTTGGGAAGAATATAAAAGAAGATGGATAAGGAGAATGACTCAAGCAAAACAGTAAGTCACAGGTCTCAAAGAGGATAAGAACAAGAAGTGTCGGCAGACATCACCATCACTCCCCGGGGCATTCCACTAGGAGAGAACAGAGTAGTTCAAGTCCATACCCTATTAGAAATAATAAGAGGAGGTCTGGGGTGGATGAGCTACAAGGAGAAATTAAAAAAATCAAGCCTCCTATATTTGATGGTGAGAAAAAGAAGGATGAATATGCAAAGAGATGGGTGTTAGGAATGAGGAAGTATTTTCGATTTCATAATTAATCTTCACATGCAGAAGGAAGAATTTCCATCTATTAGCTCAAGGGAAAGGCATCCATGTGGTGGGACCAATTTCTACAAGTGAAACACATTAATGAGAAAAATGTTAATTGGAAGGAATTCAAGGGGTATTTTCAAAATAAATACTTGACTAAGAGATACTATGACAAGAAAATGAAGTAGTTATTTGAACTCAATATTGGGAGTATGACCATATATGAATATGAAATAAGTTGTTTAGAACTACTAAAGTATGGTTCTTTCATCAAGGAAGAGCCAATTATTATTCAAAGGTATTTGAGTGCAATGCCATCATTCATCAGTGATAAGATACAATATAATGATCCAAAAAACATTGGAGGAGACTATAAGGTGAGATAGATTCCTTTATGATCAACATAAAGGAGAGCCAACTTTCCAAAAATCTTGGGAAGACAAGAAGAAAAACAATATGGAACAAAGGAAGAAGGGAACTAAGCCACCATTATTTAGAAATAATCCTCATGGACAACCAACTCCTAGAGAAGCCATAATGATTGAGACAGGGGGGAAAAGACCAAGGAAGTCACCTATTAAATGTTGTGGTTGTGGGGGACATCATTTGTATAGAGATTTTCCTCATAGAGGTGAAAAAGTGAGGATTGTTCACAATGTATAGTAAGCTAAGACAATGGGAGACATGCAAAGAAATGTTCCTAGGATCTATGCAACCCTAGACAACAAGAAAGTTGAGTTTCATTCACATATGATTGAAGTCGAAGGTAAGCTCAATAATAAAACCATTTTTATTTTAATTGATTAAGGATTTATTCATAGTTATATAGATCCTAATATGGTGGAAAAGTTGCTTTTTCCAATAAGAAAGCATGGAAAATCTTGGTTGGTGCAGCTGGCTACCGGAGCTAAAATAAAAATTAAAGAGATAGTTAAGGTATGTCTAATGGAAATGAACAGACTAAGAACCAGTGAAGATTTTAACATCTTACCTTTCGGTTCCTATGACTGTCTAATTGGTATGGATTGGTTGGACCAACACCATTTTATCCTAGATTGTTATATTAAGGCGTTTACTTGCTAGGATGAGGAAGGGAAACTAAGGACAAGACAAGGAATTCTGAGGGAGGTAACTATAAGAGAAATTTCAGCATTATAGCTGAAGAAAAGATACAAAAAAGGGTGCCAAATATTTGCAACAGATATGGAAGAGACACCTAAAGATAAGGTGTCAAATATTGAAGTTTATGCAGTCCTCAAAGATTTTGAAGATGTATTTAAATAAATACCAGGTTTAACCCCTAAAAGGGATATTGATTTCTCCATCAATCTGATGCCTAGAGCAACCCGAATATTCAAAACCCCTTACAGGATGAGTACACCAGAATTGAAGGAATTGAAAATGCAACCTGAAGAACTTCTAAAGAAGGGGTATATACACCCAAGTGTGTCACCCTGGGGTGGCCCAGTATTATTTGTGAAGAAAAGGGATGGGAAATTAAGACTTTGCATTGACTTCAGGAAATTGAACAAGGTAAATGTGAAGAATAAGTATCCTTTTCCAAGGATCGATAACCTCTTTGATCAGTTGAAAGATGAAAAAATATTCTCCAAGGTTGATCTCAGGTGAGGTTATCATCAGGTAAGAATTAAAGAAGAATACATAAACAAGACTACTTTTAGAACAAGGTATGGGAATTATGAGTTCACAGTTGTGCCAGTTGGGTTATCAATTGCACCAGTTGTCTTCATGTGCTTAATGAATGGTATTTTCAGAGAATACTTAGATAAGTTTGTCATTGTATTTTTATATGACATTCTTATATATTCTAATTTGGACGAAGAGAATGAGAAACACTTGAGGATGGTATTACAGGTATTAAGGGAGCATCATTTGTATGCCAAATAATATTGAGAAAACTCTTGCAACTATCAAGAGCCAATATTATTGGCCAAGAATGAAGAAATAAGTTGATGATTTCATTGCCAAATGTTTGGAGTGTCAAAAGGTCAAGGTTGAGCATAGACACCCAGCTGGTTTCCTATAGCCAATACCCATTCCTGAGTGGAAATGTGAAGTTGTAACAATGGATTTCATCACCAAACTACCCAAAACAAACAAGAAGAATGATTCTATCATGGTAGTTGTGGATAAGATTACCAAAGTTGCCCATTTTATTCCAATAAATCTCACTCACAAGGCAGCCAACATTGTTGATATTTATATGAGATAATTTTCTCTATTGCATGGTATAACCAATACAATTGTGTCTAATAGAGATCCAAAATTTACATCAAATTTTTGGAAAGGATTATATAAGGGATTTGGAACAAATTTGAATTTTATCACAACTTATCACCTAGAATCAGATGGACAAATAGACAGGGTGAACCAAGAGATTGAGGATATGTTGAGGATTTATGTGATGGATAAACCATCAAAATGGGAAGACTGCCTACACTTAGTAGAGTTTTCTTATAACAAAGGGTACCAAGAATCTCTAAAGATGAGACCGTTTGAGGAACTTTAAGGAAGAAGGTGAAACACATCGGTAAGATGTGAAAACCCAACAGATAGTGCATTGGTTGGGCCCGAATTACTCAAGGAAATGGAAGAGAAAATTTTGAAAATAAAACAAAATTTAAAAGTTTCTCAAGACAGGAAGAAAAGATATGTTGATCAGGGAAGAACTCACAGGGAATTTAAAGTGGGTGACCATGTATTATTGAAAGTAAAATCCAACAGAAGTTCCCTGAAGTTAGGAAATTTCTTGAAGTTGGCATATTGTTATTGTGGGCCCTTTGAAATCCTACAGAGGATTGGGACTATAGCATGCATTCTTTCATTACCTACATCAATGTCTATTCATAATGTATTACATGTATTATTGATAAAAAGTATATACCTTTGGTAATCATGTCATTGATTGGAATGCAATTCAAGTGGAGAAAGAAGGCACCTTTCAAGTGCATCCGATGTGCATACTGGACCAAAATGTCAAGCATATCCTGAATCAAGACATAGAGCTAGTAAAGGTCCAATGGACCTGGTATGGTCCTGAAGATGCAAATTGAGAGCATGAGGATGTTATGCGGGAAAAATATCCACATTGTTTTGAGGATTTTTGAAATTTCGGTTGTATATGTATATATATTGCACTGAGGACAACACATAAATAAGGGGTAGGGGAATGAAATACCCCTAGGATGAAGTACCCTAATTATAAATGTTAATAAATATATACTTAGGCTGGTGAGCCAGGATGCATAAAGGAAAGTATGTCTGTGATGTATAAGTAAATGTATTCACATGAAAATATTAATCAAAAACACATCACTGTGTGCAGACCAACCATGTAACAAGTATGAGGGACTAAAATCCACTAGTTAGGGAAAGAGGGATAAACATTAAGGCTAAGGGGATAAGATAGAGAGATTAATATAAAAAGGAATATTATATCAATATTCCTTAAGGTATAAATTATGGATAATTATTTTATCCTAAGTTCTAAGGATGGGGACAAGTGGGTCAAAGTAGCTCTCAACCTGACAAGTGTAAAGTTGGGAACATGCATATAGAGCCCTTGGAATTGTGCATTTTTCCATTTATTCCATCATTCCTCCATTCCTAGACTTGCGGATTTTCTATTGTCCTCTATAATTTCTTGTTACCAGCGTTGTATCTGTATTGTACTCGAAACAGTACCAAACTCGTACTTGTATATGTTCATGTACTTTGTTAAATGAAGAGTTAGAATGAAGAAATGGGTTGTCAGACCCATGGGATACTAAAGAGATGGGTTGTCAAGCCCATGAGAAATTCCCTCTGGGTGAGAGAATTGTTGGGAATTGTTTTCCTGAAGGTGACAAACTACAACTACATGGCTCTGAAACTTCATGTCCAACCTGTTCATGAAGCCCCAAAAAGGGAATGGGGAAGCCAAAGGACTGTTGATTAGAGAAGGGGCACATTTCCTCGGATGGGATAGGCTTATGGGGAATGAGGGACTGTAGGTTGTCAGTTTGAGTTGGCACCTATGAGAGAGTTGTTCCTGTGTGTCTGAGATACATCATCCTGGATAAGAAATCCTTTACCTGGGTGGAGTTTAGTCCCAGATTGGAGGTGACCCACTATTGCGAGTTATGAGCAACGTGGTCTAAGGCTGGGAGGAATGTGGAAGATCTGCACGCATTTGGTGGTATTTTATCACAAATAAGGATCAATTGTGTGTTAAATTACATGTTGCATTATTATTTATGCATTTATTTTTATGGATTTTTCCTGTGTGTTTGTTGGATGTGTATTTTATTATTATGTTGTATGAATCTGGGCATTTGCAGAGTTTTTGTATTCTTTAATTGTTGGATACAGTTCAAAAATTATTTCATGTGGCATAGCCCAACAGTGGGGTGGTTGGGGATGCTACATATGGTATGGTATGGTACGGTATGCCTTGCCTCTCCTTGCCTTGCCTTTCCTTTCCATGGTATTGTATGGGATAGTATGGTATGCCTTGCCTTGCCTTACCATGGTATGTTATGGTATGCCTTTCCTTACCATGCCATTTCCATTCCATCCCATTGACATGCCATTGCCATTCCTTTCCATGAATTTTCCATGCCATTTCCAACCCATGCCATGCCATTTCATTGCCATGTTGTGCCATGCCATGCCATGTCATTTCCATGCCATTGTCATTCCATTCCATTTCCATTCCACTGCCATGCCATGCCATCGCCAAACCATTCCATGCCATGTTATTTCGATGTCATTGACATGCCTTGCCAATCCATTGCCAAGAAATTTCATGCCATGCCTTTCCATGTCATTCCATGCCATCCCCATTCCTTTCCATTGCATGCATTTACAGTGCCATTCCATGCCATTTCCACTCCTTCCCAATCCATGCCATTTCCATTGTCATTCCATTGTCATGTAGCTTCCCATGTCTTGTCATGTAGTTTCCCATTTTAACATATATAACAATAAATATGGTATGGTATGGTATGGTATGGTATGGTATGGTATGTTATGGTATGGTATGGTAGTGTACCTGGCATGGTATGATATGGTATGGTATCATTTTCATGGTATGGTATGCCTTTCCTTTCCATTCCATCATATGGTATGGTATGGTATGGTATGGTATGCCTTGCCTTGCCTTGGTATGGTATCATATGGTATGTTATAGTATGCCTTGCCTTGGTATGGTATGGTATGTTATGGTATCCTTGTCATGGTATGGTATGCCTTGCCTTGCCTTTCCTTACCATGGCATTGAATGCTATGGTGTGGTATGGTATGTTATCCTTGGCATGGTATGGTATTCCTTTCCATGCCATGGTATGGTATGGTATTCCTTTCCTTTCCTTTCCAATCCATGGTATGGTAAGATATGGAATGCCTTACTTTGGTATGGTATGGTATCCTTGGCATGGTATGGAGGGGTATGGTATGGTATGCCTTGACTTTCCATGCCATGGTATGGTATGGTATGCCTTGCATTTCCATGCCATGGTATGGTATAGTATTGTATCTTTGGAATGGTAAGGTATGGTATGCCTTACCTTGCCTTTCCATGCCATGTTATGGTATAGTATGCTATTCCTTCCCTTGCCTTGCCATGGTATGGTATGGTGTGATATGATATGGTATGGTATGTTATGTTATGCTTATGATATGGTATGACTATGGTATGGTATGTTATGTTATGGTATTCCTATGGTATGGTATTTTATGTTATTTTATGGTATTGTATGCCTATGGTATGGTATGGTATGCCATGCCATGCCATGCCTTTCCATGCATTTCCTTTCCTTCACTTACCATGCATTTTATTTCCTGACAATGTCTTTCCATAGCATGTGTTGTCATACCATGCCTTCTCATGCCATGCCATGCCTTTCCTTTCCTTTACTTCCCTTTCCATTCCTTTCCTTTCCATGCCATGACTTTTTGGAAAATTAGTTTTCATTCTTGTTAACCATGAAAAAAGAGTGCAACAAAACAAATAAAACAATAAGAAAGTATCATAAGGGAGAGTGCATTGCAGAAGTGCTATTGCATTGAATTCTCAATAGAAAATATGTAGAAACCCTTCAAAACTATGAGGAAAATATTTTACAATCGAGAGATAGGTCAACCATCGATCGTTGACCGAAGGAAGAGATCAGCGATCACGTTTCACTGAAATCCAATTGTAAATACAAAGGAGTCGGGCAAGACCTTGAACATTATATTATGATACAATCTAATCATAGTCAGTGATAGTGGTTATTTGGTGCTAACTCTAATAAAAGGGTAAGCCACAAATTCCTAGAGTCCCAGAGTGTTGAAGCCCCAAAATCCCACCAACTTTCAGACCAAGGAGGAACTTTGGGTGAATTCTCGATTTTTTGATCAATTATAGTGGAAGGACAGGGTAATACACAAATTCCCTAAGTCATGGGATGTCGAAGCCTCGAAATCCTTCCAACCGTCGGATCAAGGAGGAACTTCATGTGAATTCTTGACCATCCAATCAAGTATAGTGGAAGGACAAAGCAATCCATATGTTCTTGAAGTCACGGGGTGTCAAGGCCCCGAAATCCTCCCAACCATCAGATCAAGGAGGAACTTCGGTGAATTCTTCACAGTTCGATCAAATATAGTGGAAGGACAAGGTAAGCCACAAATTCCTGAAGTCACAGAGTGTTGAAGCCCTGAAATCCCACCAAGTGTTAGATCCAGGGAAATATTTTGTAGTAATGAGATTTGTTAGATCAAGCAGTGGGAGGATAGTGTAAGAACTTAGGTAGGTATAACTTTGGGGGAGTTGACTGACTTTATATTTTAATATCCTAGAGTCTCGGAGTACCGAAATATTGAAATAAATAAATACTGTTCATCTCAACATTTGATTAAGTCATAGTCATTGGATTAATCTAGTGGAAGGATAGCGTAAGGGGGGAGTTGTCAACTGACAATAAGAAATAAAAATTACTTTATGAGCACTTCGGTAGGCGAAAATTCGAGATATTTGGAAGGATGAAGTATGGAAGACTTGGTTCTAGCCCTCGATCATAAGTTATTATCATATGGGTGATGAAGAGATAGCAGCCAACGTGTACAT
Organism: Picea engelmannii; assembly: GCA_009831015.1. Classification (NCBI taxonomy): domain Eukaryota; kingdom Viridiplantae; phylum Streptophyta; class Pinopsida; order Pinales; family Pinaceae; genus Picea; species Picea engelmannii. The sequence continues at coordinate 561,943 of ML776611.1, forward strand.
AACTTGGATATTAAGTGCCATTCTTTATCGTATGATAACAACATTGGGTTACATGGACTAAGCACATGAAGAATATGTGCTTAAGAGGAAAAGAACTAAGGACATAGCTCTCGGTCATAGCTATTGATCATGTGGATCTGTGACCAAATCTCTACTGCTGAACTGGATGCTTTATCTAGCCAATTTGTATTCAAATAACTAGCCATACAGTCCACCTCACACCTTTTATGGGAAAACTACCCCTTTTTCAGCTAACTAGGCATGTTCTTCACAAAACCCATGTCGTAGAAATTTAAAATCCATTTCCATTGCTCAGGAATGTTCATACAAAAATCATTGTCTAATTTGGTGTTCAAAAATAAATTAATAAACATAAAATCACCATTTGTGTTAATTAAATGAAGAGGTACAATGGTTCATTATTAAAAAACAAAATGGTTAATTTTCATACCTTTTGGAATACAATAGAAATATAAAGGTATGGTGCAAGAAAAATTTCTTTATGGTCTACATCATAAGATCAAATGCAAGTGCATATTCCAAGGACAAAAGACAAAGATACTTATGAAGTAAGGGTGGAAGGGAGGAGAAATTAAGGATCAATGTCCTTTTCTAATTATAATTTAAAAATAGGGAGTTCGTGCTTCCTAGGGTTGGTGTCCTAAAACAAGGGAGTTGGTGCTTCCTAGGGTTGGTTCCCTAAAACAAGGGAGTTTGTGCTTCCTAGGGTTGGTTCCCTGTAACAAGGGGATTAGTGTCTCCTAGAGTTGGTTCTCTAAATAAACCTTTTATATAAAACTTATAATTTGTATTTTCAGTTTATATTCATTTGATATTATTTACTGAAGTTTCTTGTTGATCAATAAAGTTAATAAATAATTATTTAAAATTGATAAAATGTATCAATACTTATTCACCCCCCTGTCAGTATTGAACTACATTCCAACATGCTTGTCCATACCATGCCATTCCTTTCCATGCCTTTCCATGCCATGCCTTTCCATGCCATGCCTTTCCATACCATGACATGTCTTTCCATACCATTCCATGCATTTACATGCCTTACCATGCCATGCCTTTCCATACCAAGCATTTCCATGCCTTGTATTTCCTTCACTTTCCATTCATTGCCTTTCCATGTCATGTCTTTCCATACCATGCCATGCCTTTCTACCAGAATACCGTTTGTTTGAGTATCTTTAGCACTAGGGTTTTGATCAATGAGGCATAGTGCAATTTCTTAAGAGGAGGTCGGTTTTCAAGAACATTGTATCATGTGTTTGTGGGTAGTGTAGTCACATGGACCTTGGAAAAAAAAACTTGTGGGATATCATGGAACTTTTTTATGATTCTTGGTTTGGATTTTATGCCCCCTGATAAAGTTGGCCACATGTCCCTAAATGGCTTGAGCAGGAGAGTTTCAACTCATGATAAAACTCAAACTGAGATTCAAATGGATGAACCGTCAGTTGCATTGGATCTAGAGAACTAGGTTCTAGCTAGTGGGGCCACTCCATTGTTATTATTTCCACGCGAAAACCTTTTGGCATGGTATGGGAAGGAATTGCATGGAAAGGAAAGGCATGGAATGGCAAGTGCAGGCATGGCATGGAATGGCAAGGCATGGCATGGAAAGTGAAGGAAATGCAAGGCATGGCATGACATGTCATGGCAAGGAAAGGCATGGCATGGAATGGGAAAGCGCGGCATGGAAAGGTGATGCATGGAATGGAAAGTGTAGGCATGGCATGGAATGGAAAGGCATGGCATGTAGAGTGAAGTAAATGCAAGGCATGGTCTGACATAGCATGACATGGAAAGCAAAGGCCTGGAATGGAAAGGCAAGGCAAGGCATGGCATGGAAATGCAAGTGAAGGAAAGGAAATGCATTTCATTGCATGGAAAATAATGGCATGGAAATGAAAGGAAATGAGTGGCATGGAAAGGTAAGTGAAGGAAAGGCAAGGAAAGGCATGGAATGGAAAGGTATGGAATGTAATGGAAAGGCATGGAAAGACATGGCATGATATGGAAAGGCATGGCATGGTATGGAAAGGCATGGCATGGAAAGGCATGGCATGATATGTGAAGGAAAGGCAAGGCATTTCATGGAATGGCATGGAAAGGCATGGTATGGAAAGACAACACATGGTAAGTGAAGGCAAGGAAAGGAATGATATGACATTGCATGGAAAGGCATGATATGAAAAGGAATGGAATGTAAAGGCATGGTATGTAAAGGCATACCATACCATACCATGGAAAGGCAAGGTAAGACATACCATACCATACCATACCATGGCATGGCATGGAAAGCTAAGGCAATGCAAGGTAAGGAAAGGCATACCATACCATACCATACCATATCATGGCATGGAAAGGAAAGGAATATCAAGGAAAGGAAAGGGATGGCAAGGCAAGGAAAGTGAAGGAAAGACAAGTGAATGAAAGGAAAGGAAATGCATGGCATGGTATGGCATGGCATGAAAATGCATGACATGGAAATGCAAGGCATGGAAAGGAATACCATACCATACAATACCAAGGCAAGGCATACCATACCATACCATGGAAAGGCAAGGAAAGTCATACCATACAATAGAATACCATGGCATGGCAAGGCAAGGAAAGGCATACCATACCATACCATAAGATACCAAGGCAAGGAAAGTCATATAAGACCATACCAAGTCAAGGCAAGGAAAGGCAAGGCATGTTAAGGCATGGCAAGGCAAGGAATGTCAAGGAATGGCAAGGCAAGGCATGTCAAGGCATGTCAAGGAAAGGAAAGGAATGGTAAGGCAAGGTAAGGCAAGGAATGACATCACAAGGCAAGGAAAGTAAAGGCATGACATGGAAAGGCAAGGCAAGGTACGAAAAGACAAGGAAAGTGAAGGTAAGGCAAGGAAAGGCATGGAATTGGAAGGAAAGAAAAGTAAAGACATGAAATGGTAAGGAAAGTGAAGGTATGGAAAGACAAGGCAAGTGAAGGAAAGGAATGACATGGAAAAGCATGGAAAGGCAATGCAAGGTATGGAAAGGCAAGGTATGTCATGGAAAGGAAAGGAAATGAAATGCATGGCAAGGGAAGGCATGGAAATGCAAGTCAAGGAATGATAAGGAAAGGATAGTGAATGTAAGGCATGACAAGGAAAGGTAAGGCATGGAAAGGCATGTCATGGAAAGGAAAGGCATGGAAAGGAAAGGTAAGGAATGGAAAGGAAATGGAAGTGAATTCAAGGAAAGGAAAGGAAAGGCATGGAAAAAGAAGGAAAGGCAAAGCAAGGAAAGGCATGGCAAGGAATGGCATGTCATGGCATTGCATAGAATGCATGGAAAGGAAAGGCATGGCATGGAAAGGAAAGGACTAGAAAGGAAACAGAAGGAATGGAAAGGAAATGAACATGAAGACAAGGCAATGAAAGGCATGGCATGGAAAGGCAAGGCATGGAACAAAAAGGAAATGAATGACAATACAAGGAAAGTGAAGGCAAGGAAAGAGAAGGAAATGCATGGCATGCAAAGGGAAGGCATGGTGAAACATACCATTTCCCCTAGTCTGTAAAAATAACTATATTGGCCAAGAACTATGGAAAACTCAAAGATGTGAATGTTTGATTTGACAGACCTTTGTGTAAAACGTCGATGAATGTAAATAATGTCATGAATATGTGTTGCATGATTGTTGGGAGGGGGATGTGCTAAAAGAGACCATGATGGCTAATGAAAGGTGGTGGAAGGCACTAGAATGGTGGCATTAACTTCCACCAAACCAAATCGGTATTGGTCTTTACTGGCTCCAAGACCAAAGCTGCTCTCTGACCCTATAATGAATTACTCGCCAAGATGGTAGGTGGGGAGGCTCCTCATGAGTTAATGAGGGGATGGGGGTGAACCACCCATCTTTAGAATCCCTCAGGCCTGACCATGGATGGGGGAATTCATGCCACACGCAACCTTCCAGAACAAGGCAAGAAATGAAGTGTGGGGGGAAGGGACAGAGGGGGAATAGGCAACGGGGATCGTAGAAGAAAATAGGGAAGAAACTATGGAGAGATAGGGAGAGATTCCAAATCAATGAAGAAGGAGAGAAAAACCTTCATTCTGGACTTCCGTGGAGCTGGAAATAGGAGACTGAATCTCCAAGCATCATGGTCTAGCTCGGGGGTGGCTAGTGGTAAATCCATCTGGATTCACTAAGCCTACGGTTGGGTGGAAATGATCACCCCTCTCAGCAGTTGCAACACACCTGGTGTTTTTTTGATAAGTTTCATGTCTTGTAATTTAAATTTAACCTATCACGAATGCATGCTTCTGTTTTATATGCTCATGAATGTTTTTTGTATGAAAGTATTTGCATGTGTCTGATTCGAGAACAATGGATGCATTCTTATACTGGTATGACCATATTCGGTCTGAGTATAGAATGAATAGGTTCAGGATACGAGTCTGTGCCCCAGAGGATTGTCCCATTCCCTTGTCCAGCGCTACGCCTTGGCTTAATTCTTTTCGAAAGCATTTCCCCCAGGAAGTTCCCTCGCACTCCAGAGTCGGAACGAATCCCTTGAAAAGACTACCAGGATAATAAACCCATGGGTTTACCTTACTCCTACCATGGAGTTTATAGCTCGGTGAATTAGGAAGGAACTTAATCAAGTCACCAAGCCTAGGGATAGTTTAACCAAGAACCCATCTGAAGGATGTGTCGAAGTAGATTAGCAGGAAGAGTTTTTGGCTTTTCGGTGTTTCGGCACACGGAAGACAAAAAGGGCAGGACCCCTTATCTTCATCAGTCATGAAGCCCTGATCATCGAAACCCCAAAGCAGCTTAGCGGGAATAATTTTCGGCTTTTCGGTGTTTTGGCACCTGGAAGACAAAAGGGCAGGAACCCTTTTCTTCGCAAGTCGTGAAGCCCTAGTGTGCAAAACCCCAAAGAAGCTTAGCAGGAAGAGTTTTTGGCCTTTTGGTGTTTCGGCACCTGGAAGACAAAAAGGGCAGGACCCCTTGTCCTCGCAAGTGACGAAGCCTTGGTGTGTGAAACCCAAAACAATTTAGTACAGATAGGTTTTGGCTTTCCGATGCTTCGACACCCAGAAGACAAAAAAGGGAAGGACCCATTATCTTCGCAAGTCATGAATCCCTGGTGAGTGAAACCCTGAAGCAACTTAGCAGGAAGAGTTTTCGTATTTTTGTTGTTTCGGCACTCGGAAGACAAAAGGGTAGGAACCCTCATCTTCGCAAGTCGCGAAGCCTCGGTGTGCGAAACCCCAAAGCAGCTTAGCAGGAAGAGTTTTTGGCCTTTCGGTGTTTCAACACCCAGAAGAGAAAAAGGGTAGGACCCCTTGTCCTTGCAATTTGTGAAGCCTTGGTGTACGAAACCCCGAAGCGGTTTAGTATGGATAGGTTTCGTCTTTTCGGTGCTTTAGCACCCGAAAGACAAAAAAGGGCAGGACCCCTTATCTTCACAAGTCACGAAGCCCTAGTGAGAGAAACCCCAAAGAATATTAGTAGGAAGAGTTTTCATCTTTTTCAGTGTTCCAGCACCCTGAAGACAAAAGGGCAGGAACCCTCATCTTCACAAGTCGCAAAGCCCCGGTGTGCGAAAACCCAAAGTAGCTTAGTAGGAAGATTTTTTGGCTTTTTGGTGTTTCGGCACCCAGAAGACAAAAGGGTAGGAACCCTCATCTTCGCAAGTCATGAAGCCTCGGTGTGCGAAACCCCGAAGCGATTTAGTATGGATAGGTTTCAGCTTTTCGACACTTCGGCACCTGGGAGACCATAGGGTGATAAACCTCGCCTTTGCAAGTCGCGAAGTTCCAAAATGCGATACTCTGAATTGGCATAGTGTGAATAGGGTTTTGGGTTTCAGGGTTTGAAGAGTCAAAAGACTCAACCCTCTTGCTTTTCGAGCTCCAGGTTACCAAAGTCCCAATATGGCTAGGACTGTCAGATCAGGGAAGAGACTCATAGTCATCGATCTCAATTAGAAGGTAGGGTTTCATGTTTCGGGGTTTGAAGAGTTGAAAGACTCGACCCCTTTGCTTTTTGAACTCTCGGTTACCAAAGTCCTAATATGGATAGGACCATTGGATCAGGGGAGAGAATCGCAATCGTCGATCTAAATTAGAAGGTAGGATTTTGTGTTTCGATGTTTGAAGAGTCGAAAAGACTCGACCCTCGTGCATCGCTGAGTCACAAAGTGAGGAAGGTGTCGCTTGGCTTGGCCGGGGTCATAACCGGTGATCACATGGAGGTGAATCCCACGCTGGGTACTTGAGTCATACATGGCGGGTTTCCAATGGAAGAACCGATAGATTGGCTTAGGGAAAGTACCGACAGGAAGACCTAGCCTGCGCTAGGACCTCGTAGGAACTCAGGGATTTTATCCCTCAAAAATAAAGGGAGAGAAAAAGATGAAACAATCCATTATGACGTAGCGGATGTGTTACAAATTGGTATCAGAGCATGGTTACAACACTTGTCCTTCTTAGGCTCATGAACAAGTTGTGCAGAGGCTACATTCAAAGTACTCTTGAAATAAAATAAAATAAAAAGAGTAACTATCTATCTTGACCCCCTCAATCAAAAGTCGAAGTTAAGAATGAAAAAAAAACTCCTATTGTGTGTATGCATGTGAAAAATATGAATTATGCACGGTTTATGAATGTATATAAATATTGACTAACAACAAGAATTTTTCTTTTGCACACAAGCGGACGATCAACCACAGGAAACTACACACGCATAGAATGGTGACTCACCACGAGGTGAGGGAGGGATCCCATAATAGAGACGAAGAGTCTAACGAAAGGAGGGTGGTAGGGACCCCTCCAAATCTAGCTGAGACTGTGAGGAGCCTCATGGTCAAACTACAAAGCTGTAAGGATAAAAACGAGAGGATGATAAAAGAGCAAGAGAAGAAAATGGAAATTAATGCAGTCTTACTGTAGAGTTTATCCGACATACAAAGACAATTGCAGCATGAACCTGACACCTGTCACGTGGACCGACAATAGACAAAAAAATTCGAAGCCCACTTGAGATACATAAACGTTTGTCATGTAAGTGGCCACATTGAGAAGAGCACCTTGAGAAAGGTCCACCCCAGAGATAAGGAACAAGCGTCAAATGATTCCTCTGGAAAGGAAGCTGGCAACTCGGAGGGATCTTCTAGCAATAGAACTAGTTCTTATTCCCGAAGAAAATGGAAGAAGTGAAAGCTTTCCAAGAGTCATAATCTTGAAGAATTCAAGAAGGCCAAACCACCCTCCTTCGACGGTGAAATAAAAAAGGGAAAGGAAGTGGAGGCCTGGATGCTTGGACTAAAGAAGTATTTCAGTGTCCATGACTTATCAGAAAACTTAAAGGACCAAGTAGCCACCTTCAACTTGAATGGAAAGGCTTCCATTTGGTGGGAATACCTTAAGAATGTAAAAGGGATTCACAAAGAGGGCCTATCTTGGGAACAGTTTGAGAAATACTTCAGGAAGAAGTATCTGTTAGAAAAATATTTTGATGAAAAGACTAAAGAATTCTATGAACTCAAGCTGGGGCAACTAACCATAGAAGAATATGTCAGCATATTCCTCGAGTTGCTGAGGTATGTACCCTATATAAAATCAGAAAAGGCAAAGGTGCAATGTTTCATCAGTGGACTAGCTAAGGACTATTAGAACAAGATTGAATTTGATGAACCAAAGACCCTAGAAGACATTATCCAAAAGGCAAGATATTGTCATGAGCAGCTTGGACATCAGAGAGAACCTCACAAAGGATGGAAGCAGAAGAATAGTTTGGGATTCCAAAAAAAGGGATTTAAATCCCCAAGATTTAAAAACTATAAAAAGAACTCAAGGATGAGCTTCCCAGCTCGAAGTGTACACTAGCAGAACTTTCCCTCCTTGGGCGGAAATAAACTTTCTGGATCTTCCCCAGTAAATACTGATAACCTAAAGAGAGAACCTTTGAAATGTTTGGGTTGTGGAGAAGAACATCTATTAATGGACTGCCCGCACCGACAACAGAACAACCGAAGAATTTATGGCATACAAGAAACTACCATAGTCAATGACATGGCCAGGAGTGTGCGACAAATTTATGTAGCCTTGGATAATAACCAAGTTGACCACCAAGCTTCAGTGGTGGAAATAGAAGGTATGATTACCAACCATCTAGTGTCTATTATGATTGACCCGGGTTCAAATTTGAGTTATATAGCCCCTAAGGCTGTTTATAAGTGTAAACTATAGCCACATAAACATACCAAGCCATGGTTGGTACAGTTATCCACTGGCACCAAAAGAAAGGAGGCGAGGGTTATACCAGCTTGCCAATTAATTATGGGTGAATTCCCCACTCAAGAAACCCTTAACATATTACCCCTAGGATCGTATGATATGTTGATTGGTATGGACTAGCGAGCCACACATAAAGCCAGACTAGAGTGTTACCATAAAACGTTAGAATGTGTAAGTAAAGAAGGAAGAAGGATAACCCTTCAAGGGATCCAAAAACCTGTCTCGGTGTGACAAATATCAGCTCTTCAAATGAGAAAGTATTGTAGAAAGGGCTATCCACTATATGAAATACAGGTGTTGAAAACAATTGAAGGTGACAAACCAAGCCTTGAAGACAACCCAAGAATATAGATATGTATTTCTAGAAGAGGTGTCGGGTCTACCTCTGAGAAGGGACATTGACTTCTCGATAGAACTTGCACCAGGAGCGATGCCAGTGTCTAGGACACCCTACAGGATGAGCACACCTGATCTAGTTGAGCTTAAATTACAACTGAAAGAAATGATAGACAAAGGCTATATCCGGCCCAGTGTGTCTCCATGGGGAGCACCAGTCCTATTTGTGAAGAAGAAAGATGGTACCTTTCAACTGTGTGTAGATTATAGACAACTCAATAAAGTAACCATAAATAAAAAGTAACCCTTACCTAGGATCAATGACATGTTCAATCAATTGGGAGGTGCCTCTATCTTCTCAAAGATTGACTTGAGATCCAGATACCATCAAGTCCGAATCAAGGGTGAAGACATCCACAAAACTTCCTTCAGGACGAGATATGGTCACTATGAGTTTGTGTTAGTGCCATTTGGATTAACCAATGCCCCTTCCACTTTTATGTGCTTGATGAACAATGTGCTCAGTAATTTCCTAGAAAAATTTGTACTGGTTTTTATTGACGATATATTAATTTACTCCAAGAATAGAGAGGAGCATGAGGAACACCTTAGGATTTTGCTTCAAGTAATAAGAGAACATTAGCTCTATGCCAAATTTAGCATGTGTGACTTTTCCAGAAGCAAATACATTACTTGGGCCATGTCCTATCCAAAGAAGGAGTAGCAGTAGAACCTGACAAGATCAGGTCTATCATGGAATGGCCCACCCCAAAGGATGTTTCAGATATCAGATCCTTTATGGGCTTAGCAAGATACTATAGGATATTTATAAAAGGATTTTCCAATATTGGGTGTCCAATCATTTCCCTCCAAAAGAAGGGGACTAAATTCACGTGGACACAAAAATGTGAATAAAGATTTCAAACCCTGAAACATCTACTAACCCACACACCCGTGTTGAAGATCGTCGATCCTGAAGCTAACTTCCTCGTGTGCAAAGATGCCTACAAGGAAAGGCTCGGAGGAGTCCTTATGCAAGGGGGAAGTGTGGTCTGCTATGAATCCCGAGAATTGAATGAGCACGAAGTCAACTATGTGACCCATGATCTAGAGCTGGACACCATAGTGCACGCCTTAAAAATGTGGAGGCATTACCTCCTGGGAATGAAATTTGTACTTATGATAGGCCACTGTGGATTGCGATATCTGTTTGACCAACCAAAGCTTAATGCGAGACAATCTAGGTGGATGGCCCTCCTTAGCGAGTTTGATTTTGAAATCAAACATATTAAGGGAAAGGAAAATAGGGTGGTCTATGCCCTTAGCAAAAGTATGAAAACAATTCACCTAGCAGCAGTGAGCCCCTGCGAGACAGATGCCAAGGAAAGAGTCAGAAATGCACAAGAAACAAACCCATTCTTCCATAGCGTGACCTCATACCTGGAGAAAGAACCCACAGGGATAAAGTATGAAGGCTACCAGATGATAGAAGGAGGTCTGCTCACTTATAGAAACAGATTGTATATTCCATATTGTGACGACTTGAAGAGGTTCATAATGAATGAACTACATAAAAGACCCTATACTGGTCATCTAGGATACCAGAAGATGATCACGGCCACCAGGAAACAATTCTATTGGCATGGATTGAAGAAAGAGATAGTTGAGTACTTAGCAAATGCATAGAGTACCAACAGGTTAAAGCAAAACACCGACACCCAGTAAGATTATTACAACCTCTACCAATCCTAGAATGGAAATGGGAAACCATCTCCATGGATTTCATCGCCGGATTACCAACCTCGACCAAACAGAATGATGCCATCATGGTAGTGGTGGATAAATTGAGCAAGTCCACTCATTTTATCCCCGTCAAGTCAACTGACAAGGCAATAAACATCACCAACGTATTCATGAAGGAGATATTCAGACTGCATGGTATGCCGAAATAGATTGTGTCTGACAGGGACACAAAATTTACTTCCAACTAAATGGAAATCCCTGATGGTTGGTCTGGAGACCAAGTTACTATTTAGCACAACCTATCACCCTCAAATCGATGGACAGACGGAAAGGGTGAACCAAATATTAGAAGACATGCTAATGATGCATGTAATGCATCAACCCAAAATGTGGGAAGATTACCTGCCACTGGTGGAATTCGCCTACAACATTGGCTACCAAGAATCCCTAAAGACGAGTCCTCTCGAAGTCCTCTATGGTAGGTTGTGCAACACTCCAGTCAGTTGGAGTAATCCTATAAACAGAGTTACTATTGGACCTGACATGTTGAAATAAATGGAACAACAAGTGATTTAGATAAAACAAAATCTAAAGGTCGCTCAGAACCGATAGAAACGTTACGCCGACCGAAAGAGAACTCCAAGAGAGTTCAAGGTGGGAGACCATGTATATCTTAGAGTTAGGCCCAGGAAGAGTTCCCTGAAGATGGGAGCTTGTGCCAAATTGGCACCTCGGTATTGTGGACCCTTTGAAGTCCTAGATAGAGTAGGACCTGTACCCTCTAGGCTAGCACTTCCTCCCACAGTAAAAGCACATAATGTTTTTCATGTTTCATTATTGAAGAAATATGTACACGATTCTAATCATGTAATCGACTGGTTTGTGATCCAGGTGGAACCAGAGGGAGAATTCCTTCCAAAACCTCAATGCATACTGGAAAGAAAGGAAACCCCGCTCAGGAACCAAACCATTGCATAGGTCAAGGCACAGTGGAAACATTGTGGCCCAAATGAGGCTACGTGGGAAATGGAAGATGCCATGAAACAAACATATCCAATTTTGTTTACTTCTGTACATACACATCCTATTGACAGATAGAACATCGAGGATGATGTTCCTTTAAGGGGGAGGGAATTGTAACACCCTATTTCCCCCAGTCTGTAAAAATAACTATATTGGCCAAGAACTATGGAAAACTCGAAGATGTGAATGTTTGATTTGACAGACCTTTGTGTAAAATGTCGATGAATGTAAATAATATTATGAATATGTGTTTCATGATTTTTAGGAGGGGGATGTGTAGAAAGAGACCACGATGGCTAATGAAAGGTGGTGTAATGCACCTGGAATGGTGGCGTTAACTTCCACCGAACCAATTCGGTATTGGTCTTTACTAGCTCCAAGACCAAAGCTGCTCTCTGACCCTATAATGAATTACTCACCAGGATGGTAGGTGGGGAGCATCCTCATGAGTTAATGAGGCGATGGGGGTGAACCACCCATCCTTAGAAGCACTCATGCCTGACCACGGACAGGGGAATTCGTGCAACACAGAACCTTACAGAACAAGGCAAGAAAGGAAGTGTGGGGGAAAAGGACAGAGGGGGAATACACAACGGGGATCATAGAAGAAAAGAGGGAAGAAACTCTCGGGAGATAGGGAGAGAGTCCCGAACAGTGGAGAAGGAGAGAAAAACCTTCGTTCTAGACTTCTATGGAGCTGGAAATAGGAGACTGAATCTCCAAGCATCGTGGTGTAGCTCAAGGGTGGCTAGTGGTAAATCCATCTAGATTCACTAAGCCTACAGTTGGGTGTAAATGAGCACTCCTCTCAGCAGTCGCAACATGCCTGGTGTTTTTCTGATAAGTGTCATGTCTTTTAATTTAAATTTAACCTATCACGAATGCATGCTTTTGTTTTATATGCTCATGAATGTTTTCTATATGAAAGTATTTGCTTGTGTTTGATTCAGGAACAATGGATGCATGCTTATACTGGTATGACCATATTCAGTTTAGGTATAGAATGAATAGGTTTAGGAGATGAGTCTATTCCCTAGAGGATTTTCCCATTCCCTTGGCCAGCGCTACGCCCTGGCTTAATTCTTTCTAAAATCATTCCCCCGGGAAGTTCCCTTGCACTCCAGAGTTGGAATGAATCCCTTAAAAGGAATACCAGGATAATAAACCCATGGGTTTACCTTACTCCTACCACAGATTTTATAGCTGGGCAAAATAGGAAAGCCCTTAATCAGGTCACCAAGCGTAGGGATAGTTTAACCAAGAACTCATCCGAAGGATGTGTCAAAGAATCTTAGCGGGAAGAGTTTTCATCTTTTTGGTGTTTCGACACCCGAAAGACAAAAAGGGCAGGACCCCTTATCTTCACAAGTCGTGAAGCCCCGGTGAGAGAAACCTCGAAGTACCTTAGCAGGAGGATTTTTCGTCTTTTCAGTGTTTCAATACCTAGAAGATAAAAGGGAAAGAACCCTTGTCTTTGCAAGTCGCTAAGCCCCGGTGTGAGAAACCCTGAAGCATCTTAGCAGGAAGATTTTTCTGCCTTTCAGTGTTTCAGCACCCGGAAAACAAAAAGGGTAGGACCCCTCATCCTCGCAAGTCACGAAGCCCCAGTGTGTGAAACCCCGAAGCGGTTTAGTATGGATAGGTTTCGTATTTTCGACGCTTCAACACTCGGAAGACAAAAAAGGGAAAGACCCCTTATCTTGGCAAGTCACGAAGCCCCAGTGAGTGAAACCCCAAAGAAGCTTAGCAGGAAGAGTTTTTGGCTTTTCAGTGTTTCGACACCTGGAAGACAAAAGGGCAGGAACCCTGATCTTCGCAAGTCACAAAGCCCCGGCGTGTGAAACCCCTAAGCAGCTTAGCAGGAAGAGTTTCTGGCCTTTCAGTGTTTCGTCACCCAGAACACAAAAAGGGTAGGACCCCTCATCCTCGCAAGTCGTGAAGCCCCAGTGTGCGAAACCTCGAAGCGATTTAATACGAATAGGTTTCATCTTTTCGACACTTCGGCACCCGGAAGAAAAAAAAGGGCAGGACCCCTTATCTTCACAAGTCACGAAGCCCCAGTGAGTGAAACCCCGAAGAAACTTAGCAGGAAGAGTTTTCATCTTTTCGATGTTTCAGGACCCCGAAGACAAAAGGGCAGGAACCCTTGTCTTCGCAAGTCATGAAGCCCTGAAGTATCTTAGCAGGAAGATTTTTTAGCTTTTCAGTGTTTCGGCACTTGAAATACAAAAGGGCAGGAACCCTCATCTTTGCAAGTCACAAAGCCCTGGTGTGCGAAACCCCGAAGCGGTTTAGTACGGATAGGTTCGGCTTTTCGGTGCTTCGGCACCCAAGACACCATAGGACGATAAACCTCGCCTTTGCAAGTTGCAAAGTCCCGAAATGCAAAACTCCGAACTGGCATAGTGTGAATAGGGTTTTGGTTTTCTGGGTTTGAAGAGTCGAAATACTTGACCCCCTTGCTTTTCAAACTCCTAGTTATCGAAGTCCCGATATGGCTAGGACCATCAGATCAGGGGAGAGACTCGTAACCCTCAATCTCAATTAGAAGGTAGGGTTTTGGGTTTCGGGGTTTGAAGAGTCGAAAGACTCGACTGCCTTTATTTTCCAACTCCCAGTTACCAAAGTCTCGATACGGCTAGGATCATCAGATCAAGGGAGAGACTCGCAGTCGTTTAAGACTCAACCCTCATGCATCACTGACTCACGAAGTGAGGAAGGCGTCGCTTGGCTTGGCCTGGGTCATAATCGGTGATCACATGGAGGTGAAGCCTGTGCTGGGTACTTGAGTCATACGCAGCGGGTTTCCAATGAAAGAACTGACAGATTGGCTTAGGGAAAGTACCGACAGGAAGACCTATCCTACGCTAGGACCTCATAGGAACTCGAGGATTCTGTCCCTCAAAAAGAAAGGGAGAGAAAAAGATGAAACAATCCATTATGCCATAGTGGATGTGTTACACATGGCATGGCATGTCAAGGAAAGGAAAGGAAATGCATGGCTTGTCAAGGCATGTCAAGGAAAGGAAAGGTATGGAAAGTCAAGGAAAGTCAAGGAAAGGAAAGACAAGGAAAGGCATGGCATGGAAATGTATATTTTAACATTAGTAAAGATATTTTAAGGTAGGGTATATTTTAAGAGCATTCCAAATATTTTAACAACAATTAAAATGAAGCCAAAATTATTCCTTTTACATACCTATGGTCATTCAAGTAGACCATTGGGATCACTTCTAATATTTATGGTCTCCATTAATGTCTCATGCTTAGAGTGTTAGAAGAATAGGTGTGTTCATTTCACTGTAGACAATATATAAATATTGTCACCCAACCATAGGCACAAAGGCCACCCTTAAGCACCTTAACCTTGATAGAGAAAATAATTCTAGAAGAAAACCCTAGAACCAATAGCCAACAAAGGTAGCGTACTTATCTCCAAATCTAGTATACCAGGAAAAGAGTCCAAACCATAACCAAGCAAAAAGTACAACCATAACCAAAGACCAAGTCATCACTGCAGTAGTTTCATCTCTCGTCCAATCATCCACACCACTTTTCCTTATTCAATTGTGAGAGTGAGTGTGAAAAATGATCTCTAGAACCCTCTTATTTATAGTCCTCCAAGTGACCTAACTAGGCCGACTTCTACTTATGGAGGATAATAATTTAATATAAATTATTATCTTGATCCAACATGTGTTCTTGGGTTATTATATAATGTTTTAGGTTTTTTCTTGCTTCCCATAATATTCTAGTCTCATCAAAGGTTACACGTAGAGGTTAATACCTCCCACAACTACCATAATATCAACATAGACTAAGGAAAGAAGTATCATACCTTGGATGAGTTCTTTCTTTGCATTGTTTGTAGTTGGAGGTTTGTACTAATAACCAAGTTTGTAAAGTGGTATACGACTTGACCTGGTTTATAATATTGAAATACATAACTGTCTTTCTTTCATGTTCTTTCATATTGTGTCATACATTCTCCTTTAATAACCATTGACCTAATCAGAAATTCAATGCCTTAAGAGTCTATTATTGATCACATGAGAGT
The DNA here is from genome assembly GCA_009831015.1 of Picea engelmannii. NCBI lineage: Eukaryota > Viridiplantae > Streptophyta > Pinopsida > Pinales > Pinaceae > Picea > Picea engelmannii. The sequence goes on from ML776611.1 coordinate 577,400, forward strand.
TTCCTTTCCCTCTAAGCATCATGCCAACTAATAATTGTTTCCCCATTCATCATTTCTTTGGAAAACCACTGCATACATGTTCTCTGCAAAAAATGGAGTGCCAAAATGTGAGTCCACTAAATCACCAAATAATGAAAAATTAATGCTAGTTATTCAAAATTTAATAGAAGGATTCAACGAATGTGGCAGTACAAGATTTGAGACATGATCATAATCTACTCCAATTGGGATAATTCCATCGCTATACGTTGACTAATGGGGAGTGATACACAATCCAATCTATCAACCTAGTTTGTCAATTCACAATCATCCCATTCATTACTATTACATGGACCAAAGAATCAATATATTTTTCTCGTTCATATTTCAACTATTTCATTTTTTGATGTTCTAATTGAATGGAATCGATGAATTCCCTGGATTATTTTGCATTCATACCATTATGATCTATCTACATCAACAACATCCAAAAAATATATATGTACATGTCCTTTCTTGTGTTATTGGTATTCACAGGTTCCTGTTCCCTCTCCCATTACTGAAGAAAACCATTCAACAATGGGTTTTAAATCTCGAATGAAGGAAGTAGTTGTGAACTTCATTTTGTTCTTACATAACACTCTTTCTATGCATGCACATTCTCCATCATTCTCCCCTTTCCCATGACTAGACTCAAAATAGTTCCAAATGTGTGATACGTTTAGTTATTTGTGAAACATACGCAAACATTGAAATACATGAGAATTTTTTAACCGACATGTGCAACCATCTAACCAAATCCATTGTTGATCCATATGCATGTTATTCTCCTTAAGGTGATTGTAGAACAATTGAAAACAATGTTGTATGTAGGCTAAGTCATGGAACTAATCATATCTTATGTATAAGTGATACTCTTTCAATATAACTTTGTTTTCTTCATTACTACCTATTCCATACCTACATGTTATATGCACCATTATGCTAACCTACTATGAGTTATAATATTGGCTTTGAATCTAATTTTTCGGTTGAAGGGTGTATTTCTTAGAAATAAAAATCAGCCACTAATAACACAGTAGCAACAAGAAATGTATATTTTCATATTCTAAAATGCTCATTCTTCCATCGAGCCACATGGAAATATTGAACATAATGTTGTGTCTTTTCGACAAAGTCCTTCATGAAGTCACAAACTCATACTTGAGAAGTAACCAATTGTTTCTTCTATATTTCTTGACCTCCATCAATATCGTATGTCACATATTTAAATCTTTTCAAGGAAACCTCCTTCCTCCCCAATTGATAATCATCTTTTATGTGGATGGAATTGCTTAGTAATGTCATTCCACTGCACCTAGGGCATGTCCCATATAAACACATTTTTTGATAAAATTTAAAACCCTCTGGCCTTGTACATAAGATTTTGTGAATAAAGTCTTTAAATGATGGCGATGCCAATATAACTTATCATTCCTACAAAAGTGTGTTATTCAAAATATGAAATGTGTGTTTGTGTGTGTGTGTGTGTGTGTGTGTGTGTGTGTGTGTGTGTGTGTGTGCTGTAATAATAATCATACTCAATGTGATATCTGCAACAAAATGTGTTACAAATTGTGTTTATTAGAACATACCAAGGATTGTATTTTTGGAAAGATCTTTGGCATAATTTAAGTGCACTATGTATTGTTGTTGGGCCAATTAATTGTTGCAATAAAGTCCCACATAAATGTCAACCAGGTTTGTAAACTGATGAACTACAGGCACAGTATGTGCAGGAAAATGACAAAAGTGTATCCTAATTTATCTTTCAAGGAGCAAGAGAACTAGGTAACCTACCAATCATGAATGAAAATAAGAAAATCAACCACTAATCCACACAAATAATCATTAACCAAACTAAGGAATCAACTATTTAAACTCTATTCTATGTATGAAAATAAATCAACTATTTATCAATGCAGTAAAGAAAAAAGAAAATAATAAAATCATAATAGCAATTACCCATGCATATGTCTACATCAGTCAACAATATGGATCCACTCAAGTCTCCCTATAATCATTTTACCAACCTAGAATAACTCTAATCATCTTGAGAGTAATTCCTAGTGACTAATCATATCCTTAACCTAAAATGTTTACTTCACAACAAGAACGACAGACTCCATGGTGCTACCTCATTCTTACCCATAGACAAGAAATCAACATGCAGGGAAATGAATCTAAATGAGCCTTGGCACAAATATTGACACTTCAATTGGTGGGTGAAGCAACGGAATATTGATACTTTATAAAGAAAACTTACAACTACCAGGAAAGAGTGTAAACACACATTTTTCACTCAACTGAAACTAAACTCTTGTGCCTTGAAATATCATCTCACTTTTTCTTAAACACCTCTAGAGGTCACACCACACTCAACAAGAAAACAACTCAAATATCAGAGATAGACTCCAATTAACAACTTTAAGTCCTATGCCCTTAATACCACAGAGTCATAGTTTGAAGGTAGGAACTAAATCCTTTGCGAATATAATCCATTATTCCAACAATCAAAGAGTATATAAAGTTTCTTGATATGTGACCAGGTCATCAAAAAACTTCTGTCAATGCTTGATATTAATTCTTGTTATCTAGGATGAGCAATGAAGTATCTTATTAAGCAGATGGAAGTTACATTATGATCATGCCTTTCATTCCATATATTAGAATTTTCTAATAAACCAATCTTCAGTAACCACAGTCAACACTTTATTTATTTTATTACAACTCCAAGTTGTCACACACACAGTGGGTAATTTCAATATCTTAGTTTAGTTTAATCATTAGATCATGTGAGATCTTAGCTTTATTAACAAGTGTGTGAAGAATTTATATTATACATTTATGGTTATGTAAGTTGCCAATAAATTCTAGAACGTGTTTAACCTTAAATCTTATACATAAAGGAGATCTACTTTGGTGAAATTAAAATATTTAATCATTCATTCAAAAATATATCTATCTATAAGAAAGCTTTCCATTGTACTAAGGGAAATTTGGTTTACAACATATGAAAAATCCCCAGTGGGTGAAGAACACACAAAACTCAAATAAAACCTATAGTTTAAATATTACTCCACACAAATCCATCCAGGAACACAACTACAAAAAAATAGAGAACGAATAATATACAAATAGCTCAACTTACTAGGGGAGGTGGGTCCATATATTCCCAAGTAGTGAGTAGAAACAATTCAGTAACTCAAAAAGTTGTAAACAAAAGCAAAGAAAAACCTGATTAATATCAAATGTAAATCCTTAACCTACTCATAGCATATCCATCACAGTATGAAGAACAAGGAATAAGTAACACAATCTTTTTATTATATTTATCAAAGGGTATATACATATCAGTTTGTACACAGAGCGAATCCCTCTATATATCAAGTTCTGAGCATATATCAGATTACATCGTTTTCCCTTGTTCTCGTGGACTAATGGGTAAAAATGACTTATCAAAACTAAAATATCTTACTGACTACGATTTCCTCTATCCCAAGTTTCAATCTTAGGAAATCATTCTAACCATCTTAAATATCGTTTCTATGCTAAGTTTCGACCCTGATCTGGTGTTGCGCTAGAATACATGCCTATGGGTTTTGAGGCTTCATGTAATATAGAGTAATTTTGCGCATAAGTGAAATGATCAACACCCATCTCGTTGGTCACACGAACAATACCCATATCAACGAATCCATCCTGGGCACATGCAACTAGGATAATCTACAACCTTGGGTACCAGAATGAATGTGCTGGTACTGAAAGGCCAGGAATAGTGTGAGAATAGATGTTACAGTGAAAAGGTAAGTGTACTTTCATCATTGGTAAAATATAGAAAAAATATCCTAATTAATTTATTAAGAACTTCAAAAAATATTGAAATAAACAACTTTTACCTTATATTACAATCATATATTAGGTAGGAAAAAAGGGTAGAAGTAGGAGACAATGAGTTGGATTTCAATTCCCAGGTGGGGGATAAATGGAAAAAAGAGGTGTATGGTGAGTGACAAAATGGGATCTCAACAATTGTTATGAATCTCTCATACAATTATGTCTGTATAATTTCAAGAAAGTGTTTAATATCGGGTTCATGGTACCTAGATCCCCTTCTCAATTTTAGTACATCTTTTTGGTTGGAAGAAGACCTAGTGTTCTCATGTCAGAAATCATGAACTAGTCCCTTAAACACTCCATTTAACTTCATTATAGAATGAGGTATCCTACTAGTGAAGGCCCACAAATTTTCCAGGCCACCTGAGTTGAGGCTATCTTGTCTATGAGAATACTTTCTAAGGTTTTTGAAATTTCATTTCAAGAGGTGAGAGGTTTTTTGTAGAAAACGACGTTTTCTTGTAATATTGCTAACAATTAATTGTGACAAGACACTTCAGGTTGCATTGTTGTCTTTAGAACAAGATTTCTTACCAATTCTTTGAAAAGCATTTACAAGGTTTCTAACAATATGATGACCTGTTTCTACACTTTTGACTATTTTACTGCCTAAAATTCTCCTAAGAACATTCAAACTTCTAGATTTTAACGAAGCTAAAAACAACTGACATTTAGAAGAATCAAATTTTGGTTCAAAATATTCTTTAATGATTTTATAAGAGTGATAAGGAATAGTACGACTACGTAAATTACCTTCAAGTGATGATAGACCACTTTCATCGACCTTAATGTGCTTAGGAGTTCTTCACCACATGATGCTCAATCTAGGTAGGGATGATGAACCCCTATTCTGGCACTCTTGACCTCCTTGTTGTGGAGTTAACATTTTTTCAGTTCTTTCCCCTTGAATCACTGGCGGATTAATTGTGGGAGGAGAGTGGACATGGGATTGGCTGTTTCTGGAACATTTGACTATCCAACAACATATTGCACCATAAGAACTTATTCACCACAATATTGTACAATTGTTGCTTCTCTAAGTTCATCCATTGTATAATCATCTCAAAGAAAATAATCCATCATCAGGTCATCCACAATAAGTTGTCTTGATTAGATACTGGATGGATTTATCCCTAATGAACTCTTGCACTTTTCTTCTGTTGATGGAGGATAAACAATAGAGACATCTATTTCACTAGAAATTGGATTTCCCTCTTCTGAAATCCTACGCTTTAACATACATAACTTTGTTTTTTCTCTTTATTCTTCTACCTTTTCGATCAGTTTCTCTTTTCTCAAGGAATTTGTTTCTCGAATTTTCTAGATCCCCACTTTTAAAGAGAAAAAATGGTTTCCAAACACCCCACAACAAATTTGTTTTTGTATTATGTAAGAAAGCACAACTATGTGGAGAAAATTGTTTTTGTATTACAAAAGAAAGCACAACTAATAATTCCAATTCCAACTGCACTTGGACAAATTTGTCTTCCAATTCCAAGAAGAAAAAATAAGATACAAACGAAATTTCCAATTGCACTTGGACAAATTTGTCTCCCAATTCCAAGTAGACACAAAAAGATACAAAGAACATTTCCAATTGCACTTGGAAAAATTTGTCTTCCAATTCCAAGTAGACACAAGAAGATACGACCAACAATTCCAATTGCACTTGGACAATTTTTTCTTCCAATTCCAAGAATACATAAGAAGATACAAACAACAATTCCAATTTCACTTGGACACATTTTTATTCTAATTCCAAGAAGATACAAACAATAATTCCAATTGCACTTGACAAAATTATCTTCCACATTTTCCTACAATGGTTTGGAAATAACACAAAACTCTCTATGAATCAAACAAGAACACTAAAATACAACAAACATGTATGTGCACACTATTTTTGTGTGAAGTTGTCACACATTATTTGTTGGCCTTCATATAGATGAGGTTGGGTGTTCTTGGAACCAAACAAATCATAGTAGGAATGTTCTTGCGTTCCTAGAATGCATGCAAATTAAATCATGTGTGTGTTCTAGGAACTCGTGCGCATTCCTCTTCAAAATAAAGGACCAAAAAATAAAACTCAATCAATTCACAGGAGCATGTGCCCGCTCTTAATGCAACAGATATAATATTTATTATAGACCTGTTGACAGGTGAAATTGACCGCTCKTCAACTAGAGGAGTGAATCCTGTCCAGAGTTGTCTAATTAACCCAAGCCATTTGGATTAATTCACTCCGACGGGTTTAGCGGCTCTGTTGGCAGATCTAAGTCCTAAAGAAAGTGAAAAATAACTAAAGGAAAAACAATGATCTAATAAATAACAATTACTAAAAAACTATATGTACATCTAAGTAAATATATATGTACAAATTAAATATTATATGTATGATAATTCTATATACAATCTATACAAAACACGATTTTTAATCTAAACTCGAAAAAATCAAATGTAGATTGATTACTTTTAGCGATAATAATAAAGCAAGTAAAAACACTATCTAATTTTTTGGTTTTGTTTTATTAAATGTATGCACTCGTGACATCACACATTAAACTCCCTAGTTGAACATAAAATAATAGATAGTAGAAAACGTTTTATATAGAGGAAACTTATATATTCAGGAAACTAACGAAATCAAATAACATGCTAACCTGTTATTGCATCCAATGTTTGTTCGATGTTGAACATCCAACCACCTTTGTCTAATGAAGTAAACCTGCTACAGATCTTAAGATTGCACCTAATAAATGAGGAACGATAATGCTAGAGATTAAATTATAACAACAGAACATTGAATAGATACGGTTACAGTAATCATATGATTTGCAAATTGCTACGACGAGATAAATCTTCCTCTAAAAACTTGCATACAGACATTCAACATAAATTAGAGATGAATCTAATAATTTAAATTTGAATAGATGATCACTGTACATATATTATTTCTGAAACATAAGATATGGGCAGCATATAAAATGAATTATGTCACATGATAATAAATCATGACGACAAAAGAAATCATCATATATTATCTAATCAACATAAACATAACCTGAATCAAAACATCATACAGAGAAGCTAAAGTTGTAATGTGTATTCAATTTCATTCAAGTCTACAATAAAAATGCCCATACTCTTGCCCCAGGCTAAGATGATCAAATGCTTACAAAATAATATGTTTATGTAGGTTTCAGGAAACATAACTGTTTCCTGTTGATAACATCAAATTTGTTTCAAAAATATGTGGGATGCAACCACCCTGATTTCACTAGATATCAAAACACTATTAACAGTCTAATTCTGTTTACTCAAAATATAAAATTGATATGGCTGGGAGACCTCAAAAGAGTCTCATATCATCTTGGAAATCATGGACTCCTTAATCATCCTGGAAAAAAATGAAAATGAGAAGATCTCATATATGTTTTCAATTATCAAATCAAACAATTATAATTTTCTTAACTGGCTACAGAATCTTGCGATTTTGTAGCTAGTTATAATAGCAAATGAAATCATATTTTATTAAATAAACAAAACAGACTAATCTTAATAAGAAAAATAGTTTATTCAATCAAATCGAATATCCTAACTTAAGAGTCACACAATCATGCTAAAAATTAAAAATATCATACCTCAAATCATGAAATCAAAATGTATCAAGAAATTTTGGAATTAACGATAGTTGTTGCTGCCTCTACGTTTTTGAAAATGACACGACCTGTAGTTTTCAATCGTTTCTCCTTCCCTTGGATAATGGATTCAAGTCTATTGTTTTCATTTATCAACATATCAACTTGGTCTCTTAAAGACTTGAGTCATGACTGTAGCAGTGGAACATCAGTATAGTACCTGCCGATCCACGATCGACACTCATCACACTGTGACTGTAAGGAATTTGCATTAACACGAACAACATTATGGGTCGGAGAATCCTCCATGCGAATGGTAGACTTATAATGGAGCTGGATACCAGGAAATTCTGGGTAGTCCTTTAGATAGGGAGGCAGATTATTAACATAGTCGTAGGGTCAGTCAGGGTATAGCCCAAATGACACGGGGTCCTCTTCAACCAGGAATTTGTCAATTTATGAGTCTAAATATTCGCTCACTTCAATCATGTTGATTGTGTCTGTACGGGGTTTCATTTGATTTTGAACACATCAAGAAATTAAACTGCCAACTCTTTTGTTCTTGAAATTGACATCAACACTGCCTTTTATCTTCTTTCCTATAGGTTTTTTAACAGTTTTAGTGCAATCCTTTGGATGTGTAACTGGTCAGCTATCATGTTGAATGACATTAGGGTAGCTTGAGGGTTGGTTATTAGGGGGAAAATCACAGGCCTGGAGCGGTGGAGAATAGGTTGTAGGGTTCACAAGGGTTTCTGCAATGACCGACTTATCTACGTGTCCCAACTCATGGTCAGCAAAACCATTTCGTGAAATGAATGCATCCCAAAAATAATTTTGTGATTATAACTAGTGCATGAGGATGATTTTAATTAGACCATGATGAAATAAACTCGAATCTAACCTCTGTTTCCTAAACCGTTTACCCATTTTATACAGACTTTTGAGCAGGTAGTAAAACATATTCAACAAAAAACCAATAAAACTCATAAGCAAACGTACATGATATAGGAAAACAAGTCTGAATCACCCCTCACATGTGATGAATTGCTTCACAATAGAAAGTAAATCATGCCACCTAGGTTTCAAAAATGAAATTGGCATACCTCGATCACAGCATGTTATTTTTCATGAGGTAAACAGTAAAGTCCAAGGGACCTCCTCCACTTTCGCATTCTTGAACCATTTCTGACCAACTGCTAGCAATCCTATGGCTCGGCTTAAGAAATATTCTATTACTTCTAATTGCACATCATCGATCTTTTCCCTACAGAAATCAAAGGTTAAAGCAAATTCTTGGGCGACCTAAAGGTTAAAAGCCTGAAATTTTTTCGATGAACAAATGCCAACCATTCCTTTCCAAATCCTCCCTAGTGTTATCATATGAGAGCACGGTCTGGACGTTGTTTGGTTCGACCCTTACCACTGGAGCCATGCCGAATGGACGGGTTATTAACATAGGATACATAGGTAGGGTTTGGAAAAATTCCACAGAGCCATAGCCCCAAGCCTTATCAATGCATGCTATGATAATTCAAACGGTGGGAAAAGTGTTGATCACAACACGTGTGAGCAAATACATGAAGCTCGAGACCATGCTCAGGAGTAATGGAATTTTGTACTATGTATGCCACCTTGGCATTGGGTACATGATATGACCAGAGTACTTGATAACATAGTGCGCACATCAAAGTTTGATTGCAAAGATAGGTGATTTTACAAAAATTGAATAGCCAAAGGTTTCATGAATGAAATATAATCCAACATCAAACAAAAATCAATATAAAAACAATCACATATCAAATGGAGGGGTTCTTTGGTTCATATAACCACAAATCTCTTAGGCATGCTCAGAATCGAAAGGGTGACAAACAAGGAGAGAAATATGCTCATAGAAAGAAACCATAACTCTGTAATAAACCATATGCTTTTAATGAAATTTTAAGACATAATAGTAATGATAGTTGCAATTTTTCATGGTTTCGGTCATGAAAACAAAGCACGAATAGATGATAGGTAAAATGAGACTATTTACAACTGTCATTTAGAGAAAATGCTCATGAAGAGTAATAAAATTTCAAAGACCCTGTGTAGGAAGCTTATAAAAATGATAATTATATATTTGCTGCCAACAATGGCGACATGCTGGGAGAAGCAGTTATCTCTGCCAAATGAATGAGTTCAAATTAGAATAATCAGAAAAAAATTCTAATTGAAAACAACCAAAAATCTGTTTGAGCATCCCAAATAATTATAATGCATTCTAGTTTCAGACAACTGTTAAAGAGATGAAAACCGATTACAATCTTAGCAAAAGAGAGCCACGATGTTAAAGTTAAAATATTCAATACTGTTGACAGGGCCGTTGCTACTAGCAGGCATCCATAGCCTCGATAGGGATTTCAATTAACCCACTCTGATATCTGTATCGTGTCAAGAAATTCCACATCAGAACGAAGGACGTTTAAGGTCAAAAAAAAATCCATATCTGAGAATTTTCTTTTACCTGACATTGCTTCGCTGCCAGCGGGCCTATTCAGTACCCCAACAAAGTTATCTTGGCATCATGTATGCATTTACCCACTGCTAGCCGACCTGTTCAGTGTCCCGGCGGGTTTACAAGCATTTCCCACAACTCTCTGAAAATTTATATTAGTTTTTAAAGATATTCAATAGAGCGGGGTGACGCTGAAAATTCTTGTTTTTTAACACATCTTAATATGTCACACACCTTGAAAAAAAAATTTAGTTGTCCTTCATCAAGATCTAGAAATAGTTTATTAATAAAATTGACTTTCAAGAATAAGGAGACATCATTGAGTTGTTCTCTTAAAGAACAGGGACAGCGTAAAAAGGATTTTTATAGATGGTCATGAATACCTTCAATTGTAGATTGAAATCAAGAAAATGATTTTCAAACAACAAGTCATCTTCAATAGTGCTACAATTTCAGAGAAATACAACAATTGATGTTTTAACAACTTTCAACAGTCATTTTCGAGGGGAAATTTTTATGTTTTCTTTGTCTGAGCTAGCCCATGGTGTAGGCATATGTGTTTCAAAAGAAAGACCGATAAGAAGAAATGAAAACCAAAACAAACCATAAAATAAAAACAAATAGAAAATAAAACAAAACAAAAAATATTTACAAAGGGTGTATGGGAGCGTCATCAGGCGAAGTACTTTTTTAGAGCTTAGCCATTCACCAATAAGGTGTCTGGATGTCCCTCTAAATTCTGTATGCGAAAGGAACTGATACCTAGTTTCTCGACAATGAAAAATGGCCCCAACCACAAGTTCTGAAACATACTATGCTCTCCTTTTTCGTCATGAGGTTTGTCACATTTTAGGACAAGGTCACCTACCTCAAAATTTCTGTCAAAGGCAGAATTGGAATCAAACCAGTTTTTGACAATGAGTTGATGTTGATCCAATTTCCATTTTGCTTGAGCCCTCATGTCCTCTAACTTTAACGAAGCGTTAATACGACTCTCCAAAGGGGGACGGTCTTCTTCCTCTACCTTCTGTGATAACTACAGAGATGGAAGAAGGACATGCGGTGGAAGAATCACTTCCCTACCATAAACGAGAAAAAAAGGTGAGTTACCCACAACAGTTTTGGGAGTTACTCTATCAGCCCAAATTGCATTTAACAGTGCGTTATGCCAATTTTTATGGTTTTCAGAGACCGTTCTCTTGATGATTTTGATCAGATTTTTATTAGTTGATTCTGCCAAACCATTGCCTTGGGGGTAACAGTTGGCAGAGTACTTTAATTTAATTCCTTTTTCTAAAGTAAAATCACTCATTTCAAGAGATGAAAAATAAGAATCATTGTCAAATAGCAGGCATTCAGGGATACCAAAACGAGTGATAGTATTTGAATTCAAGAAGGATATTACCTGGCTGGTATTTACAACTTTTAATGGGGCAGCCTCATACCACCTAGTGAAATAATCTGTGGCGGCTATGATGTATTTATGCTACTGCGAGGATGCCAGATTGATTGGGCCTATAATATCTAGGCCCCACTGCTGAAAAGGGGAGTCTACCAAAACTTATTGCAAAGGGAATGTTGGTTTGTGTATCTGTCCAGATGCCTTTTGACAAATCACACACTTGCAACATAAGGCATGAGCATCCTTAAAAAGGTTAGTCCAGTAATAACCCTCTCTTAATACTTTATGGGTGGTAGTGTCTCCACCAAAATTACCACCAGCTTCCCCTGCATGTAATTCCAATAAGACTTTTTTTGCTTCATCTTTTTCAAGACAGCGCATAAGAATTCCATCAAAATTTTGACGAAACAAAATACCATTAATCAACTGAAAAGAAGCAGATTTTAATCTTAGTCCTCTTCATTCTTTAGGATCAAGGTGATAGGGAGCTGATCCATGTATAAGACAAAATTTGATGTCGTCGTACCAGGAACTAACAATGTTTTGTCCACAACGGATTTGATTTTGATAGTGTTGATCTGAGTTTAACATATCAGTTTCATTTTGTTGTCCTACAACTTAATCGGCTACCAACTTGCATAAACCTTGGCCTCTTACAATTTGTGTTGGGGTGATTTCTGTGTCATATTCCTGTAAGGATGTGACCCAGTTTGCCCTTTTTTTGCCTAGTTCTTTCTGTACTAACAAATTTCTGACAGACGGGTAAGGGATAATGATTTTCATTATAGATTTAAACAGATAAGATCGAAAGTGTTTTACTTCTTTAAAAACAGCACAAAATTGATGATCTATTGTTAGGTAATTAAGTTATGCTCCCTTGAAGGATGAGCTCATAAAGGAAATTGGGACTTCGTTATTTTCAGTGTTCTTTTGAGTCAGGACAACAACATAAGATCGGTCAGAGGCAAACGTGTAGAGGGTGAAGTCTTGTGAAAAATCAGGGCTCATTAGAGAAGAAGCATCTATTATGGCCTTTTTTATTGAATCAAAAGCCTGACCTTCTAAAGGTCCCCAATGGTACTGTACATTCTTTTTTATTAAGTTTTGTAATGGTCTCACCATTTCTGATAAGCTGGGGATGAATCTCCTAACAAATTTTATCTGTCCTAAGAAAGACTGCATGGACTTTTTTGACAAGGGAAGGGGGAGTTTCAAAATGACTTGGGTCCTTTGAAGGTCGATAATCATCCCTTCATTCGATACAATGAATCCGAGGAACTTACCTTGTTCTACTCCAAAGACATATTTTTTAGGATTTAAAGAAATTTCGTACTTACGACATTGCTATAGAACATATATTAAATGAGCTAGATGATCTCCTTTATTTTTTGCAAAGATAGTGATATCATCCAAGTAAACTACTACAGATTGATTGATCAAGCCGCGGAAAGTGATATCCATCACTCTCTGAAAAGTGGCGGTGGAATTTATGAGTCCAAAGGGCATCTTTCTATAAGAATAGGTACCCCATGGGGTACGAAAAGTAGTTTTGAGCTGGTCTGGGGGAGACATAAGGATTTGGTTATACTCGTAAAAACCATCCAACAAAGATAATCTTTCAGAACCAGATACCTATTGAAGGATCTGTTCCATGGGAGGGACAGGGTAGTTGTCTTTATCAGATGCTCGGTTAAGATTTCAAAAATCGACACATAGTCATATTTCACCACTCTTCTTTCTGAGGGGGACAAGAATAGAGACCCATTGTGTTTGCCTTATCGGGAAGATTATTTTAATGTTCATGAGTTTTTTAATTCCTTCTTGATCGTTGGTTCGAGTTTTGAGTGTATCTTCCTTAAATTTTGTTGAAAAGGTTGGGTTTGAGGTTTCATGGGAATACTGTGTTTTATGATGTTAGGATCAAAGGTTTTTAGGTCATCGTACGTCCAAGAAAAAACATTTTTGAATTCCTTAAATAACTTAACAAATGATACCTTTTCTTGCTCAGAACACCCCAACCCTAAATTAATGCACCGTGGGTTATCTTTAATTCCCAAATTTACTTTCTCATGTGTCAAAGAGGAACTATTCATTTTACAATTCACTGATTTTATGAACTTATCGTGAAGATCATAAAAATTTTCTAACCTAACCACAGATTTCAGGATAGAGTTTACCATGTCTGATGTAGATTCTGGGGATCTCGGATCTGGTATTACCATAAAGTCGTGAAGATTTTCGTCATGCGTACCTTCGTCGATCACCGTGCCCTAGAAGGTTTCTTCCATATGCAGAAAACTTATGATTTGTTGATCATCATCAAAGACTCTCCAATTCGTGATGTTGTCTAGGATAGATGGTCTAAATAACAGTTCAACGGAGAATGCATTCGGAGATAGACCTTCTGCAGGAAAAAGTTTTGAAGAGACGTTAGCTAACAAATCGACTTCAGAATTATTCAATCTAGGAATAGAATTTATGTTAAATGCAGAAAAATTGTTCATCAAATTCTGTACCTCAGTCTGATAACTTTTTAGGTGCAGAGATAAATAGTAGATAGAATTTTTTACCTGTCTAACCACTATTTCTAAATCACCAAAAACAGTCACAATCTGAATGTTTAAATCTTGTGCTTTTCTGAGACCTTGCAGGAGTGCCTCATATTCAGCCGTGTTGTTTGTACATTCAAATTCTAACTAGCAAGCAATCAAAGTCTTGTTACCTACTGGATCGATGGGCATGCACCCCGCACCAGCTCCTTCCTTAGATTTTGACCCATCGAAGTACATATACCATATTTTATTTTCGTCAGGCGCATGTGACCAGCGAGAGGAGCCCGTTGACTATGTGCATGTCATAATTTCAGATTGTTGTTCTAGGTTGGTGATGGTAGAAGTTTTGGCCATGAAATTGTCGAAAAAAGTGTCCATCCCTTATATTTCAGGAGAATTGGCAGAAGGAGTGAATGGTTCACTGGGATCATTTAAATCAGTTACCGTGAACTTCATATAACGTTCACGATTTACCTTGATTCTGTTGGGCTTTCCATTCTCGGGCAGCCACAAGTGAGACCAATCTGTTGCAAAATAGCCATGTAATTGTTCTGACCAATCTCCACTTAAAAACAAACCATATACTTCTGGGATATCTACAACAATGACATCAATCACTTGATGGACTTTAGGATTGGATGACAATCTTATAAGAACATATTTTAATTCGCCTATCACTTTAACACTAGTTTGATCAAGCTGGATAATTTTCAAGATGGGCAGTTGAACTTCGGCATTAATCTTTTGATAGACAGACCAAGGCATTACGTTAGATGACGTACTTGAATCTACCATACAGTTATGTACATTCCTATTGAAAATTTCAAAAGTCAACAAAAAAGGAGGGATGTTTCTACGAGTATTAACAGTAGAAGTTTGTTGTTTTTTAATCGTAGCCTCTGAAACTGGTTTATCTACATTTGTTACATTATTTAAAGGAATGTCTTTTTTATCATGAGGCTCGGATGTAGTTTTGGTGGAGGCCTTCTAAGGAATTTTGGGGTTGTTTTGAACACCTTTGTTTCTATTCAGATTGCTATTTTTGTTGTTCTCTGCAATATTCTGCAACATCTTTTGCAAAAGGAAAGAGAATTTTAATAATTCATAAACATAAATGTTAGCCCTAAGATTTTTTAGATCTTCAATCAAATCATAATCTAAACTTGGGTTTACTGAATTCTATTTAGTTTCAGTTGATTTAGATTGTTTTGGAGGCAAAGTAGTCGCAATTTCAGAAGAAGGCTTATTTGTTGTCTTGCTCCTGGTATTGTAATGATGTACTATTTCAAAATTAGCTTGAAAAATGTTATCCAAAAAATGTCTGAAAAATGTTTGGAGAGGATTCGTCTTCTTCTACAGTCTCTTGTTCAGCTACTTCTTCTGGAATTTCGGGAGGAATCAAGTTATCGTGTGCTTCTAGGATGGTTTGAATAGAAAATTATAGGCTTTCTAGATTCAAGCCTTCATAATTTGAGTTAGGTCGGTTTGTAGGAAAAGGCTTCCTAAAAGGGGGTTTGTAAGGTCCTTTGCTCCAAGAAGCCTCTTCAAATGATCTTTTCAAGTCTATAACTTGATTGGATAACTTCTAAATGACTTTCTATAAGTTTTCTAGATCTTAAATTTCTGGTTGAGCTTTGTTTTGGGGAGGTCTAGGAAGTATTTTGATTTTCTTCTTGGAGGATGAACTAGTTTCTATCTCGTTAGCGGTATTGTCTTTTAAGCTGAGAATATCTTTCTCGATTTGATTGGCCTCTTCAAAGGATTCTATCAATGTGGATTTCTTGGACCTCTTTACCCAAATGGATATGTTTTGATTTAAGGCTTTCATATAGTATGTGACAATAAGATTCTCGACAGGCATCGAATCCGTGGGGATTCGGTTCTTTAGTGTCAGGAACCTTTGATTAAAGTCTTTTATCTTTTCTTTGTTTTGGGGAGGTCTAGGAAGTATTTCGACAGACAGAACAAGGCATTACGTTAGATGACGCACTTGAATCTACCATACAGTTATGTACATTCCTATTGAAAATTTCAAAAATCAACAAAAATGGAGGGACGTTTCTATGAGTATTAACAGTAGAAGTTTGTTGTTTTTTAATCGCAGCCTCTAAAACTAGTTTATCTACATTTGTTACATTATTTACATGAATGTCTCTTTTATCATGAGGCTTAGATGTAGTTTTGGCGGAGGCCTTCTTAGGAATTTTGGGGCTGTTTTGAACACCTTTGTTGCTATTTGGATTGCTATTTTTGTTGTTCTCCGCAATATTCTGCAGCATCTTTTGCAAAAGGAAAGGGAATTTTAATAATTCGTAAATAGAAATGTTAGCCCTAATATTTTTTAGATCTTCAATCAAATCATAATCTAAACTTGGGTTTGTTGAATTCTGTTTAGTTTCAATTGATTTAGATTGTTTTGGAGGCAAAGTAGTCGCAATTTCAGAAGAAGGCTTATTTGTTGTCTTTCTCCTGGTATTGTAATGATGTACTGTTTTGAAATTAGCTTGAAAAATGCTATCCGAAAAAATTCTGAAAATGTTCGGAGAGGATTTGTCTTCTTCTACTGTCTCTTGTTTAGCTACTTCTTCTGGAATCTCGGGAGGAATCAAGTTATCGTGTGCTTCTAGGATGGTTTGAATATAAAATTGTAGGCTTTCTAGATTCAGGCCTTCAGAATTTGAATTAGGTTGGTTTGTAGGAAAACGATTCCTAAAAGGGGGTTTGTAAGGCCCTTTGCTTGAAGAAGCCTCTTCAACCGATCTTTTCATGTCTATAACTTGATTGGATAACTTCTAAATGACTTTCTATAAGTTTTCTAGATTCGAACTTTCTGGTTGAGCTTTGTTTTGGGGAGGTCTAGGAAGTATTTCGATTTTCTTCTTGGAGGATGAACTAGTTTCTATCTTGTTAGCGGTATTGTCTTTTAAGTTGAGAATGTCTTTCTCGATTTGACTGGCCTCTTCGAAGGCTTCTATCAATGTGTCTTTCTTGGACCTCTTTACCCAAATGGTTATGTTTTGATGTAAGTCTTTCGTATATTATGTGACAATAAGATTCTCAATAGGCATCGAATCCGTGGGGATTCGGTTCTTTAGTGTCAGGAACCTTTGATTAAAGTCTTTTATCTTTTCTTTGGGATTCATTTTTAAACTAGAAAGCTCCATGACTAGAACTTCAGGAGACTTGTCATCTCCAAACTTCTCAAGGAAACATGACTCAAATTTATCCCATGACACGATGGTGTGGGGTTGTTGGGCAAAGTACCAGGTAGAGGCATTGCCTTCAAACGTGTAGGGAAACTATCTCCACACTACGTCTTCATGCTCAACACTACGGAGCCTAATGGATAGCATAAATTTTTTGATGTGATCTTCAGTGATCTTCTTGGAGGCTGGGTCAAATTTAGGGAGCCATTTCTCTGGGTGTTTAGGTAAAGGATGTTGGGGCCCAGGTATGGCCACTACATCTTGGTCGAGCTAGGGTATGGCAGGATTGTTCAGATTGGCCATAGGTGTGGGTGGTGTCAAAGGATGAGATGAGGAACTTCCTTTGTCTGAGGATTCTTCTCCAGAAGAACAAGGAGATGAAGGGTGTGGTGATGGTGGAATACCAGATCCTCTTGCTGCAGGAGTGAGGATATGATCTGGATATGTAGAGTTTAAGGTAAGGTCAATACCTTCAAGTTGTTCTCTGATATCATATAATTCTAATGGTTGGTTCAAAGGTCGACTGGGTTGTCTGATACGAGCTAAGGCACTGTGTGTTCTTATGAGGGCTTGACGAACAATCTCTTGTATGTCGCCACTTGGGGGATTTGGAGTTATTGGTTCAACAATGATCTGTAGATCATTGTTTGATGTGATTGATGTTTGAGGAACAATGTTGTCGTCGGAACAACTTCTAGTTACTATAGGTGAGCAGGTAGGTGGGGGAGGAATCTTACGACCTCCTCATGCCATTAATAGTTTTCAGGCCCTCCTTCTAGCACCATTTGTTGACGGACAAAATTGACCGCTCATCAATTGGAAGAGCAAGTACAGTCCGGGGTTGTCTAAATAACCGAAGCCATTTGGATTAATTCACTCCGATGGGTTTAGAGGCTCCGTTGGAAGATCTAAGTCCTAAAGAAAGTGAAAAATAACTAAAGGAAAAACAATGATCTAATAAATAACAAACTAAAAAACTATATGTACATCTAAGTAAATATATATGTACAAATTAAATATTATATGTATGATAATTCTATATAAAATCTATACAAAACACGAGTTTTAATCTAAACTCATAAAAATCAAATGTAGATTGATTACTTTTAGCGATAATAATAAAGCAAGTAAAAACACTATCTAATTTTTTAGTTTTGTTTTCTTAAATGTATGCACTCATGACATCACACATTAAATTTCCTAATTGAACAGAAAATAATAGATAGTAGAAAACGTTTTATATCGAGGAAACTTATATATTCAGGAAACTAATGAAATCAAATAACAGGCTAACTTGTTATTGCATCCAATGTTTGTTCGATGTTGAACATCTAGCTACCTTTGTCTGATGAAGTAAACCTGCTATAGATCTTAAGATTGCCCCTAATAAATGAGGAACAATAATGCTAGAGATTGAATTATAACAATAGAACATTGAATAGATACGGTTACAGTAATCATATGATTTGCAAATTGTTGCGAAGAGATAAATCTTCCTGTAAAAACTTGCATGTAGACATTCAACATAAATTAGAGATGAATCTAATAATTTAAATTTGAATAGATGATCATTGTACATAATAATAATAATAATAATAATAAATCATGATGATGAAAGCAATCATCATCTATTATCTAATCAACATAGACATAACCTGAATCAAAACATCATACAGAGAATCTAAAGTTGTAACGTGTATTCAATTTCATTCAAGTCTGCAATAAAAATGCCCATACTCTTGCCCCGGGCTGAGATGATCGCATGTTTTTAAAATAATATGTTTATATAGGTTTCAGGAAACATAACTGTTTCCTGTTGATAAGATCAAATTTGTTTCAAAAATATGGGGGATGCAACCACCCTTATTTCACTAGATATCAAAACACTATTAACAGTCTAATTCTATTTACTCAAATTACAAAATTGATATGGATGGGAGACCTCAAAAGTGTCTCATATCATCTTGGAAATCATGGACTCCTTAATCATCCTGAAAACACATGAAAATGAGAAAATCTCATATATGTTTTCAATTATCAAATCAAACAATTCAAATTTTCTTAACTGGCTACAAAATCTTGCAATTATGTAGCTAGTTATAATAGCAAATGTAATCATATTTTATTAAATAAACAAAACAGACTAATCTTAATAAGAAAAATAGTTTATTCAAACAAATCGAATATCCTAACTTAAGAGTGACACAATCATGCTAAAAATTAAAAATATCATACCTCAAATCATGGAATCAAAACGTATCAAGAAATTTTGGAATTAACGATAGCTGTTGTTGCCTCTACGTTTTTGAAAATGACACGACACGTAGTTTTCAATAATTTCTCCTTCCCTTGGATAATGGATTCAAGTCTGTTGTTTGCATTTGTCAACATATCAACATGGTCTCTTAAAGAATTGAGTCGCGACTTTAGCAGTGCAACATCAATATAGTACCTCTCGATTCACGATCAACACTCATCACACTGTGACTGTAAGGAATTTGCATTACCACGAACAACATTATGGGTTGGAGAATCCTCCATGCGAATGGAAGACTTATCACAAAGTTGGATACTAGGAAATTCTAGGTAGTCCTTTAGACAGGGAGGCAGATTATTAACATAGTCGTAGGGTTGGTCAGGGTATAGCCCAAATAACACGTGGTCCTCTTCAGCCAGGAATTTGTCAGTTTCTGAGTCTGACTCTTCACTTAGTTTAGTCAAGTTGATTGTTTCTATTCGGGGTTTCGTTTGATTTCGGACACATTGAAAAATTAAACGGCCAGCTCTTTTGTTCTTGAAATTGACATCTACACAGCCTTTTAGCTTCTTTCCTATAGGTTTTTTAAAAGTTTTAGTGCAATCCTTTGGATGTGTAACCGATCAGTTTTCCTGTTGAATGACATTAGGGTAGCTCGAGGGTTCGTTATTAGGGGAAAAATCACAAGCCTGGAGTGGTGGAGAAGAGGCCGTAGGGTTCACAAGGGTTTCTACAATGACCGGCTTATCTACCTGTCCTAACTCATGGTTACCAAAACCATTTCGTGAAATGAATGCATCCCAACTATCATTTTGTGATTGTAAATGGTGCACGAGGATGATTTTAATTAGACCATGATGAAATAAACTCGAATCTGACCTCTGTTTCCTAAACCGTTTAACCATTGTATACAGACTTCTGAGCAAGTAGTAAGGCATATTCAACGGAAAACCAATAAAACTCATAAGAAGGTGTGGTGATATAGGAAAACAAGTCTGAATCGCCCCTCACATGTGATGAATTGCTTCACAATAGCAAGTGAATCATGCCACCTAGGTTTCAAAAATTAAATTGGCATACCTCGATCACAGTTGGTTATTTTTCGTGAGGTAAACAGTAAATTCCAAGGGACCTCCTCCACTTTCGCATTCTTGAACCATTTTTGACCAACTGTTGGCAATCCCGTGGCTTGGCTTAAGAAATTTTTTGTTACTTCTAATTTCACATCACCGATCTTTTCCCTATAGCCATCAAAGGTTAAAGAAAATTCTTGGGCGACCTGAAGGTTAAAACCCTGAAATTTTTCGATGAATAAATGCCAACCATTCCTTTCCAAATCCTCCCTAGCATTATCATACGAGAGTAGGGTCTGGACATCGTTCAATTCGAACCTTACCACTGGAGCCACACCGAATGGACGATTTATTAACACAGGATACACAGGTAGGGTTTGGAAAAATGCCACAGAGCCATAGCCCCGAGCCTTATCAATGCATGCTATGATAATTCAAACAATGGGAAAAGTGTTTATCACAATGCATGTGAGCAAATTAGTGAAGCCCGAGACCATGCTCAGGAGTAATGGCATTTTGTACTACCTATGCCACCTTGGCATTGGGTACATGCTATGACCAGAGTACTTGAAAACATAGTGTGTGCATCAAAGTTTGATTGCAAAGATAGGTGAGTTTACAAAAATTGAATAGCCAAAGGTTTCACGAATGAAATATAATACAACATCAAACCAAAATCAATATAAAAACAAATGCATATCAAATGGAGGGGGTCTTTGGTTCATATAACCACAAATCTCTTAGGCATGATTAGAATCAAAAGGGTGAAAAACAAGGAGACCAACATGCTCATAGAAAGAAACCATAACTCTGTAATAAACCATATGCTTTTACTGAAATTTTAAGACAGAATAGTAACGATAGTTGCAAGTTTTCATGCTTTCAGTCATGAAAATGAAGCACGAATAGATGATAGGTAAAATGCGATGATTTACAACTGACGTTTAGAGAAAATGTTGATGAAGAGTAATAAAATTTCATAGACCCTGTGTAGGGAGCTTATAAAAATGATAATTATATATTCGCTGGCAACAATGGCGACATGCTGGGAGAAGTAGTTATCTCTGCCAAATGAACGAGTTCAGATTAGAATAATAATAATAAAACTTTGAATCGAAAACAACCGAAAAATTGTTTGAGCATCCCAAATAATTATAATGCATTCCAGTTTCAAACAATTGTTAAAGAGACGAAAACTTATTACAATCTTAGCAAAAGAGAGCCACGATGTTAAAGTTAAAATATTCAATATTTTTGACAGGATTGCTGCTACCAACAGGCATCCATAGCCTCGACAGGGAAGTCAATTAACCCACTCTGATATCTATATCATATCAAGAAATTCCAGATTAGAATGAAGGACGTTTAAGGTAAAAAAAGAATCCATATCTGAGAATTTTCTTTTACCTGACATTGCTTTGCTCCCAGCGGGCATGTTCAGTACCCCGACAAAGTTATCTTCGTGTCATGCATGCATTTACCTGCTGCCAGAAGACTTGTTCAATGTCCCGGTGGGTTTATAAGCACTTCCCACAACTCTCTGAAAATTTATATTAGTTTTTAAAGATATTCAATAGAGTGGGGTGACGCTGAAAATTCTTGGTTTTTAACACATCTTAATAGGTCACAGACCTTGAAAAAAAATTCCAGCTGTCCTTCATCAAGATCTAGAAATAGTTTATTAATAAAACCGACTTTCAAGAACACGGAGACATCATTGATTTGTTCTCTTAAAGAACAGGGAATCAAGAAAACGCTTTTCAAACAACAAGTCATCTTCAACAGGGCTGCAATTTCAAAGAAATACAACAATTGATGTTTTAACAACTTTCAACAGTCATTTTCGAGGGAAATTTTTTCTGTTTTCTTTGTCTAAGCTAGCCCTTGGTGCGAGCATATGTGTTTCAAAATAAATACCAATAAGAAGAAATTAAAACCAAAACAAACCAAAAAAGAAAAAGAAAAATCAAATAAAACAAAATAGAAAATATTTACAAAGGGTGTATGGGAGCGTCATCAGGCGAGGTACTTTTTTAGAGCTTCGCCATTCACCAGGAAGGTGTCTGGTTGTCCCTCTAAATTCTGTAAGTGAAAGGAACTGGGACCTATTTTCTCAGCAATTAAAAATGGCCCCAACTACAAGTTCTAAAACTGAGTATGCTCTCCTTTTCCCTCATGAGGTTTGTCCCATTTTAGGACAAGGTCACCTACCTCAAAATTTCTGTCAGAGGTAGAATTGGAATCAAACCAGTTTTTGACAATGAGTTGATGTTGATCCAATTTTCATTTTTCTTGAGCCCTCACTTACTCTAACTTTAACAAAGCGTTAATTCGACTCTCCAAAGGGGGACAGTCTTCTTCCTGTACCTTCTGGGATAACTGTACAGATTGAAGAAGGACATGCGGTGAAAGAATCGCTTCCCTGCCATAAATGAGAAAGAAAGGTGAGTTACCCACAACATTTTTAGGGGTTACTTTGTCAGCCTAGATTGCGTTTAACAGTGCGTTATGCCAATTTCTAATGTTTTCGGAGACCGTTCTCTTGATGATTTTGATCAGATTTGTATTAGTTGATTCTACCAAACCATTGCCTTGGGGGTAATAGCTGGCAGAGTACTTTAATTTAATTCCTTTTTCTAAACCGAAATCACTCATTTCAAGAGACGAAAAATAAGAATCATTGTCAAATACCAGGCATTCAGGGATACAGAAACGAGTCATAATATTTGAATTCAAGAAGGATATTACCTGGCTGGTATTTACAGCTTTTAATGCGGCAGCCTCGGACCACCTAGTGAAATAATCTGTGGCTCTTATGATGTATTTATGCTGCTGAGAGGATGCCAGATTGATTGGGCCTATAATATCCAGGCCCCACTGTTGAAAAGGGTTGTCTACCGAAACTAGTTGCAAAGGGAATGTTGGTTTGTGTATCCGTCCAGATGCCTTTTGACAAATCACACACTTGCAACATAAGGTATGAGCATCTTTAAAAAGGGTAGGCTAGTAATAACCTGCTCTTTATACTTTATGGGCGATAGTGTCTCCACCAAAATGCCCAGCAACTTCCCCTGCATGTAATTCCAATAAGACTTTTTCTACTTCATCTTTTTCAAGATAGTGCATAAGAATTCCATCAAAATTTTGGCGAAACAAAATACCATTAATTACCTCAAAAGAAGAAGATTTTAATTTTAGTGCTCTCCTTTTTTTAGGATCAAGGTGACGGGGAGCTGATTCATGTATAAGACAAAATTTGATGTCATCATACCAGGAACTAACAATGTTTTGTGCACAACATATTTGATTTTGATAGTGTTGATCTTAATTTAACATATCAGTTTCATTTTGTTGTCCTACAGCTGAATTGAAAACCAACTTGCATAAACATTGGCCTCTTACAATTTGTGCCGTGGTGATTTCTATGTCATATTCCTGTAAGAATGTGACCCTGTTTCCCCTTTTTTCGCCTAGTTCTTTCTGTAATAACAAATTTCTGACAGCTGGGTAAGGGATAATGATTTTCGTTCTAGATTTCAATAGATAAGATCAAAAGTGTTTTACTTATTTAAAAACAGCATAAGCATGTTGATCTACTGTTGGGTACTTAAGTTCTTCTCCCTTGAAGGCTGATCTCATAAAGGCAATTGGGACTTCGTTATTTTCATCATTTTTTTGAGTCAGGACAACAGCGTAAGATCGGTCAGAGGCAAATGTGTAGAGGGTGAACTCTTGCAAAAAATCAGGGCTCATTAGAGAAGGAGCATCTATTATGGCCATTTTTATTGAATCAAAAGCTTGACTTTCTAAAGGTCCCCAATGGTACTGTACATCCTTTTTTATTAAGTTTTGTAATGGTCTCACCATTTCTGAGAAGCTGGGGACGGATCTCCTAACACAGTTTATCTATCCTAAGAAATATTGTATGGAATTTTTTAAGGAGGGAGGGGGGAGTTTCAAAATGACTTGGGTCCTTTCAGGGTCGATAATCATCCCTTCATTCGATATAATGAATCCGAGGAGCTTACCTTGTTCTACTGTGAAGACAGATTTTTTAGGATTTAAAGAAATGTCATACTTACAACATCGATGTAGAACAAATCTTAAATGAGCTAGATGATCTCCTTTACTTTTTGAGAAGACAGTGATGTCATCCAGGTAAACTAATACAGATTGATTGATCAAGCCACGAAAAGAGATATCCATCGCTCTCTGAAAAGTGGTACCAACGTTTATGAGTCCAAAGAGCATGTTTCTATAAGCGTAGGTGCCCCATGGGGTACGTAAAGTAGTTTTGAGCTGGTCTGCGGGAGACATAATTACCTGGTTATACCCGGAAAAACCATCCAACAAGGATAATCTTTCAGAACCAGATACCTGTTGAAGGATATGTTCCATGGCAGGGATAGGGTAGTTGTCTTTATCAAAGGCTCGGTTAAGATTTCGGAAATCGACACATAGTCGGATTTCACCACTCTTCTTTCTAACGGGGACAATATTAGAGACCCATTGTGTGTGGCTCAGCGGGAAGGTTATTTTAGTGTTTAGGAGTTTGTTTAATTCCTTCTTGACCATTGGTTCGAGTTTTGGGTGCATCTTCCTTAACTTTTGTTGAAAAGGTTGGGTTTGGGGTTTCATGGGAATAATGTGTTGTATGATGTTAGGATCAAAGGTTTCTACATCGTCGTACATCAAGGAAAAAACATCTTTGGATTCCCTAAATAACTTAATAAATGCTACCTTTTCTTGCTCAGAACACCCCAACCCTAAATTAATGCATTGTGGGTTATCTTTAGTTCCCAAATTTACTTTCTCATGTGTCAAAGAGGAACTATTTGTTTTACAATTCACTAATTTTCTGAAATTATCGTGAAGATCATAAAAATTTTCTAACCTAACCACAGATTTTGAGATAGAGTTTACCATGTCTGATGCAGATCTTGGGGATCTTGGATATGGTATTACCATAAAGTCACGAAGATTTTTGTCATGGGTACCTTCGTCGATCACCGAGCCCTGGAAAGTTTCTTCCATATGCAGAAACCTTATGATATGTTGATCATCATCAAAGACTCTCCAATTCATGATGTTTTCTGGGATGGACGGTCTGAATAACAGTTCGACGGAGAATTCATTCGGAGATAGGCCTTCTGCAGGAAAAAGTTTTGAAGCAACGTTAGCTAACAAATTGGCTTCAAAATTATTCAATCTAGGAATAGAATTTATGTTAAATGAAGAAAACTTGTTCATCAAATTCAATACCTCAATCTGATATCTTTTTAGGTGCAGAGATAAACAGTGGATAGAATTTTTTACCTGTCTAGCCACTATTTTTGAATCACCAAAAATAGTCAAATTATGAATGTTTAAATCTAGTGCTTTTCTAAGACCTTGTAGGAGTTCCTCATATTCGATTGTGTTGTCTGTACATTTGAATTCTAACCGACAAGCAATCAAAGTCTTGTTACCTGCTGGATTGATGTGCATGCACCCCGCACCAGCTCCTTCCTTAGAATTTGACCCATCGAATTATAGAGACTATATTTGATTTTTGTCAGGTGCATGTGACCACCGAGAGGAGGCTGTTGACTGTGTGCATGTCATAATTTCAGATTGTTGTTCTAGGTCGGTGATGGTAGAAGTTGCGGCCATGAAATTGCCAAACAAAGTGTCCATCCCCTGTATTTTAGGTGAATTGGTAGAAGGAGTGAATGGTTCATTGGGATCATTTAAATCAGTTACCGTGAACTTCAGATAATGTTCACGATTTACCTTGATTTTGTTAGGCTTTATGTTCTCGGGAAGCCACAAGTGAGACCAATCCATTGTAAAATAGCCATGTAATTGTTCTAACCAATATCTACTTAAAAACAAACCATATTCTTCTGTGATATCTACAACAATGATATCAATCACTTGATGGACTTTAGGATTGGATGACAATCTTATAAGAACATATTTTAATTCACCTATCACTTTAACACTAGTTCGATCAAGCTGGATAATTTTAAAGCTAGACGGCTGAACTTCGGCATTAATCTTTTGACAGAAAGATCAAGGAATTACATTAGATGATGCACCTGAATCTACCATACAGTTATGTACATTCCTATTGAAAATTTCAAAAGTCAACAAAAATGGAGGGACGTTTCTCCGAGTATTAACAGTGGAAGTTTGTTGTTTTCTAATCGTAGCCTCTGAAACTGGTTTATATACATTTGTTACATTATTTACAGAAAGGTCTCTTTTATCATGAGGCTCGGATGTAGTTTTGGCGGAGGCCTTCTGAGGAATTTTGGGGCTGTTTGGAACACCTTTGTTGCTATTCTGATTCCTATTTTTGTTGTTCTCCGCAATATTCTGCAGCATCTTTTGCAAAAGGAAAGGGAATTTTAATAATTCGTAAACATAAATGTTAGCCCTAAACTTTTTTAGATCTTCAATCAAATAACAATCTAAACTTGGGTTTGTTGAATTCTGTTTAGTTCAAATTGATTTAGATTGTTTTGGAGGCAAAGTAGTCGCAATTTCAGAAGAAGGATTATTTGTTGTCTTGCTCCTGGTATTGTAATGATGTACTGTTTCGAAATTAGCTTGAAAAATGTTATCCGAAAAATGTCTGAAAATGTTCGGAGAGGATTCGTCTTCTTCTATTGTCTCTTGTTAAGCTACTTCTTCTAGAATCTCAGGAGAAATCAAGTTATCGTGTGCTTCTAGGATGGTTTGAATAGCAAATTGTAGGCTTTCTAGATTCAAGCCTTCAGAATTTGAGTTAGGTCGAATTGTAGGAAAAGGCTTCCTAAAGGGGGTTTTGTAAGGCCCTTTTATCAAAGAAGCCTCTTCAGCCGATATTTTCAAGCCTATAACTTGATTGGATAACTTTTGAATGACTTTCTGTAAGTTTTCTGGATCCGAACTTTCTGGTTGAGATTTGTTTTGGGGAGGTCTAGGAAGGATTTAAATTTTCTTCTTGGAGGATGAACTAGTTTCTATCTCGTTATCGGTATTGTATTTTAGGCTGAGAATATATTTCTCGAAATGACTGGCCTCTTAGAAGGCTTCTATAAATGTGGATTTCTTGGACCTCTTTACCCAAATGGCTATGTTTTAATGTAAGACTTTCATATAGTATGCGACAATAAGATTCTCTGCAGGCATTGAACCCGTGGGGATTCGGTTCTTTAGTGTCAGGAACCTTTGATTAAAGTCTTTTATCTTTTCTTTGGGGTTCATTTTTAAACTATAAAGATCCATGACTAGAACTTCAGGAGACTTGTCATCTCCGAACTTCTCAAGGAAACAAGACTCAAATTTATCCCATGACACGATGGTGTGGGGCTGTTGGGCAAAGTACCAGGTAGAGGCATTGCCTTCAAAGGTGTAGGGAAACAATCTGCACACTACGTCTTCGTGCTCAACACTACGGAGCCTAATGGATAGCATAAAATTTTTGATGTGATCTTCAGCGAGCTTCTTGGAGTCTGGGTCTAATTTGGGGAGCCATTTCTCTAGGTGTTTAGGTAAAGGGTGCTAGGGCCCAGGTATGGCCACTGCATGTTGGTCGAGAAAGGGTCTAGCGGGATTGTTCAGATTGGCCATAGGTGTGGGTGGTGTCGAAGGCTGACATGAGGAACTGCCTTCATATGAGGATTCTTCTCTAGAAGAAGAAGTAGATGAAGGGGGTGGTGATGGTGGAATACCAGATCGTCCTGCTGCAGGAGTGAGGATATGATCTGGATCCGTAGGTTTTAAGGTAAGGTTAGTACCTTCATGTTTTTCTCTGATATCAGAGAATACAATGGTTTTTTCAAAGTTTGACTTGGTTGTCTGATACGGGCTAAGGCAATGTGGGTTCTTATGAAGGATTGACGAACAATCTCTTGTATGTCGCCACCTGAGGGATTTGGAGTTACTGGTTCAACTGTGATCCGTAGATCATCATTTGATGTGGTTGTTGTTTGAGGGACAATGTTGTCGTCTGAATGAATTCTAGTTACTATAGGTGAGCAGGTAGGTGGGGGAGGAGTCTTACGACCTCCTCGTGCCATTAATAGTTTGTAGGCCCTCCTTCTAGCATTATTTGTTGACGGGGGAAATTGACTGCTCATCAACTAGAAGAGCAAGTCCGGTCTGGGGTTGTCTAAATAACCCAAGCCATTTGGATTAATTCACTCCGACGGGTTTAGTGGCTCAGTTGGCCAATCTAAGTCCTAAAGAAAGTGAAAAATAACTAAAGGAAAAATAATGATCTAGTAAATAACAATTACTAAAAAACTATATGTAAATCTAAGTAAATATATATGTACAAATTTAATATTATATGTATGATGATTCTATATACAATCTATACAAAAAATGAGTTTTAGTCTAAACTCGTAAAAATTAAATGTAGATTGATTACTTTTAGCGATAGTAATAAAGCAAGTAAAAACACTATCTAATTTTTTGGTTTTGTTTTCTTAAATGTATGCACTCATGACATCACACATTAAACTTCCTAGTTGAACATAAAATAATAGATAGTAGAAAACATTTTATATAGAGGAAACTTATATATTCAGGAAACTAACGAAATCAAATAACAGGATAACCTATTATTGCATCCAATGTCTACTCGATGTTGAACATCCAGCCACCTTTTTCTGATGAAGTAAACCTGCTACAGATCTTGAGATTGTCCCAAATAAATGAGGAACGATAATGCTGGAGATTGAATTATAAAAACAGAACATTGAATAGATACGGTTACAGTAATCATATGATTTGCAAATTGCTACGACAAGATAAATCTTCCTGTAAAATCTTGCATGCAGACATTCAACATAAATTAGAGATGAATCTACTAATTTAAATTTGAATAGATGATCACTGTACATATATTATTTCTGAAACATAAGATATGGGCAGAATATAAAATGAATTATGTCAAATGATAATAAATCATGACGACGAAAACAATCATCATCTATTATTTAATCAACATTGACATAACCTGAATCAAAACATCATACAGAGAAGCTAAAGTCGTAAGATGTATTTAGTTTCATTCAAGTCTGCAATAAAAGCACACATACTCTTGCCCCAGGATGAGATGATCAAATGTTTACAAAATAATATGTTTATATAGGTTTCAGGAAACATAACTGTTTCTTGTTGATAAGATCAAATTTGTTTCAAAAATATGGGGGATGCAACTACCCTGATTTCACTAGATATCAAAACACTATTAACAGTCTAATTTTGTTTACTCAAAATACAAAATTGATATGGCTGGGAGACCTCAAAAGTGTCTCATATCATCTTGGAAATCATGGACTCCTTAATCATATTGAAAACAAATTAAAATGAGAAGATCTCAAATATGTTTTCAATTATCAAATCAAACAATTCAAATTTTCTTAACTGGCTGCAGAATCTTGCGATTCTGTAGCTAGTTATAATAGCAAATGCAATCATATTTTATTAAATAAAAAAAATAGACTAATATTAATAAGAAAAATAGTTTATTCAATCAAATCAAATATCCTAACTTAAGAGTGACACAATCATGCTAAAAATTAAAAATATCATACCTCAAATCATGGAATCAAAACGTATCAAGAAATTTTGGAATTAATGATAGCTGTTGTTGCCTCTACGTTTTTGAAAATGAAATGACCTGTAGTTTTCAATTGTTTCTACTTCCCTTGGATAATGGATTCAACTCTATTTTTTTCATTTGTTAACATATAAACTTGGTCTCTTAAGGACTTGAGTCGCGACTATAGCAGTGGAACATCAGTATAGTACCTGTCAATCCACGATCAACACTCATCACACTGTGACTGTAAGGAATTTGCATTACCACGAACAACATTATGGGTCGGAGAATCCTCCATGCGAATGGTAAACTTATCACAGAGCTGGATACCAGGAAATTTTGGGTAGTCCTTTAGACAGGGAGGCAGATTATTAATATAGTCATAGGGTCGGTCAGGGTATAGTCCAAATGACACGGGGTCCTCTTCAGCCAGGAATTTGTCAATTTCTGAGTCTGAATCTTTGCTCACTTCAATTGAGTTGATTCTTTCTATACGGGGTTTTGTTTGATTTCGAGCACATCGAGAAATTAAATGGCCATCTCTTTTGTTCTTGAAATTGACATCAACACAGCCTTTTAGCTTCTTTCCTGTAGGTTTTTTAACAATTTTAGTGCAATCCTTTGGATGTGTAACCGGTCGCTTGTCCTGTTGAATGAAATTAGGGTAGCTCAAGGGTTCATTATTAGGGGAAAAATCACATGCCTGGAGTGGTGGAGAAGAGGTCGTAGGGTTCACAAGGGTTTCTACAATGACCGACTTATCTACCTATGACAACTCATGGTTACCAAAACCATTTCGTGAAGTGAACGCATCCCAACAATCATTTTGTGACTGTAACTGGTGCACGAGGATGATTTTAATTAGACCATGATGAAATAAACTAGAATCTGACCTCTGTTTCCTAAACCGTTTACCCATTTTATATAGACTTCTGAGCAGGTAGTAAGGCATATTCAATGGAAAACCAATAAAAATCATAAGTAGGCATAGATGATATAGGAAAACAAGTCTGAATCACCCCTCACATGTGATTAATTGCTTCACAACAGCAAGTAAATCATGCCACCTAGGTTTCAAAAATGAAATTGGCATACCTCGATCACAGCTGGTTATTTTTCGTGAGGTAAACAGTAAAGTACAAGGGACCTCCTCCACTTTTGCATTCTTGAACCATTTATGACCAACTGTTGGCAATCCCATGGCTCGGCTTAAGAAATCTTATGTTACTTCTAATTGCACATCACTAATATTTTCCCTACAGCCATCAAAGGTTAAAGCAAATTCTTGGGCGACCTGAAGGTTAAAACCCTGAATTTTTTTGATGAACAAATGCCAACCATTTCTTTCCAAATCCTCCCT
This sequence comes from Picea engelmannii, assembly GCA_009831015.1. Classification (NCBI taxonomy): domain Eukaryota; kingdom Viridiplantae; phylum Streptophyta; class Pinopsida; order Pinales; family Pinaceae; genus Picea; species Picea engelmannii. The sequence continues at coordinate 608,880 of ML776611.1, forward strand.
AGCGTTATCATACGAGAGTAGGGTCTGGACGCCATTCGGTTCAACCCTTACCACTAAAGCCATGACGAATGGATGGGTTATTAACACAGGATACACAGGTAGGGTTTGGGAAAATGCCACAGAGCCATAGCCCCGAGCCTTATCAATGCATGCTATGATAATTCAAACGGTGGGAAAAGTGTTTATCACAATGTGTGTGAGCAAATTTGTGAAGACCGATACCATGCTCAGGAGTAATGGAATTCTATACTATGTATGCCACCTTGGCATTAGGTACATGCTAGGACCAAAGTACTTGAAAACATAGTGCGAGCATCAAAGTTTGATTGCAAAGATAGGTTAGTTTACAAAAATTGAATAGCCAAAGGTTTTATGAATGAAATATAATCCAACATCAAACCAAAATCAATATAAAAACAATCACATATAAAATGGAGGGGGTATTTGGTTCATATAACCACAAATCTCTTAGGCATGCTCAAAATCTAAAGGGTGACAAACAAGGAGAGCAACATGCTCATAGCAAGAAACCATAACTCTATAATAAACCATATGCTTTTAATGAAATTTTAAGACAGAATAGTAAGGATAGTTGCAAGTTTTCATCTTGTCAGTCATGAAAACGAAGCATGCATAGATGATAGGCAAAATGCACCGATTTACAACTATCGTTTAGAGAAAACGCTCATGAAGAGTAATAAAATTTCATAGACCCTGTGTAGGTAGCTTATAAAAATGATAATTATATATTCATTGACAACAATGGCGACATGCTTGGAGAAGCAGTTATCTCTTCCAAATGAACGAGTTTAGATTAGAATAATCAGAAAAAACTTCGAATCGAAAACAACCAAAAAGTTGTTTGAGCATCCCAAATAATTATAATGCATTCTAGTTTTAGACAACTGTTAAAGAGACGAAAACTGATTACAATCTTAGCAAAAGAGAGCCATGATGTAAAGTTAAAATATTCAATATTGTTGAGAGGGTTGCTGCTACAAGCAGGGATTAATAGCCTCGATAGGGATGTCAATTAACCCACTATGATATCTGTATCCTATCAAGAAATTCCAAATCAGAACGAAGGATGTTTAAGGACAAAAAAGAATCCATATCTGAGAATTTTTTTTTACCTGACATTGCGTTGCTACCAGTGGGCCTGTTCAGTACCCTAATGTAGTTATCTTGGTATCATGCATGCATTTACCCACTGCCAGTAGACCTGTTCAGTGTTCCGACGGGTTTACAATCACTTCCCACAACTCTCTGAAAATTTATATTAGTTTTTAAAGATATTCAATAGAGCGGGGTGACGCTGAAAATTCTTGTTTTTTAACACATCTTAATATGTCACAGACCTTGAAAAAAAAATTTAGTTGTCCTTCATCAAGATCTAGAAATAGTTTATTAATAAAACTAACTTTCAGGAATAGGGAGACATCATTGAGTTGTTCTCTTAAAGAACAGGGACAATGTAAAAATGATTTTTATAGATGGTCGTGAATACCTTCAATTGTAGATTGAAATCAATAAAACTCTTTTCAAACAACAAGTCATCTTCAACAATGCTGCAATTTCAGAGAAATACAACAATTGATGTTTTAACAACTTTCAGCAATCATTTTCGAGGGGAAATTTTTATGTTTTCTTTGTATGAGCTAGCCCATGGTGCAAGCATATGTGTTTCAAAAGAAAGACTCATAAGCAGAAATGAAAACCAAAACAAACAGAAAAGAAAAACAAACAACAAATAATACAAAACAGAAAATATTTACAAAGGGTGTATGGGAGCGTCATCAGGGGAAGTACTTTTTTAGAGCTTGGCCATTCACCAGGAAGGTGTCTAGTTGTCCCTCTAAATTCTGTAAGCAAAAGGATTTGGGACCTAGTTTCTCAGCAATTAAAAATGTTCCTAACCACAAGTTCTGAAACTTAGTATGCTCTCCTTTTCCCTCATGAAGTTTGTCCCATTTTAGGACAAGGTCACCTACCTCAAAAAGTTTTTCAGAGGCAGAATTGGAATCAAACCAGTTTTTGACAATGAGATGATGTTGATCCAATTTTCATTTTTCTTGAGCCCTCACTTCCTCTAACTTTAACAAAGCATTAATTTGAATCTCCAAAGGTGGACAGTCTTCTTCCTGTACCTCTTGCGATAACTGAAGAGATGGAAGAAGGACATGCGGTGGAAGAATCGATTCCCTGCCGTAAACGAGAAAGAAAGGTGAGTTACCCCCAACAATTTTAGGAGTCACTCTGTCAGCCCAGATTGCATTTAACAGTGCGTTAATCCAATTTTTATGGTTTTTGGAGACCATTCTCTTGATGATTTTGATGAGATTTTTATTAGTTGATTCTGCCAAACCATTGCCTTGGGAGTAATAGTTGGCAGAGTCATTTAATTTAATTCCTTTTTCTAAAGAGAAATCACTCATTTCAAGAGACGAAAAATAAGAAGCATTGTCAAATACCAGGCATTCAGGGATACCGAAACGAGTGATAATATTTGAATTCAAGAAGGATATTACCTGGCTGGTATTTACAGCTTTTATGATCTGGTGAAATAATCTGTGGTTGTTATGATGTATTTATGCTACTGCGAGGATGCCAGATTGATTGGGCCTATAATATCCAGGCCCCACTGCTAAAAAGGGGAGTCTACCGAAACTAGTTGCAAAGGGAATGTCGGTTTGTGTATCTGTCCAGATGCCTTTTGACAAATCACACACTTGCGACATAAGGCATGAGCGTCTTTAAAAAGGGTAGGCCAGTAATAACCTGCTCTTGATACTTTATGGGGGGTAGTGTCTCCACGGAAATGCCCACCAGCTTCCCCTGCATGTAATTCCAATAAGACTTTTTCTACTTCATCTTTTTCAAGACAGTGCATAAGAATTCCATCAAAATTTTGGGGAAACAAAATACCATTAATCAGCTGAAAAGAAGAAAATTTTAATCTTAGTGCTCTCCTTTTTTTAGGATCAAGGTGATGGGGAGATGATCCATGTATAAGACAGAATTTGATGTCGCCGTACCAGGAACTAACAATGTTTTGTGAACAACAAATTTGATTTTGATAGTGTTGATCTGAATTTAACATATCAGTTTCATTTTGCAGTCCTACAGCTGAATCGACAACCAACTTGCATAAACCTTGGCCTCTTACAATTTGTGCTGAGGTGATTTCTATGTCATATTCTTGTAAGGATGTGAACCAATTTTCCCTTTTTGACCTAGTTCTTTCTTTACTAACAAATTTCTAACAGTCGGGTAAGGGACAATGATTTTCATCCTAGATTTCAATAGATAAGATCGAAAGTGCTTTACTTCTTTAAAAACAACATAAGCTTGTTGATCTACTACTGGGTAATTAAGTTCTTCTCCCTTGAAGGTTAAGCTCATAAAGGCAATTGGGACTTCATTATTTTTAGCGTTCTTTTGAGTCAGGACAACAACGTAAGATCGGTCAGAGGAAAATGTGTAGAGGGTGAAGTCTTGCGAAAAATCAGGGCTCATTAGAGAAGGAGTGTCTATTATTGCCTTTTTTATTGAATGAAAAGCCTGAATTTCTAAAGGTCCCCAATGGTACTGTACATCCTTTTTTATTAACTTTTGTACTGGTCTCACCATTTCTGAGAAGCTAGGGATGAATCTCCTAACAAAGTTTATCTTTCCTAAGAAAGATTGCATGGATTTTTTTGACGAGGGAGGGGGGAGTTTCAAAATGAATTGGGTCCTTTCAGGGTTGATAATCATCCCTTCATTCTATACAATGAATCCAAAGAGTTTACCTTGTTCTACTGCGAAGACAATTTTTTTAGGATTTAAAGAAATGCCGTACTTACGACATCGCTATAGAACAGATCTTAAATGAGCTAGATGATCTCCTTTATTTTTTGAGAAGATAGTGACGTCATCTAGGTAAACTACTACAGATTGATTGATCAAGCTGTGGAAAGCGATATCCATCGCTCTCTGAAAAGTGGCACCGACGTTATTGAGTCCAAAGGGAATCTTTCTATAAGCATACGTGCCCCATGGCGTACGGAAAGTAGTTTTTAGCTGGTCTGGGAGAGACATAAGGACTTGTTTATACCCAGAAAAACCATCCAACAAGGATAATCTTTCAGAACTAGATACCTGTTGAAGGATCTGTTCCATGGGAGGGACAGGGTAGTTGTCTTTATTAGATGCTCGACTAAGATTTCGGAAATCGACACATAGTTGGATTTCACCACTCTTCTTTCTGACGAGGACAAGATTAGAGACCCATTGTGTGTGCCTTACTGGGAAGATTATTTTAGCATTCAGGATTTTTTTTAATTCCTTCTTGACCGTTGGTTTGAGTTTTGGGTGCATCTTCCTTAACTTTTGTTGAAAAGGTTGTGTTTGAGGTTTCATGGGAAAAATGTGTTGTATGATGTTAGGATCAATGGTTTTTAGGCCATCGTATGTCCAGGGAAAAACATATTTGAATTCCTTAAATAGCTTAATAAATTCTACCTTTTCTTGCTCAGAACACCCCAACCCTAAATTAAATCATTGTGGGTTATCTTTAGTTCCCAAATTTACTTTCTCATGTGTCAAAGAGGAACTATTCATTTTACAATTCACTGATTTTTAGAACTTAGCGTTAAGATCATAAAAATTTTCTACCCTAAGCACAGATTTTGGGATAGAGTTTACCATGTCTGATGCAGATTCTGGGATCTCAGATCTGGTATTACTGTAAAGTCGCGAAGATTTTCATCATGGGTACCTTCCTCGATCACCGCGCCCTAGAAAGTTTCTTCCATATGCAGAAAAATTATGATCTGTTGATCATCATCGAAGACTCTCCAATTCATGATGTTGTCTGGGATAGACGGTCTGAATAATAGTTCAACGGAGAATGCATTTGGAGATAGGCCTTCTATAGGAAAAAGTTTTGAAGCGACGTTAGCTAACAAATCGGCTTCAGAATTATTCAATCTAGGAATAGAATTTATGTTAAATGCGAAAAACTTGTTCATAAAATTCCATACCTCAATCTGATAGCTTTTTAGGTGCAGAGATAAACAATGAGTATAATTTTTTACCTATCTAGCCACTATTGCTGAATCACCAAAAACAGTTAAATTTTGAATGTTTAAATCTAGTGCTTTTCTGAGACCTTGCAGGAGTGCCTGATATTCAGCCGTGTTGTTTGTACGTTCAAATTCTAGTCGGCAAGCAATCAAAGTCTTGTTACCTGCTGGATCGATGAGCACGCACCCCTCACCAGATCCTTCCTTAGATACTAACCCATCGAAGTACCGAGACCATATTTGATTTTCATCAGGTGCATGTGACCACTGAGAGGAGGCTATTGACTATGTGCATGTCATAATTTCAGATTGTTGTTCCGGGTCGGTGATGGTAGAAGTTTTGGCCATGAAATTTCCAAAACAAGTGTGGCCACTGCATCTTGGTCGAGCCAGGGTCTGGTGGGATTGATTGGATTGGCCATAGGTGTGGGTGGTGTCAAAGGATGAGATGAGGAACTTCCTTCGTCTGAGGATTCTTCTCTAGAAGAAGAAGGAGATGAAGGTGGTGGTGACGGTGGAATACCATATCCTCCTACTGCAGGAGTGAGGATATGATCTGGATCCGTAGGGTTTAAGCTAAGGTCAGTACCTTCAAGTTTTTCTCTGATATCAGAGAAGTCTAACGGTTGGTTCAGAGGTCGACTTGGTTGTTTGATACGGGCTAAGGAGTTGTGCGTTCTTATAAGGGATTGACGAACAATCTCTTGTATGTCGCCACCTGGGGGATTTGGAGTTACTGGTTCAACTGTGATCCATAGATTGTCGTTTGATGTGGTTGTTGTTTGAGGGACAATGTTGTCGTCTGAATGACTTATAGTTACTATAGGTGAGCGGGTAGGTGGGGGAGGAGTCTTACGACCTCCTCATGCCATTAATAGTTTTCAGGCCATCCTTCTAGCGCCATTTGTTGACGGGTGAAATTGACCGCTCATCAACTGGAAGAGCGAGTTCGGTCCGAGGTTGTATAAATAACCCAAGCCGTTTGGATTAATTCACTCCGATGGGTTTAGCGTCTCCATTGGCTGATCTAAGTCCTAAAGAAAGTGAAAAATAACTAAAGGAAAAATAATGATCTAATAAATAACAATTACTAAACAATTGTATGTACATCTAAGTAAATATATATGTACAAATCAAATATTATATGTATGATAATTCTATATACAATCTATACAAAACACGAGTTTTAATATAAACTCATAAAAATCAAATGTAGATTGATTACTTTTAGCAACAATAATAAAGCAAGTAAAAACACTATCTAATTTTTTGGTTTTGTTTTCTTAAATGTATGCACTCATGACATCACACATTAAACTTCCTAGTTGAACAAAAAATAATAGATAGTAGAAAACGTTTTATATAGAGGAAACTTATATATTTAGGAAGCTAACAAAATCAAATAACAGGCTAACCTATTATTGCATCCAATGTCTTTTCGATGTTGAACATCCAACCACCTTTGTCTAATGAAGTAAACCTACTACAGATCTTAAGATTGCCCCTAATAAATAAGGAACGATAATGCTGGAGATTGAATTATAACAACAGAACATTGAACAGATACGGTTACAATAATCATATGATTTGCAAATTGCTACAACGAGATAAATCTTCTTATAAAAACTTGCATGCAAACATTCAACATAAATTAGGGATGAATCTACTAATTTAAATTTGAATAGATGATCATTGTACATATATTATTTCAGAAACATAAGTTATGGGCAACATATAAAATGAATTATGTCAAATGATAATAACTCATGACGACGAAAGCAATCATCATATATTATCTAATCGACATAGACATAACCTGAATCAAAACATCCTACAAAGAATCTAAAGCTATAATGTGTATTCAGTTTCATTCAAGTCTACAATAAAAATGTCGATACTCTTGCCCTAGGATGAGATGATCAAATGTTTACAAAATAATACGTTTATATAGGTTTCAGGAAACATAATTGTTTCTTGTTGATAAGATCAAATTTGTTTCAAAAATATGGGGGATGCAACCACCCTCATTTCACTAGATATCAAAACACTATTAACAGTCTAATTCTGTTTACTCAAAATACAAAATTGATATGGCTGGGAGACCTCAAAAGTGTCTCATATCATCCTGGAAATCATGGACTCCTTAATCATCCTGAAAAAAAATGAAAATGAGAAGATCTCATACATGTTTTCAATTATCAAATCAAACAATTTGAATTTTCTTAACTGGCTACAGAACCTTGCGATTCTGTAGCTAGTTATAATAGCAAATGAAATCATATTTTATTAAATAAACAAAACAGACTAATCTTAATAAGAAACATAGTTTATTCAATCAAATCGAATATCCTAACTTAAGAGTTATACAATCATGCTAAAAATTAAAAATATCATACCTCAAATCATGGAATCAAAACGTATCAAGAAATTTTGGAATTAACGATAGCTGTTGCTGCCTCTACGTTTTTGAAAATGACACGACTTGTAGTTTTCAATCATTTCTCCTTCCCTTGGATAATGGATTCAAGTCTATTGTTTTCATTTGTCAACATATCAACTTGGTCTCTTAAAGACTTGAGTCATGATTGTAGCAGTGGAACATCAGTATAGTACCTATCGATCCACGATCGACACTCATCACACTGTCACTGTAAGGAATTTGCATTAGCACGAACAACATTATGGGTTGGAGAATCCTCCATGCGAATGGTAGACTTATCACAAAGCTAGATACCAGGAAATTCTGGGTATTCCGTTAGACAGGGAGGCAAATTATTAACATAGTCGTAGGGTCGGTCAGGGTATAGCCCAAATGACACGGGGTCCTCTTTAGCCAGGAATTTGTCCATTTCCGAGTCTAAATCTTCGCTCACTTCAATCGTGTTGATTTTTTCTATACGGGGTTTCGTTTTATTTCTAGCACATCGAGAAATTAAAGGGCCAGCTCTTTTGTTCTTGAAATTGACATCAACACAACCTTTTAGCTTCTTTCCTATAGGGTTTTTAACAGTTTTAGTGCAATCCTTTGGATGTGTAACCGGTTGGTTGTCCTATTGAATGACATTAGGGTAGCTCGAGGGTTCGTTATTAGGCGAAAAATCATAGGCCTGGAGCGGTGGAGAAGAGGCCGTAGGGTTCACAAGGGTTTTTACAATGACCGACTTATCTAACTGTCCCAACTCATGGTTACCAAAACCATTTCATTAAATGAACACATCCCAACAATCTTTTTCTGACTGTAACGGGTGCACTATGATGATTTTAATTAGACCATGATGAAATAAACTTGAATCTGACATATGTTTCCTAAATTGTTTACCCATTTTATACAGACTTCTGAGCAGGCAGTAAGGCATATTCAACAGAAAACCAATAAAAATCATAAGCAGGCATGGATGATATAGGAAAACAAGTCCGAATTGCCCCTCACATGTGATGAATTTCTTCACAACAACAAGTAAATAATGCCACCAGGGTTTCAAAAATGAAATTGGCATACCTCGATCACAGCTGGTTATTTTTCGTGAGGTAAACAGTGAAGTCCAAGGGACCTCCTCCACTTTCGCATTCTTGAACCATTTCTGACCAACTGTTGGCAATCTCGTGCTCGGCTTAAGAAATATTTTTTTACTCCTAATTGCATGTCATTGATATTTTCCCTACAACCATCAAAGGTTACAGCAAATTCTTGGGCGATCTGAAGGTTAAAACCCTGAAATTTTTCGATGAATAAATGCCAACCATTCCTTTCCAAATCCTCCCTAGTGTTATCATATGAGATCAAGGTTTGGACGTTGTTCGGTTCGACCCTTACCACTGGAGCCATTCTGAATGGATGGGTTATTAACACAGGATACACAGGTAGGGTTTCGAAAAATGCCACAGAGCCATAGCCCCGAGCCTTATCAATGCATGCTATGATAATTCAAATGGTGGGCAAAGTGTTTATCACAACGCGTGTGAGAAAATTCGTGAATCCTGAGACCATGCTCAAGAGTAATGGAATTCTTTACTATGTATGCCACCTTGGCATTAGGTACATGCTAGGACCAGAGTACTTGAAAACATAGTGTGCGCATCAAAGTTTGATTGCAAAGATTGGTGAGTTTACAAAAATTGAATAGCCAAAGGTTTCATGAATGAAATATAATCCAGCATCAAACCAAAATCAATATAATTGCTGGGAGAAGCAGTTATCTTTGCCAAATGAACAACTTCAGATTAGAATAATCAGAAAAAACTTCGAATAAAAAAAAACCAAAAAGTTGTTTGAGCATCCCAAATAATTATAATGCATTTAAGTTTCAGACAACTGTTAAAGAGACGAAAATTGGTTACAATCTTAGAAAAAGAGAGCCACAATGTTAAAGTTAAAATCTTCAATACTGTTGAGAGGGCCACTGCTACCAGTAGGCATCCATAGCCTTGACAGAGATGTCAATTAGCTCACTCTGATATATGTATCCTGTCAAGAAATTCCATATCAGAACGAAGGACGTTTAAGGTCAAAAAAGAATCCATATCTGAGAATTTTCTTTTACCTGACATTGCTTCACTGCCAACAGGCCTATTCAGTACCCCCACGAAGTTATCTTGGCATCATGCATGGATTTACCCACTACCATCAGACCTGTTCAGTGTCCTGGCAGGCTTACAAGCACTTCCCATAGCTCTCTGAAAATTTATATTAGTTTTTAAGGATATTCAGTAGAGCGGGGTGATGCTGAAAATTCTTGTTTTTTAACACATCTTAATATGTCACGGACCTTGAAAAGAAATTTCAGCTGTCCTTCATCAAGATCTAGAAATAGTTTATTAATAAAACTGACTTTCAAGAACAGGAGACATCATTGAGTTGTTCTCTTAAAGAACAGGGACAACGTAAAAAGGACTTGTATAGATGGTCATGAATACCTTCAATTGCAGATTGAAATCAAGAAAACACTTTTCAAACAACAAGTCATCTTCAACAGGGCTGCAATTTCAGAGAAATACAACAATTGATGTTTTAACAACTTTCAGCAGTCATTTCGAGGGGAATTTTTTTTGTTTTCTTTGCTTGAGCTAGCCCATGGTGCAGGCAGATGTGTTTCAAAAGAAAGACCGATAAGAAGAAATGAAAACCAAAACAAACCAGAAAAGAAAAACAAACAGCAAATAAAACAAAACAAAAAATATTTACAAAGGGTGTATGGGAGTGTCATCAAGCAAAGTACTTTTTTAGAGCTTGGCCATTCACCAGGAAGGTGTCTGGCTGTCCCTCTAAATTCTGTAAGCGAAATAAACTGGGACCTAGTTTCTCAGCAATTAAAAATGGCCCCAACCACAAGTTCTGAAACTTAGCATGCTCTCCTTTTCCCTCATGAGGTTTGTCCCATTTTAGGACAAGGTCACCTACCTCAAAATTTCTGTCAGAGGCAGAATTGGAATCAAACCAGTTTTTGACAATGAGTTGATGTTGATCCAATTTTTGTTTTGATTGAGCCCTCACTTCCTCTAACTTTAACAAAGTGTTTATTCGACTCTCCAAAGGGGGACAGTCTTCTTCCTATACCTTCTGCGATAACTATAGAGATTGAAGAAGGACATGCGGTGGAAGAATCACTTCCCTGCCGTAAATGAGAAAGAAAGGTGAGTTGCCCACAACATTTTTAGGGGTTACTCTGTCAGCCCAGATTGCGTTTAACACTGCATTATGCCAATTTTTATGGTTTTCGGAGACAGTTCTCTTAATCATTTTGATCAGATTTTTATTAGTTGATTCTGCCAAACCATTGCCTTGGGGGTAATAGTTGGCAGAGTACTTTAATTTAATTCCTTTTTCTAAAGTGAAATCACTCATTTCAAGAGATGAAAAATAAGAAGCATTGTCAAATACCACGCATTCAGGGATATAGAAATGAGTGATAATATTTGAATTCAAGAAGGATATTACCTGGATGGTATTTACAGCTTTTAATGGGGCGGCCTCAGACAACCTGGTGAAATAATCTGTGGCTATTATGATGTATTTATGTTGCTGCGAGGATGCCAGATTGATTGGGCCTATAATATCCAGGCCCCACAGCTGAAAAGGGGAGTCTACCGAAACTGGTTGCAAAGGGAATGTTGGTTTGTGTATCAGTCCAGATGCCTTTTGACAAATCACACACTTGCGACATAAGGCATGAGCTAATCTATGTTTAAGACAAAATTTGATGTCGTTGTACCAGGAACTAACAATGTTTTGTGCACAATAGATTTGATTTTGATAGTGCTGACCTGAATTTAACATATGTTGTCCTACAACTGAATCGGCGACCAACTTGCATAAACCTTGGCCTCTCACAATTTGTGTTGGGGTGATTTCTATGTCATATTCTTGTAAGGATGTGACCTAGTTTGCCCTTTTCTCGCCTAGTTCTTTCTATACTAACAAATTTCTGACAACCGGGTAAGGGACAATGATTTTCGTTCTAGATTTCCACAGATAACATCGAAAGTGTTTTACTGCTTTAAAAACAACATAATCTTGTTGATCTATTGTTGGGTAATTAAGTTCTACTCCCTTGAAGGCTGAGCTCATAAAGGCAATTGGAACTTCATTATTTTCAGCATTCTTCTGAGTCAGAACAACAACGTAAGATCTGTCAGAGGCAAACGTGTAAAGGGTGAAGTCTTGCTAAAAATCAAGGCTCATTAGAGAAGAAGTGTCTATTATGGCATTTTTTATTGAATCAAAATCCTGACTTTCTAAAGGTCCCCAATGGTACTGTACATCCTTTTTCATTAAGTTTTGTAATGGTCTCACCATTTCTGAGAAGCTAGGGACGAATCTCCTAACAAAGTTTATCTGTCCTAAGAAAGATTGCATGGAATTTTTTGACGAGGGAGGGGGGAGTTTCGAAATGACTTGGGTCCTTTCAGGGTCGATAATCATCCCTTCATTCAATACAATGAATCCGAGGAGCCTACCTTGTTCTACTGCAAAGACATATTTTTTAGGATTTAAAGAAATGTCGTACTTACGACATCGCTGGAGAACAGATCTTAAATGAGCTAGATGATCTCCTTTATTTTTTGAGAAGATAGTGACATCATCCAAGTAAACTACTACAGATTGATTGATCAAGCCATGGAAAGCGATATCCATCGCTCTCTGAAAAGTGGCGCTGACGTTTATGAGTCCAAAGGGCATCTTTCTATAAGTGTAGGTGCCCCATGGGGTACGGAAAGTAGTTTTGAGCTGGTTTGTGGGAGACATAAGGATTGGTTATACCTGGAAAAAAAATCCAACAAGGATAATATTTCAGAACCAGATACCTGTTGAAGGATCTGTTCCATGTGAGGGACAGGGTAGTTATCTTTATCAGACACTCAGTTAAGATTTTGAAAATTGACACATAGTCAGATTTCAGATTAGAGACCCATTGTGTGTGCCTTACCAGGAAAATTATTTTAGCATTTAGGAGTTTGTTTAATTCCTTCTTGATCGTTGGTTCAAGTTTTGGGTGCATCTTCCTTAACTTTTGTTGAAAAGGTTGGGTTTGAGGTTTCATGGGAATAATGTGTTGTATGATGTTAGGATCAAAGGTTTTTAGGTCGTCGTACGTCCAGGAAAAAACATCATTGAATTCCTTAAATATCTTAATAAATTCTACCTTTTCTTGCTCAGAACACCCCAACCCTAAATTAATGCACTGTGGGTTATATTTAGTTCCCAAATTTACTTTCTCATGTGTCAAAGAGGAACTATTCGTTTTACAATTCACTGGTTTTCTGAACTTATCGTAAAGATCATAAAATGTTTCTAACCTAACCACAGATTTTGGGATAGAGTTTACCATGTCTGATGTAGATTCTGGGGATCTCATATCTGGTATTACCGTAAAGTCACGACGATTTTCATCATGGGTACCTTCATCAATCACCGTGCCCTAGAAATTTTCTTCCATATGAAGAAAACTTGTGATCTGTTGATCATCATCGAAGACTCTCCAATTCGTGATGTTTTCTAGGACGGACAGTCTGAATAACAGTTTGACAAAGAATGCATTCGGAGATAGGCCTTCTACAGGAAAAAGTTTTGAAGTGACATTAGCTAACAAATCAGCTTCAGAATTATTCAATCTAGGAATAGAATTTATGTTAAATGAGGAAAAATTGTTCATCAAATTTCATACCTCAGTCTGATAGCTTTTTAGGTGCTGAGATAAACAGTGGATATAATTTTTTACCTGTCTAACTACTATTTCTGAATCACCAAAAATAGTCAAATTCTGAATGTTTAAATCTAGGGTTTTTCTGAGACCTTGCAGACGTGCCTCATATTCGGTCATGTTGTTTGTACATTCAAATCCTAACCGGCAAGCAATCAAAGTCTTGTTACCTACTGGATCGATGAGCACACACCCTGTACCATCTCCTTCCTTAGATTTTGACCCATCGAAGTACCGAGACCATATTTGATTTTCGTCAGGTGCATGTGACCACCGAGAGGAGGTTGTTGACTGTGTGCATGTCATAATTTCATATTTCTCTTCCGGGTCGGTGATGGTAGAAGTTTCGGCAATGAAATTGCCGAAAAAATTGTCCATCCCCTGTATTTCAAGAGAATTGGCAGAAGGAGTGAACTTCAGATAACGTTCATGATTTACCTTGATTCTGTTAGGATTTTTGTTCTCGGGCAAACCACAAGTGAGACCAATCCGTTGCAAAATAGTCATGTAATTGTTCTGACCAATCTCTACTTAAAAACAAACCATATACTTCGGGGATATCTACAAAAATGATATCAATCACTTGATGGAATTTAGGATTGGATGACAATCTTATAAGCACATATTTTAATTCGCCTATCACTTTAACACTAGTTCGATCAAGATGGATAATTTTCAAGCTAGACAGTTGAACTTCAGCATTAATCTTTTGATAGACAGACCAAGGCATTGTGGTAGATGACGCACATGAATCTACCATATAGTCATTTCTATTGAAAATTTAAAAAGTCAACAAAAATGGAGGGACATTTGTACGAGTATTAACAGTAGAAGTTTGTTGTTTTTTAATCGCAGCCTCTGAAACTGGTTTATCTACATTTGTTACATTATTTACAGAAAAGTCTCTTTTATCATGACGCTTGGATGTAGTTTTGGCAAAGGCCTTCTGAGGAATTTTGGGGCTGTTTTGAACACCTTTGTTGCTATTCAAATTTTTATTTTTGTTGTTCTCAGCAATATTCTGCAACATCTTTTGCAAAAGGAAAGGGAATTTTAATAATTCGTAAACAAAAATGTTAACCCTAAGATTTTTTAGATCTTTAATCAAATGATAATCTAAACTTGGGTTTGTCTAATTCTGTATAGTTTCAATCGATTTAGATTGTTTTGGAGGCAAAGTAGTCGCAATTTCAGAAGAAGGCTTATTTGTTGTCTTGTTGCTGGTATTGTAATGATGTACTATTTCGAAATTAGCTTGAAAAATGCTATCCGAAAAATGTCTGAAAATGTTCGGAGAGGATTCGTCTTCTTCTATTGTCTCTTGCTCAGCTACTTCTTCTGGAATCTTGGGAGGAATCAAGTTATCGTGTGCTTCTAGGATCATTTGAATAGAAAATTGTAGGCTTTCTAGATTCAGGCCTTCATAATTTGAGTTAGGTCGGTTTGTAAGAAAAGGCTTCCTAAAAGGGGGTCTGTAAGGCCCTTTTCTCGAAGAATCCTCTTCAGCCGATCTTTTCAAGTCTATAACTTGATTGGATAACTTCTGAACAACTTTATGTAATTTTTCTAGATCCGAACTTTCTGGTTGAGCTTTGTTTTGGGGAGGTCTAGGAAGGATTTGGATTTTCTTCTTAGAGGATGAACTAGTTTCTATCTCGTTACCAGTATTGTCTTTTAAGATGAGAACATCTTTCTCGATCTGACTGGCCTCTTCGAAGGCTTCTATCAATGTGGCTTTCTTGGACCTCTTTACCCAAATGGCTATGTTTTGATGTAAGGCTTTCGTATAGTATGTGACAATAAGATTCTCGGCAGGAATCGGATCCATGGGGATTCGGTTCTTTAGTGTCAACAAACTTTGATTAAAGTCTTTTATCTTTTCTTTGGGGTTCATTTTTAAACTAGAAATATCCATGACTAGAACTTCAGGAGACTTGTCATCTCCGAACTTCTCAAGGAAACATGAATCAAATTTATCCCATGACACGATGGTGTGGGTCTCTTGGGAAAAGTACCAGGTAGATTCATTTCCTTCAAAGGTGTACGGAAACAATATGTACACTATGTCTTTGTGCTAAACACTATGGAGCCTAATGACTAGCATAAACTTTTTGATGTGATATTCAACGATCTGCTTGGAGTCCAGGTCAAACTTAGGGAGCCATTTCTCTGGGTTTTTAGGTAAAGGATGTTGGGGCCCAGGTATGGCCACTGCATCTTGGTTGAGCCAGGGTCTGGCGCGATTGTTTGGATTGGCCATAGGTGTGGGTGGTGTCAAAGGCTGAGATGAGGAACTGCCTTCGTCTGGGGATTCTTCTCTAGAAGAAGAAGGAGATGAAGCAGGTGGTGACGGTGGAATACTAAATCCTCCTACTGCAGGAGTGAGGATATGATCTGGATATGTAGGGTTTAAGGTAAGTTTAGTACCTTCAAGTTGTTCGCTGATATCAGAGAAGTCTAATGGTTGCTTCAAAGGTCGACTTGGTTGTCTAATACGGGCTAAGGCACCGTACGTTCTTATGAGGGATTGATGAACAATCTCTTGTATGTCGCCACGTGGGGGATTTGAAGTTATTGGCTCAATTGTGATTCATAGATAGTCATTTGATGTGGTTTCTATTTGAGGGACAATGTTGTCATATGAATGACTTCTAGCTACTATAGGTGAGTGGGTAGGTGGGGGAGGATTCTTATGACCTCCTCGTGTCATTAATAGTTTTTAGGCCCTCCTTCTAGCACTGTTTGTTGACGGGCGAAATTGACTGCTCATCAACTAAAAGAGTGAGTTCGGTCTGGGGTTGTCTAAATAATGCAAGCTATTTGGATTAATTCACTCCGACGGGTTTAGCGACTCCATTGGTCGATTTAAGTCCTAAAGAAAGTGAAAAATAACTAAACGAAAAACAATGATCTAATAAATAACAATTACTAAAAAACTATATGTACATCTAAGTAAATATGTATGTACAAATTAAATATTATATGTATGATAATTCTATATACAATCTATACAAAATACGAGTTTTAATCTAAACTCGTAAAAATCAAATGTAGAGTGATTACTTTTAGCGATAATAATAAAGCAAGTAAAAACACTATCTAATTTTTTGGTTTTGTTTTCTTAAATGTATGCACTCATGACATCACACATTAAATTTCCTAGTTGAACAAAAAATAATCGATAGTAGAAAATGTTTTATATAGAGGAAACTTATATATTCAGGAAACTAACGAAATCAAATAATAGGCTAACCTATTATTGCATCCAATGTCTTTTCGATGTTGAACATCTAGCCACCTTTGTCTAATGATGTAAACCTACTACAGATCTTAAGATTGCCCCTAATAAATGAGGAACTATAATGCTGGAGATTGAATTATAACGACAGAACATTGAATAGATATGGTTACAGTAATCATATGATTTGCAAATTGCTACGACCAGATAAATCTTCCTGTAAAAACTTGCATGTAGACAATCAACATAAATGAGAGATGAATCTACTAATTTAAATTTGAATAGATGATCACTGTACATATATTATTTCTAAAACATAAGACATGAATTATGTCAAATCATAATAAATCATGATGATGAAAGAAATCATCATCCATTATCTAATCAACATAGACATAACCTGAATCAAAACGTCATACAGAGAAGCTAAAGTTGTAACGTGTATTCAGTTTCATTCAAGTCTGCAATAAAAACGCCCATACTCTTGCATCAGGTTGAGATGATCAAATGTTCACAAAATAATATGTTTATATAGGTTTCAGGAAACATAACTGTTTCCTGTTGATAAGATCAAATTTGTTTTAGAAATATGGGGGATGAAACCACCCTGATTTCACTAGATATCAAAACACTATTAATAGTCTAATTCTGTTTACTCAAAATACAAAATTGATATGGTTGGGAGACCTCAAAAGTGTCTCGTATCATCTTGGAAATCATGGACTCCTTAATCATTCTGAAAATAAATGAAAATGAGAAGATCTCAGATATGTTTTCAATTATCAAATCAAACAATTCAAATTTTCTTAACTGGCTACATAATCTTGCAATTTTGTAGCTAGTTATAATATAAAATGCAATCATATTTTATTAAATAAACAAAACAGACTAATCTTAATAAGAAAAATAGTTTATTCAATCAAATCGAATATCCTAACTTAAGAGTGACACAATCATGCTAAAAAATAAAAATATCATACCTCAAATCATGAAATCAAAACGTATCAAGAAATTTTGGAATTAACTATAGCTGTTGTTGCCTCTACGTTTTTGAAAATGACATGACATGTAGTTTTCAATCGTTTCTCCTTCCCTTGGACAATGGATTCAAGTATGTTGTTTTCATTTGTCAACATATCAACTTGGTCTCTTAAAGACTTGAGTCGCGACTGTAGCAGTGGAACATCAATATAGTACATGTCGATCCATGATCGGCACTCATCACACTGTGACTGTAAGGAATTTGCATTAGCACGAACAACATTATGGGTCGGAGAATCTTCCATGAGAGCGGTAGACTTATCACATAGCTGGATACCAGGAAATTCTAGGTAGTACTTTAGACAGGGAGGCAGATTATTAACATGGTCGTAGGGTCGATCAGAGTATAGCCCAAATGACACGGGGTCCTCTTTAGCCAGGAATTTGTCCATTTCTGAGTCTGAATCTTCGCTCACTTCAATCATGTTTATTGTGTCTGTACGGGGTTTCATTTGATTTTGAACACATCGAGAAATTAAACGGCCAACTCTTTTGTTCTTGAAATTGACATCAACGTTGCCTTTTAGCTTCTTTCCTGTAGGTTTTTTAACAGTTTTAGTGCAATCCTTTGGATGTGTAACTGGTCGGCTGTCCTATTGAATGAAATTAGGGTAGATCAAGGGTTCGTTATTAGGAGACAAATCAGAGGCCTGGAATAGTGGAGAAGAGGTCGTAGGGTTCACAAGGGTTTCTACAATGACCGGCTTATCTACCTATCCCAACTCATGGTTACCAAAACCATTTCGTGAAATGAATGCATCCCAACAATCATTTTGTGACTGTAAATGGTGCATGAGGATGATTTTAATTAGACCATGATGAAATAAACTCGAATCTGACCTCGGTTTCCTAAACCGTTTACCCATTTTATACAGACTTTTGAGCAAGTAGTAAGGCATATTCAACGGAAAACCAATAAAACTCATAAGCATGCGTAGATGATATAGGAAAACAAGTCTGAATCACCCCTCACATGTGATGAATTGCTTCACAACAGAAATTAAATCATGCCACCTAGGTTTGAAAAATGAAATTGGCATACCTCGATCACAGCTGGTTATTTTTCATGAGGTAAACAGTAAATTCCAAGGGACCTCCTCCACTTTCGCATTATTGAACCATTTCTAACCAACTGTTGGAAATCCCGTGGGTCGGCTTAAGAAATCTTCAGTTACTTCTAATTACACATCATTGATCGTTTCCCTACAACCATCAAAGGTTAAAGCAAATTCTTGGGCGACCTCACGGTTAAAAGCCTGAAATTTTTCGATGAACAGATGCCAACCATTGCTTTCCGAATCCTCCCTAGTGTTATCATATGAGAGAAGGGTTTGGATGCCATTCGGTTTGACCCTTACCACTGGAGCCATGCCGAATGGATGGTTTATTAACACAGGATACACAAGTAGGGTTTGGAAAAATTCCACAGAGCCATAGCCCCGAGCCTTATCAATGCATGCTATGATAATTCAAACGGTGGGCAAAGTGTTTATCACAACACATGTGAGAAAATTCATGAAGCCCGATACCATGCTCAGGAGTAATGGAATTATGTACTACATATGCCACCTTGGAATTGGGTACATGCTAGGACCAGAGTACTTGAAAACATAGTGCCCACATAAAAGTTTGATTGCAAAGATAGGTGAGTTTACAAAAATTGAATAGCCAAAGGTTTCATGAATGAAATCTAATCCAACATCAAACCAAAATCAATATAAAAACAATCGCATATCAAATGGAGGGTGTCTTTGGTTGATATAACCAAAAATATCTTAGGCATGCTCAGAATCGAAAGGGTGACAAACAAGGAGAGCAACATGCTCATAGCAAGAAACCATAACTCTGTAATAAACCATATGATTTTAATTAAATTTTAAGATAGAATAGTAACGATAGTTGCATGTTTTCATGCTTTCAGTCATGAAAATGAAGAATGAATAGATGATATATAAAATGCGACAATTTACAACTGTCATTTAGAGAAAACGCTCATGAAGAGTAATAAAATTTCATAGACCCTGTGTAGGCAACTTATAAAAATGATAATTATTTATTCGCTACCAACAATACCAAACATCTTTATGAATAAATATGTATATGGGTATGAGGAAAAATAAGGCCTAAGGGGTTAGGATTGGAAGCGTTTTCAAGGATAGAGTAATGGTTAGAGAACCAAGAAGTGGTTGATGTGGCTGAAAGGGTTGTACAAAAGGTATATTCATAGTGCACTTAGGGTAGATTGGGTTAAGGGTTGAGTATAAGTTATTCCTAGGGTTATATGGAGCTAGGGGAGTTTATGTCATGGTCTATGTCAAGATATAGGTCATCATCTAAATCTATCTATGGATCTATGTCATCTTCTAGGTCATGGTATACGTAAATCTCTAGGCCATCATATAAATCTATCTCTAGATCTATTTCATGGTCTAGGTCATGGTCTAGGTCTATGTCATGGTCTGCGTCATGGTCTAGTTCTATGTCATGGTCCGCGTCATGGTCTAGGTCTATGTCATGGTCCACTTCATGGTCATCGTATAGGTATAGGTCATGCTCTATGCATTGCCATGTATTGGTATTTCTATGTGTAGGTTTAGGTATAGGTCTTCACATGTATAGGTCAAGGCCATTTCTTTCCTTGACATGTAGTGAGGGGGCCTATGGAGAGGGGAAGAAAGAGAGTGTGAGAGGGGAAGTGGGGAATATCAAGAGAGTGATGGACAAGGAGACAGAGAGTGGGGGTAGAGAGTGTGAGAGTTATAGGAAGGGGGGGAAAGAGGGAAGGGGGCTTAGATAGATGAAAAGAGAGAAAGGTGGGGAGAGTAAGGGAGAGAGGGGGATATAGGGAGTGAGAGAGAAGGGGTTAGAGGGAAGAGGTAAATACATAATTGGGTATATATGGATTTTTTTACAGTGTGATAGGGTGGGAGAGGAAGACCAAGAGGGGGGTTAGAGAGAGAGAGAGGTGGGAGAGAGAGTGAGAGTGATACTAACAATAAGGAGAGAGAGAAAGAGGTGGTATTTGTAGGAGAGAAAGAGGGTAGAGATAGTGGGAGGGAGGGACAAAGGGGGAGAGAGAGAGAGAGAGAAAGAGAAGAGGATACTTGGAGGGGGAGAGAAAGAGAGAGAGAGAGAGAGAGAGAGAGAGAGAGAAGTGGGGGAGGGAAAGAGAAGGAGGGAGGAGGGAGAGAGAGAGAGAGGGAGAGATTCGAAGAGGGGGGATATAGAGAGGGATTCAAGCATTGATTATGAATAAATGTTACACATTATTTTCATCATCCCTATGACCGTTAATGATGTAAACCTATATGTTTTCTTCAGAGGGGTCAGTGGCCTGAGTTCCTAAAGAGAGAAGGGAGAAGAACTTTTCCTGAGAAAATAAGTTGCATTTTTCCTTGTAAAAACCCTGTAAAAATGGAAGTTCGCAGGTTTCTATATAGGCACGGTGCGAGAATGCCTAATTCTCGCAGGTTGCACCATAGCTAGGGTGTGAGATGTTTGCAGGTTGCTCTATAGGCAGGGTGAGAGAATGCTTGCACATGGGAAAACAAGTGTTTTCTCGAACCTTCTAGGAGGAGAAACTTCTATGGTGAGGTGGCATCCGAATGGTTTGGATCTTACTCGCTTTCATGATTTAGTGGGATCATCCTAACCACCTCACCTTATCCTCTTCAACCTATAAAAGGAGAGGAGTTCTCATGGAGAAATTTAGCTTTGGTTAGCTTGGAGCTTTTGGAATTGGCTAAGTTGGATTTGGCTTGGAATTATCAGCTTGGTTGGAGTGTCTTTGAGTTTTTCTTTTGTCAAGATAGATTGTGAGTAGTATCAGATCTTTTCTCTCAGAATTCTTGGAGTAGAAGTGTGTGGGGAATGAAGGACAGTTGGAAGGGACCTTATGACATCAAGGCCATGGTTGTAATCTCTCTTTCACATTTAATATGATACAGTAATATGATTCTTTCCTATAAAGCTTGTTGTGTTTTATTGTATGATTCCTTGATCACATACACGGGTTTATATTGAGTTTATGCTATTGCTATCACTTTGGTTGGTTGCGTTCTTTTGCAGGTTCATCATTGTATGAGCGTTGGAATGGAGCTAGGATGGCGATGGCGAGAGGAAGTGGCATTTAAATGGTATGTCACCTATCCCTCTTTAGTTAATAAATTCAATATCTAAAACTTAAGGAAAGCGTCATGTTCTGGTGTGTTTTGTTCTAGATCTAGGTGGATCTAGGGAGATCAGTTAGTGTCCGCACCTACCGATTAGTCCGATAACAATAAAGAATATTGAATCCACTAGAATTTGATTCTTACATTAAAATAAAAAATAATAATCAACGTACCATAATCATCATTAAACCATGTCAAATCATTATTAAACCATAGGTGAACAGTCATATCCATAAAATATCATTATAAAAAAAGAGGTGTAGGAATACTACACTTAGATCTTGGGTGTGTATGGGGTTAAGGGTATAGTATAGGTTATGCATAAGCTTATATGGAGCTAGGAGGGTCAAGTTGATATTCTAGGTCTATTTCATGGTCTAGGTTATGGACATGTTCATATAAGTACTCCATTAGAAGAAGAAAAAAAAAATTAACACTCACCTTATAGGCGAGGCTACATTTCTTTATTGCACATATCATTTTTCCATGGTGAGACATGCCTCTCCTTTAGATGCATAGAGAGAGAGGGGGTTAGAAATAGTGGCAAAGAGAAGGAGGCAGGGAGGGAGAGAGAAAGATATGAAAAAGGAGAGTGAGAGTGAGACTAATAACAAGGCGAGAGATAAAGAGGTGGTAGATGTGGGAGGGAGGGGGAGAGATAGATGGAGGAGTGGGGGTAGAGAGAGAATGTGTGAGTGTGAGAGGGGGGAAGAGAAAGAAATATATAAGGGTTATAAAATAAGTGTTTGAGTGTGTGAGAGGGATGGAGAGGGATACAAAGAGAGGGGGTAGAGAGAGAGTGAGAGGAAGGGGTGAGAGATAGTTGGGAGGGGTAGATGTATGAGAGAGAGAGAGAAGAGAGATAGTGGGAGAGAGAGAGAGGAGGGGGTAGAGAGAGAGTGATATTGAGTGTGAGAGGAAGGGGGGAGAAAGAGGGAAGGGGGTTAGAGATATAGAAAGAGATAAATGGTGGGAGATTAGAGGAGAGAGAGAGGAAGGGGGATATAGTGAGAGTGATACTAACAACAATGAGAGAGAGAGAGAGAGAAAGAGGTGTTATATTTAGGAGAGAAAGAGATGACAGATAATGGGAGGGAGGGGGAGAGATAGAGGGAGGAGGGGGGTAGAGAGAGAATGTTTGAGTGTAAGAGTGGGGGAAAATAAATAAAGAGAGGGGGGATGGAAAAGGAGTGTTTGAGTGTGTGAGAGGGAGGGAGAGGGATATAAAGAGGGCAGGTAGAGAGTAAGTGAGAGGAATGAGGGGAGAGATAACGTGGAGGGGAAGATGTATGAGAGAGAGAGAAACGAGATAGTGGGAGGGAGGGAGGAAGGGGTGGAGAGAGAGAGTGAGAATGATTGTCAAAGGAAGGGTGGAGATAGAGGGAAGGGATGGTAGAGATATATAAAATAGAAATGGGGGAGAGTGGAGGAGAGAAAGGGAGGGGGATATAGTGAGAGTGAGACTAACAAAAATGAGAGAGAGAGATATGTGGTATATGTAGGGTAGAAAGAGAGAAGATATAGTGGGAAGGAGAGGGAGAGATAGAGGGAGGAGAGGTGTAGAGAGATAATGTGCAATTGTTAGAGGGGGGGAGAGATAGAAAGACAGGGGGGATGGACAAGGATGAGGTGGAGAGAGAGTGAGACTAATTGTGAGAGGAACCAGGGAGATAGAGGCAATGGGGGGGGTAGAGAGATATAAAGAGGGAAATGTGTGATAGAAAGTGTGTGTGAGAGAGTCTGGGATGAAGAGAGAGGTAGAAAAAGGATGGAGGTAGAGAGTGGGTGTGTTAAAGTGTGGGAGGGAGAGAGAGGAAGGCATAGAGGCGGGATAAAAAGTGTGTGTGAGAGAGTGTGGGAGGGAGAGAGAGGAAGACATAGATGGGGGAGAAAGTGTGTGTGTGTGTGAGAGTGTGGGAGGGATATAGATGAAGAAAAAGAGGGGAGGTAGAGAGTGAGAGTGTTATAGTGTGGGAGGGAAAGAGAGGAATACATATAGGGGGGTGGAATGTATGTGTGGGATGGAGAGAGAGAAATGCATATAAGGGAAGTAGAGAGAGTGTATGAGAGTGTGAAAGTGAGAGAGATGAAAATAGAGAGGGGGGTAGAGAGAGAGGTAAATGTAGGAGAGATAGAGGATAGACAGTGGAACGGGGAGGATAGAGAAAGACTAAGAGGAGGGATAGAGACAGAGGGAGAAGGGGGGGAGAGAGAAAGACAAAGAGGATGGGTAAATACAGAGTGTGAGAGGGAGGATAGGGAGAAAGAGAGGGGAGGTAGAGAGAGGGATAGTGAGAGGAATGGAAGCATACAAAAATATATAGAAGGGGGGTAGAGAGAGAATGAGAGGAAGGGGGGGATACATATGGAGACAAAAAGGGGGAATGGAGAGAGAAAGAGGATACGAGAGAATGAGACTGAGACTAACAATGAGGAGAGAGAGATGTTGGCAATTTGGTTTTCATTGATGTCAACCTTGATAAATAAGTGAAGTATCATTGATTGATAGGTTTGAGAAGAATTGTCAATATTGGACATATTTTTATGAAGGTGACTTGAATGTCAATCATTGTCAATATTGGACATAATGTTATGAAGGTTGGACATAATTTTATGAAGGTGACTTGAATTTCAAGCATTTTCAATATTGGACATAATGTTATGAAGGTGACTTGATGTAATGTCCCCCACCTCTTAGAGAGGTGATGAGGAGACTCAGTGGCCTGGGCACCCCCACTAGGTCATAGTCTCACACTGAGGGGGGAAATGTCAAGAAGTTAAAAAGGTCAGATCTTACATTGCTCATAATAAAAAGGTCAGATCTTTGCTTGTGCTTCTACATCTTGAATATATTGTGATTTCCATGTATTGATGAATCTTGTATGCACTTAATAACTCAATAAAGTAGTAGTAGTTAGTGATTCCAAGAAATAATTTGGCTTGGGATCATTACAGTGGTATCAGAGCCTCGATCCTCCAAACCTATGGAGAGATTGGTGCATGCAGAAGTACAGGGGAATTGTTATGGGTCCGAGGAAGAAAAACAACATTGAAGCAGAGGCAGAAATGGAAGGGTTAGGAGACGACCATGAGCCTCAGGGCTTGGCTCTCTTAGTAGCCGAATTTGGTAAGTTCCATCAAAACATGAACCACACAGAAAGCACATTGGTCCAGCAGTTGGATGAGTATCAGGAAACCAACAGAAGGGGACAGGCCAAAATCTCTGAAACCTTGAAGAAAGTTGATGAGAATATACAGAAAATGAACGAGAACCAAACTAGGATAACTAACCTTCTGATGCAAGTAACCCATCGAGGCAAAGAACCTGATACGTATGGGAATAAGGAGGTTGGAGGGTCCGGCGGAACCCATGAGGAAGCCAGATATAACTCGGAGAAAGCACCGGGATCCGAAGGAAGTCTTGGAGGTGGCACGTTCCATGGGCAGATGGGCAGCAAGACCAATCATAGGCAATACATGCCAATGTTCATGGATGAACCACTAGGCCAACACTCAGGTAGCAGAGCTAACCCCAGACCATACATGCTCACATTCATAGATGAGAAAGGGCAGTAGGAACAGGTTGAAGATTTTGTGGAACAATTAGCCAGGAGTACCAGGGAATACTATAGCTTGGATATGAAAGTTCAAAGACAGATGTCCCTAGACCAGTATTGTCAACTCAAGTTCAGAAACCAGCCTAGGACGAACCACAGGGGCAGCTTTGAGTTTGAGCGAAGGGCAGGGAAGATATAGATTCCATACTTTGATGGTATGGCTAAGATGACAGCACAAGCATGGGTGTAGAAGCTGGATACTTACCTGCAGCTTAGCCCCATGAGAGAGATGGAGGCCATCAAGTTTTCCACTATGTACTTGGATGGCAAGGTCCATGACTAGTGGTACCATGGGCTCACCACACTCGGCCACAACCAGATTGTATCCTATACAGAATTCACTCAGAGGCTCATTGATAGATTTGATCTAGGAGATCCTAAGTTACATTTCCGGGAGCTCACCCAACTCAAGAAAATAGGTACGGCTGAGGCATACATTGATGAGTTTCAGAGGTTGGTAGTGATGGTGCAAGATATGTCCCCAACTAGGATCATGATGATCTTTATAGAAGGACTGATGGAACCCTTGAAGGGTTGGGTTAAGGCCTTCAAGCCTACTAGCCTACAGGAAGCCATTTGGAGGACGAGGGATCTGGTTCCAGCTACTAAACCAAAATTCATACCCAGACCACCTCTTAAAAATGGTGGAAGAGATAAAAGGCCTCCAATAAACCAGGGAGGACGTGACTGTAAGGGTTATGACAAGGATCGTGGTAGAATAGATGACAACACCAGGAAGGAACTGAGAAGGAAGCAACTTTGCTTCACATGCAAGGAGCCATGGAATCCCTCACACAAGTGCTTGGGACGAGGACAGGTACATTACATTGAGGTCACTTCAAATGATGAAGAAGAGGATGATTATGGTCAGATACAAAACA
This sequence comes from Picea engelmannii, assembly GCA_009831015.1. Classification (NCBI taxonomy): domain Eukaryota; kingdom Viridiplantae; phylum Streptophyta; class Pinopsida; order Pinales; family Pinaceae; genus Picea; species Picea engelmannii. The sequence continues at coordinate 635,093 of ML776611.1, forward strand.
TGGAGGCCCAAACGTTAGAGGCAGTAGAAGAGGAGGTTCCAGAACTAGACTGTGTGGCTGGAGAGAAGGCTATGTTGGCATCTATCAGTGAGGTAGCCAAGTTCAACACCTTCAGGATGAGAGGGATCTTACAAGGACAAAGAGTGTCGGTTATGATTGATGGAGGAGCTTCCCACAATTTCATTGATGTAGCATTACGGAAGAGGAGGCACATACCTACTGTAGAGTATGAAGGATTCAAAGTGGAGGTAGCAGGTGGTAGTACTATGCCCTGTAACAGATACATACCAAGTATGAAACTCACCTTGGGAAGGCATGTGTTAGTTCAGGATGTGTATGTGATGGATCTTCCCGATACCAACATCATCCTAGGGGTGCAGTGGCTCAGCACTTTAGGACCCATCACCACAAATTACAAGACCATGGAAATGTCC
>ML776611.1:648554-763146 GCA_009831015.1 Picea engelmannii
CTTTTGCTTGAGATTTATCAATTGGCTAAAGAAGGTATTGCTCCTTGTATCCTCATAGTGTTCTATCATTTCTTCCGTGAAAATTGTCCAAGTGACGAGTGATTTGCAAGAACAAATCCATCGATACCATACAAATTGATTAGGTTCAAAATATAAAGAAGCAATTCGTACGTTTTGTGTATGTGGCACATTATGGAGATCAACGAATTGCTCCATGTGATTGGGTCCTTGCTATCAAACTTCCTCATATCAATCTTAGGAATGTGGTTGGTCTTCAAACCAAAGTTGGAGTTTCTCCATTATAAGATCAAAGAATTACTCCATCTGAAGTATCCATGTGATTGGGTCCTTGCCATCAAACTTCCTCATATCAATCTTAGGAACGTGGTTGGTATTCAAACCAAAGTTGGAGTTTCTCCATTCTTGATTCACCTTCCTTGTGTTCACATCATGAATTTCATGGGATGCATTTTCACTTTCGGGTGTCTTCTCTGTTATGAAATTTTTCAATACTTCCCTGATCTCCCCTTTTAAACCATCCATCTTAGTATCCAACTTAGCTTCTATTGAATCCATCAACTTATCTTCCATTGAATCCATCTTAGTATCCAACTTAGCTTCCATTGAATCCATCTTCTTTTGTAGTTCATTTATGTCCCTACGCATTTCTTCACCTTCATCAAGAGTCCAATTAGGATTTTCTAGAGGCTTATTTGGTGTAGAAGGTCCCTTTTTTGGTGGCATGTTGGCCAAGTATCACTTTTGAATCTTGATTTCGAGGCAATTCTGATAGACAATATTTATTCTATTCTATCTCCCAAATTTCTCCCCTTCTGGGTATGAAAATTTCTTTTAGGTATTTCTCTGATATTTCTTCTCTGCAATGCTACAAGTCTGATCAAAATTGGATGTGCCAAGTGGAATTTATGGTAACTTCCTCACAACTTTTCGATTTTTGGCCTTTCCAGGAGATCTCACCTGTATAGCATTCCCCATACAAAATGATTGATATCAAATTATGAAACTCACACCCAAAATACTACAGATTGTGCACGATCCAATGAAACAAGTCCCACTCAATTTGGATACTCTAGCAAGAAGTTATGATTGTTTTACCTAGACCACTTTCTTGAGACTAGTCAACAGATACCCTATCTTACACAAGGTGTATATACAAATTTAGGATGACCCAAAAGCTGAAAAATTTACCATAGATACCTTACTAATTTTTGTAAATGGCCTCCAAATTTCAGGGTCTGAAATGTTACCGAAATTTTTTTATAGTGAAAATTCCGCAATGACTCATTTCAGGATGATTCCAGAACCCTATCTTATATAGGTTGTATCTCCAAAATTATAAGGCCTTAGGACCTGAATTTGTAACTCAACGTACCTTGATCCGTCTACTAAATATCCTCCAAGCCATTCCTTCTGAAACATTGTAGAAACAAAGTTATAGCAAAAATTCCACGATGTCTCAAATGTAGCAGCGAAACCCCAAGACCTTGAGCTCTGATACCATATGTTAAGAACCAAATATCAATATAGCATAGAAAAACCTCAGAAAAAGTACTCAACACCTTGAAAAAGAGATAATTTCAGATAATAAGCCTGTTCGAGGGGGAAACCTCCTTTAACCCCACTTAAATGTTCAAGTACAAGATGATTCAAAATGAAAATGTCTCCTTGGTATATGTAGGAGACTAGGAGGTATTATTACAACTAATGGCCTAAAGATGACATAAATAAAATAACATTACTAATATAATATGCCCCAATTAAGGGTTAATGAGCCAATATTAGGGATTAACAAAATACAAGTTGGGTCAAGGTTGAATAAATATGGGTTGACTAGAATTGAAATACTCAAGTCGAAATTTCTCCTAGTTGAGTTGACCAAAAAGATGTTTGTGGGTCAAATGAGGAAGCAAATACGAAAAAAGGGAGAGACCAAGTCAAATCTTTAGTGACTAGAAACTAAGAGGGAACCGATTTTAATATAACCATCAAGTAAAATGTTTACAATTTGAATTTAAATAATCACCAACAAAGGAGATGTGAAGGTCGATTTAGACATTCACAAAAGGGTAATATCTACTAAAGTTGATCTGGCATCTGATGAAAAAAGTAAAATCTAGGCAAGTTTCCTCCAAAGAACTTCCTGTACCAGCCACCACGCACACTTTCTGAAGAAATTTTCCATACATTGAATAATTGGGCATGTTATACAAAAAACCCATGTCGTAGAATTTTAAAATTCGTTTCCATCACTCCATAATCGTAATGCGAAAATTGTTGTCTAAATTGGTTTACACAAATTAATTGATAAAAGTAACCATTTGTGTTAATTAAATGAAGGGGTGCAATGTTTCATTCCAAAAGGACACATTGTTTCAAAGTGGCACCTTTTGTAGGACTATATAATTAAAGGAATATGAAGGGAAGAATGTGTGTGTGTGTGTATATATATATATATATATATATATATATATATATAATGGATTGAATGAAAGTTTATTCTATCAGGTTGGTGTTTGTTTACAAGCTCAGTCTTGTCATGAGGATTGGATTCCTCACATATTAGTTGGATCTGAGATCAACAAGATGGGTCTTGTTATGAGGGTTGAATTCCTCATTTCTTAGTTGGATCTAAGAACTACAAGTTGGGTCTTGTATAAGAGATTTGGATCTCTCATATTTAGTTGAAGTTGAAGATATTAAAGGGTATATTTTATTTGTATTCATTCAAGTTAAATAAATAAAATAATGATATTTTATCTACTTCATACAATTTGTATTATACATGTTTATGAATAATTAATCTACATATATATTATTCAGTTAATTTAGTTAATATATGAAAGTGTGAAAAGTAGCCAAAAGTTCAAGACATTGATTCACCCCCCTCTCAATGTCAGCGTATGTTTCAACAAGAGAAAGGGTGGAAAAGAGGTGGAAGAGAGAGGGGAGTGAGGGACAAAGGGGAAGAGGGATAAAAATAAATAGAGAGAGAGAGAGAGAGAGAGTGGGAAAGGGGAGGGGGGGGGGGTGTATAGGAGTGTGAGGGAGAGAGAGGGAGACAAAAAAGGGGGTAGAGAGGGAGAATGAGAGTGAGATAGAGAAGCTGGTAGATGTAGGGGAGGGAGGACAAAGATAGATAAGGAAATGATTTATAGGAGCACGTGTGTGTTCCTAGAGCACATGTGTGCTCATAGAACATGTGTGCGCTCTTAGAGTGTGTGCATGATCTTTGGAATTCAAATTTTTTGGGTGAGATTGACAAGGTGTATGCTGACTTGGTTGGAATGGATTTAGGTTTGGTATGAAAAACCTAGTAGTTCGGTTTTCAAATTGACAAAAACCTCCATTTTTGTGAATACCCCTCTATATCTTTGTATTTGATGTTAATTTTCTATAGGCTAAACAATTTAGTTGTTGATGAAACTATAGAAATAGATCGACTCAACTATGCATATTTCAAATATATATTTTTTGTTAAAAATTAATATTGTTTACTATTTTTAATCTATTTTTATTTTCACATATATCAAAATCCTAGAATACATACCTCTCTTATTTTTGTCTTCACATATATCACCCTCCCACCTTTCCCATGCGCAAACTGAAGGTGGGAAAGGGGGAAGGTCAATGCCCGACATCGCCCCTCCCCTTCTTTGTGTTTGTTTAAACAAACGCAAAGGGGGGAGAGGCAATGTCAGGAATCTCCCTCCCCCTTCCCCACCTAATTAACCAATGAAAAAGGGGGCATGGGAGATGTTGGACATCTCCCTCCCCCCTTCCCCACCTCCTTCCATGCATCCCACATCACCTCATCACCCATGAACAACGTTGACAAGCGGTGGGTCAAATTCATTTTTCATGCATGGGAATATTAATAAATACAGAAGGAACATTTTTCAAAATATTATTTATTTCTAGTGAAGCAAATGTGACTCGATTTCACTGTAGTCACACAATTTACTTCCATCCATTTTCAATTACAAAATAAATGTTAGTAGATAAAAGTTCACATATATATAATTTTAATTTGGATAAGATACTGCCACTCATTGGTTGTATGAAAATAAATATTGTTTGGTTTGGATACATAGTACCACAGGTTTCCTATTGAACCCAAGCTAGCAAGCTTGTACGAAAATAAAAATGATATGTGAATAATAGGGATTTTACTCGACTTGTTTTACCATTCTCCATTTAATATTATTTGAAGCCATTCTTTGAAATCTTTTTATTCTATACAAACGATTTCTTTGAAATATCCATATTCGATATAATTCCTCTCTAAATAGGTTTCTATTTTCATGTATGGTGGCTTCTTTTATCTTTCCTATTTTCTTGTCCCCACAACATGCCTTGTGATCATTCACCTCTTGGGGGTGTGTAACACTACAATGTTTCATGCTTGGTTTCTTGGAAACACCAAGGTTACTTCGTCTAGAATACACCTCTTCACCTAAAACATACCAACACCTTGTTCTAGATTACCAACAAGTCATACTACTACTCTAGTTCAACTCTTGTATACATAGAAATTCATTAACTAATTTAACAATTAGTCATTTTTAAGAATACATCCATGAACACGAGAACACTTGCGAAGAAGACAAGAAAAACATAGATATAGTGAAAGTGACATAAACCATGCCTAACACCCAACTAATTCTTTATTATTGTAGAACAATTACAACATGAGAACTATCGGCTTAGTTTACAACTTTGACAAAGTCAAATGACTCACCTCACCTCACCAAGACACTCATGAACATATCTTTCACCACAATACTCTTTGTCACAACTATCTCCATAACCACCTATGGTGCACCTGATATGTTCCCTCACCCGTAGACTTGTTGTATCTTTATTTTTGTAGACTCTGCCTCTTCATTTCCACAAACTTCACAAATTCCAGTTCTACCTCACACGTGCCTTCACAAACCTATGTTTCTATACTTAGCCAAAATATCCTCAAGAGAAATTTTCTCATCTCTATTCGTTGAAACCTCCTCCTCAAGTTAGTACAAGTTGTCCCATGTGGAGTGAATTGGCTCCTTGAGGGAGATCCTCCTTTTCATCTACCTCACAATCACAGAGCTCTCCTTGTCTCCATGCTTTTCCAAGCTTTCCTTCCTTGGTTGTGTTCCCTTGTTCTCTTATAGGCTCTCTAAAGGTCCCCACAAAAAACCATCATGTCCTTTGAGGGTGTTGTTCCCCTTTGTGAACCCATGTCCAAATGAATCATTGCTCCCCTTCATATACCCGATCGCCCAAACTTATCATCATGTCCCTTCACTGACACAATCACCCAAACAAACCCATGTGCTTGTCAACTATCATGCCCCTTGGGACCGACACGCCCAACCTTTGTGTTCCCCTCATGTCAGCGTGTCCCATACATATAAGAAACTCGTTGTGTTGGGTGTGTGTGCATTTTAAGTGAGTTAATCTAACTTGCTTAAGTGTGCCCCCCATGCCTTAGTGTTATATCATATTTTTCCACACTACATGCATCATTCTTTGATGGCCTTACCTTTTCCCATGTAGACTCAAAACCCCCATTTTTCTCAATGGAAAGTAAAAAATACAACTTTTCATCCATATACACGAGTCCTAGTTACACATCTCACGTATATTCAAGTTTCTCCATTACAACCCACGTACATTGGGTTTTTTGCTCAAAAATTAAAAAATATGTCGAGTTTCCATGAAAAATCATGAGATCCATAATCCTTGACCTTCCATATACTTGAAATGCTCCAAATCAACCCTTCAAGTCCATTTGAAGGCTATAAATTGACCCATATAAAAGCCTTGAGCATCATTCATTTTTGGAGGGAAAAGACAGTCTGGACAAATTTCTCCTCTTATTGAGTCTGCATCCCTTTGTCCTTGAAAGTGTGAACTTATATTGTGTTCATCCCTTGAGATCTTCCTATATTCTAAAGGAGGATCTCTATTACTCCTACTACTCATGAGCTTGTCTTGGTGGAGGATTAAAGTGGTGAAGGCCCAAGTGGAGGGACTTAGTTTCTCGGTTCTGAGATGTGTCGATACAAAAGTTTGTCACCTATGTACTTTTGTTGATTTCATTAATAGAAATACTCTTTTCTCATCCAATTTTATGTTGCAAATACTTATGTTATTTCCATGGGACAATTTTTAATACATGTTAATGAATTATGCTAGTTTATATGATAATGTCTTGTATACTTTCCATATGCTTGTGTATCTTGAATGTTGAGGACAAGTTGTAGGTGTTAAGAATTGGATTGTGAGCTCTATAGTGGTATTCTCCAGACCTATGGAAGAGGTAGTATTTTATCCTTTCCTCTGTTGGAATTTTCATTCATCTAGCATACTTGAGATTATATTTGATTTATGGGTATCGTCTCATCTATTGTAGTTTACCCACATCCATAGAGATATTTTCCTCATAACACTTAGTCAATTTTCCCTTCGACAATGGAGCACCCAAGTCTTGTCATCAATTCTTCGTCAAATAATCCATCGTTTGGCTTGCATCACAAGGAACCTTATGTGGAGTTGTCCCTTGGCATGTCGTGCATCCATGGAATGACAACTCCCCACTATATTAAGATGTTTGTATCTTCATTCGTATCAATCATCGTGTCTACCTGATTCAGAATGTGGTGGAAGTCTGTGAGCTCAAGATAATAAGCTCCCAAGTCATTACATCCTCCCCCACATTGATTCCTTTTCATCCTTGACAATGTTAACATAAAATGTGATCTCCAAGTCTCTACCCAAACTCGTGCCTTGTTTCAACTAAGTTTTACTGGAAACCCCAAAATTATGTCAAAGTGGAAACCTCAAGTTTCTAACTCGCACAACAATCATCTATAACCTATGCAACCATCCACACTTCCCTCTTTCCAAAGTTGTGTGTGACCAAACTATCCATAATGATGGAAATGTGTCTACTCCCCAACTTTGTTTGCAATGTCTAAGATGCCCCTATGCCATTGTTATGATCATTGTTCATTTTGGTGTTGCTACTTCCTCAACTACTACTGCATCCTACCCAAAACTTAAAAAATGTCGAAGTGTTGAACTCATCTTGATTCTCTACTATTGCACCCATAATTCAACCAATTCTTCCATGTCTCCACACATTGCGTGTCTCAAGTCTTGCACTATTTGGGTATATAATCCAATTGTCATTTCCAAGTCTTGAGATGTGCCTCCCCATGCCTAAACTTAACCTTTTCTATCTGCATCTACATCACTCATTCAACTACAAATACTAAGTCAAGTGTCCAACCTTGCCTCATCATTGCTACCATAATCCAATATCCGTCAAGGAAGTCCTCCACAATGTCTAAGTGCTTCACTTTGAACCTATTGGTGTTCTCGTATGATTGAATGATGTGTCATGCTATTGTTCTCACCCAAGCTATGAACTATTTGAATGGATAATTCAACTATCACACCCCTTGAGTATGCACACCCTCATGCACAATTTTGTCACTTCCTTTTTCAATTCAGTCCATCCATGCAATGATGTCATACCAAGGAAAGGTCTCCTCTCACCTTCTTGTACTATGAAGTCACCTCAAAATAAAGTATTCTATGGAAAATTGACTCCATTGTCCTTATCATGGCACATTTATTCAATCTGCATGAATAATTGCACACCTAGACTTCCTTTTCCTCATCACTTCATCACCCGGCCATGTTATTGTGCCTTCCACTCTATTCCTTGGAATGGTTAGGCTTCACCCTCTACCATATTTTCCAATGCAATAGAAATGATCATGTCTAAGTAATCCCTTCATGTTGCAATCTACATGTTCACACAATCCTTCAAACAAAGACGATTCCCCAACTTGCCTCCTTCAGTCAAGTCAACTCAACCAACTCAACAATTTTAATGAGTGTGGCCAACATGCCTACACTCCACAAATTTCCTAATGAACTGTACAAAGAACTCCATGTAGAATGAGTGACCTCAAAGAAATTACATGCCTTAGGCACGTTTTCACCAATACTTTTGCTAACTCCAACCAATGGCCCCCACCAGATCTCTGAGCCATTGCAAAATTGTCTGCAAGTCATCAAGGTGTGCTCTTCCTCATTGTAACAACCCTAGTTAAATAGTTGCATAGGGTTTATTAAGTATAATTAATTAGATAATTAGTTGTCATAATATGGTTTTAGTTAAACAATGATTAGTTATTAATAATATTAATTATTTATTTATTTATTAATTAATTGTTATAACTGTTGATTGATTAATTAATTAATTGATTGATTACTTAACACATTTAATGATTTAGGTAAAGCATTAAGGGGCTTAATAAATTTAATTTAATCATTATGAAACTTTACGTATGATAGGTTAAGGATAAGATAATAAAGGAGGGGATAAGGTAATAATGGGGAGGATAAGGTAATTAATGGAGGATAGGGAATCGATGAATGAGGGGGGGAGATATGACGGGGAAGAGTCCTACGGGAGAGGATTATGAAATATTAGGGGGGAGGAGCATTATGAGAGAGAAAGTTTGTATTTCTATGGAATATTGGGGGGATATCTTTTTGGTTTTGAGGAGTTTGGTTCTGGATTTTTGGTGAACCATTGTAGGGGGCACCAGGTTGTTGGGTGTTTTGGGCAAGGGGGCCAGGATTCCTTATGGTATCCTGGAGCTAGGGAGCCGAATAGGCTGCTCCTAGCTAGCTGGGTGGTTGGTTGATTTGGGCAGGGTTTGGTCAAAGAAATAGAGAGGATGGACAACCAGATCAATGAGAATGAGCATCAACAAGAGGTATCTATATTATGTTATGTAATTCATTACATTGTTGTTCATTAATTAATTACTGTTGCTTATATGCTTATGCTGAAATAAATTACTTATTATTTCTACGTAGAAGTAATATTATTTATTAAAATTTATGAGATTTTAATTGGCTAATTAAATTAAGGTCACTACACATGGTATCGGAGCTTCAGTTTGAAGCACTGGAGCCTTAAGGGCCTACCTACCCACCTACCCAACTTAGGAATGGAACTGTACCCACCCAGAAATTAGATAAATCTAGCTGTCTAGGGGCCCTAAAACCCTTAATTAGATAAATCTAGTCCAAGCTCCAACTCCACTTAGCCTGCAAGCCAAAAAAAACACTTTTTTTTAGTTACACAGATCTATATATAAATAATATGCCCATTTGAACGTAAGATAGTATAATTTGAAGTGTTAAATAAATTTTAACACTTATTTCAAATAAAGAAACCTATGTAGAGGAATATAATATATATATATATATATATATATATATATACATATATATAAATATTCTTCCAGGAATTTCTAAACAGATTTATAAATAAACATTTCAAGAAAACATATAAAAATAGATATGTAATTAATATATATATATATATATATATATATATATATATATATATATATATATAATCATTAACAGGATCAAACCGAAGTTACCTTGAAAGCGTTTAGGAGAAGGATTGATCCCCATGACTGCCCTGCCTCGATTGCCTCAAGCTTTGCTACACCAAAAACATTTCTTTTTTAAAATGACATAGTTAAAAATTATATATATTTAATATCACTCACCCATTAGGCCTTGTTAATTTATGGTTCTTAGGTAGTATTCTTCATTAACTAACTGAAAGGCATGAAAATGGGTGACTTATATAAATATGAAACCAACAATTCTGGTAAATAATAGATATTCAGGAGGATTTTCACTGTATAATATAGAATTCCAAACGCAAAAGGAAACGAATGTGCAACTACTGTCCACATAAGAAGATTTCAGATACAGGTCTATAAAGTATAGGACATGATAGAGCTAAATATATCATTAACAAAGAATACAGTTAAGTGCACTGTACATATTTTATGGCCAGTTTTTGAAGAGAAACAAATCATTCAAAATTTTCAAAATGCATGCTGCGAATATAAATTTCCAGTGCATCAAAGATGTAAAGACAAGTCAAGCTCTTGGTCACCTGTTCTAAGGGGAACCATATATATAGGCATTATATTTTGCTGCTGAGGATCTTCGTTGCTAGCACTTTTCACATGAGATTGAGAGCTTGCCCCAATTCGACGCGAAAGTTTCCTGGCCACTAAAAAAAGTCGGCTCCACGGCCCTCCTAGCCTCACGATTTCACCTCTAGCCATTACCTATCACCCGTAAACTTTAAAGATCTCTTCCCTCGCCTAGTTTTTCCAAAACTATGAGAAGTATTTATAGATTTAGTCTAGAGCGCACATTTTCTAGAGGTCTTTGCACGTTCCAGAGTAAATGTGAACTGCCTCACGATTTTGACCCCAATAAATAAACGGATTTCAGCAGTAATTACAAATTTCGCAATATAAACGACACACGACCCATTAAAGTCGTATCTAGATGGTGTTTTTCAACAAAATCTGATGTTTCCTTTCCTGTGCAGTATGAGAAAAATCATATTTGAGTAAAATTTTACGCTCTGCAAGACTCTTTTCTGGGTGCGGCGGATCAGGAGTAGACTGGAAAAAGAACCAAAAACCTATGAGTAAATTAGAAAAAACAGTTAAGAAGAGAAACTTCATGAGAAAAATTTTAAACTTTTCAAGAACCACAAAACTGCGAGTAAATTAGACGAAACAGTTAAGAATAGAAACTTCATGAGAAAAAGACCAATTGCAGAAATGACAGAAATGGACATTCATTTCTTCTCTGCCAATTGCGTGGTCTGATTTCTCAACCATTGTCGTTTCTGTCACTCCGTCCTAGTACCATCCTACAACACAACATACATTTTAGTTACCAAATCCACAATATGCAAGCCAACAACCAATGCCAGAAACCAAACACCTGACAAACAAGGAGGAGAAGCCATGAGAGAAGGCCATGGCGGCTGACCGTGTAACCAGAAACCTCGCAAGAAGAAACGATGGGTAAAAGAGGAATTAGGGTTACGGTGATAAAGGTTAGGGATTTCGATAGGGGGGCAATGGAGGAAGCAAGGAGGGCACATGGAATCCATGCTTTCTCGCACTTGTTTTTAAATTATTTTGATTATTTTTTATTGTGAAAATTTATATATATTTATTATTATTATTATTATTATTATTATTATTTTGTTGTTTGTGTCTGTTTGCTTAAATTTTTATTTTAGTATAAAGTATAGTTAATTGTTTTAAAAATAATTAACTAATTCAATTAATTGTTTTAATTAACTGTCTTTAATTTAATGTATAAAAAATAATTTTAAAGTTAATTAAATTATCTTCAAAAAACATTTCTAATTAAATTAATTGTTTTATTTAGTGTAAAGTTAATCTACATTAAATTTAATTAAAATGTTAGAGGGTCCATGGGTTTTGAACCCAAGACCACCCACCAAGAGAAGCGCCTTAAGAAGAGCACTAACACCAATACACCCCTCATGAGTCGTTATAAAATAAGTTCTTATACATAAATGAACTAATAGTCATAAAATACTATCCCAAAGTATAATCTCCAATTATCAATGTTAACCAAACACTAAGTTCCGAGCCCTCAACCACTGAGCTAAGCACCAAGTCCCTCCATTCCATTCTACCAGTCAAAGCCGAGCACCAAGCTTTGGTGCATCACCTCAGGCTCTCTACATCTTGCGACCACAATTCTAGAAACAATACATAACCACAACGCACAAGCACTAAGCTCCAATGCCCGAAAACCACTCTACAATCCTCAAGACTCGCACCTGCAGCCACTGAGACACACAATTCAATGCATATGCACAACGCGCCAAGGAAATCCCACGAGTCAAGCATTGAAGGATAGCCTTAGACTCATTTCATCGAAATTAGGTTGGAAGTCACCTTAATTAGTTGTAAATGCAAAGTATAAGGACTTAGACCAAGACAAGCGAGAGGGGGCTTCATGCGCGCTATGAGGGTAAGTTAGAGGAATTAGCGAGTGGTGTACAGTGCTAGCATAGCTACCAGGCAAAGGAGTCAATATTTTTCTTAGGAAAAGAAATCAAGCTTAGATGCTTAAACCATAACCTAGCCACTCCCCTAAAGAGAGTAACGTCTGTTTACAGAAAAGTAAAAAGAAACTTATGCCTAACCCTGTTTTCTAGTTAAGTTGCGTAATAAGAAATGTCCTTGAACTCACCCTGACAACTTTGGTTGATGCAGGTTAAATCATACAGGATGGTTAGGAATCGAGGGAATCAAGGGAGAGGAGCATCATCGTAGGCACCGCCAAAACCGCTAGCGCCACTAGCACCATCGCCCAAACTAGCTCTCATACTGCACTCTTTGGAGGCCATAAACGAGACTTTAAAGGGGAGACAACCATCAAGGATCGAAGTGGAACCCCCACCATCTGGAATGGGTAATCCAGAAGCATCAAGGGATTCAGGGGGAGGACCTCTACCCRAAGACATCACTCAAGAATTGCAGAAGATCAAACTTTCGAAGTTTGTCAGGGGTCGCGCCAGTGAACACGCAAAAACATGGTTGGAAGGCATGACAAGGTGTTTTGCCTTAAGGGACTATGCATCCACCTCAAAGGMAAAGATAGTGATTTTTCAGTTGAGAGACAGTGCCTTGAACTAGTGGGGCAACCTGGAAAGACAGCTTCAGCAGGTAGGAGCATTTCATGCTCTAGTACAGGGAAATAGGACCGTAGAGGAATATGAGATTAGGTTTATGGAATTGGTCAAGTATGTTTCATATATGGATAATGACCAACGACAGGAATAATGATTTGTCTATGGGCTAAACCCTAAGATAAGGGCTATGGTGTAGATGTGGAAACCAGCTTCAGTAGCGGAAGTTGTGGAAATTGTGTGTTATGTGGAGGAACACATGAATTTAATTGGAGGTACGATACCAACCTTTCCGCATCATCCTGGATTTGTAGGGATGGCCCCTAGGACATTTACCAGGGGATGGGTCTCAAGGCCACCTCCATATGGTAACAGAGTCGCACCAAGGACAGTAGCTGCAGGGATTTCAATGGCAGCGAGTGTAGCATCTCATTTATCACCAATGATGCAGGCAGGCCCATGACCATCTCAAGGAGAAGCTAGTAGGGGCAGGGGTTCCAGGGGAAGGAACTCGTTTCAAAGACAGTCACAGAACAGTGTGCAGGTTCGATCTCATGTTACCTGTTGGGGATGTAGAGGACCCCATTACCAATGTGACTGCCCAGAGTTACAATCAGGATTTGTGCATAGAGAAGGAAAGGCCCCGATGGGAAGAGCAAGTAGCAGGCACCAAATTTACACAACAGTTAATAATCGCCAAGCCAAACATCAATCCATGGTGGTCGAGTCATCAGGTACACTAAATCATATCGATGTTAAGATTTTATTTGATTCTGGTGCAACAGATAGTTTCATTTCACCATCTGCATTAGAAAAGAGTGGGTTGGTAGCCTACGAGCACAATGAATTTAAACAAGTCGAGATGGCTTCGGGGGAAAAACAAGCAGTAGGACCTAGCGTTGATAATTGTATAGTACACCTGGGAGTGTGTACTACTAGGTTGAAGGTATGCATCACTACTCTTGGGGTGTATGACCTAATCATTGGAATGGATTGGTTAGAATCTCATTGAGCTTTGGTGGATTTTTTTGCAAAAAGGGTACTTTGTGTCGACGACGAAGGAAGGCCAGTGGATATCTAGGGTGTACGGAGAGAGGTGTCTCTATGCTTTATCTCAGCTATGAATTTTAAGCGATGCTTGAGGCAAGGGTGTCAAATATATGTAGTGGAATCAGTGAATGAAAGGAAGGGACCCTCATTAGATCAGTACTCGGTATTGTCAGAATTTAAGGATGTTTTTCCAAATGAGTTACCAGGGTTACCTCCTGAGAGGGAGCTTGATTTTACTATTGAGCTAAAACCTGGTGCAAAACCGATTTCCAAGACTCTGTATCGAATGAAAGCCCCAGAAATTTGTGAGTTGCAAATGCAATTGAAAGAGTTGTTAGACTTAGGGTTAATAAGGCTGAGCATCTCACCTTAGGGTGCACCAATAATTTTTGTAAAGAAGAAGGATGGTTCCTTACGATTGTGTATAGACTACAGGGACTTGAACCATGCTACAATGAAAAATAGGTACCCAATGCCACAGATAGATGACCTCTTCGATCATATGAAAGGAGCAACGGTATTCTCAAAGATCGATTTGCGATCAGGGTATCATCAGTTAAGGATTAAGGAAGGTGATATCCCAAAAACTGCCTTTCAAACTCGGTTTGGGCATTACGAGTTTGTCATAGTACCTTTCAGATTGACCAATGCGCCAACAGTATTCATGAGCCTCATGAACGGGGTATTCCGGAAGTACTTAGACCATTTTGTACAAGTCTTTCTAGATGACATTATCATCTATTCCAACAACGAAAGAGAACATGAGGAACACTTACGAGTGGTGTTGTCTTGCCTTAGGGAGAACAAATTGTATGGGAAGTTGTCGAAGTGTTCCTTCTTCTAGAAATAAATTCACTATTTAGGTCGTATCATTTCCGGTGAAGGAATCTCTGTGGACCCAGAAAAGGTAAAGGCCATGATGGAGTGGCCAGTGCCAAAAAATGCCCATGAGGTGAGAAGCTTCATGAGGCTAGTAGGTTATTATCGGAGATTTGTGGAAGGATTCTCAAAAATAGCGAAACCCATCACCACTTTGCAGTGGAAGGGGGTTAGGTATGAATTGACGGAAGAATGTGATAATGCATTCATTGAGCTTAAGAGGTTACTATCTAGTGCGCCAATTCCACGAGTGTCGGATATGGAAAAGGACTTCAAAGTCTGCATGGATGCCTTGAAGCAAGGGTTGGGGGGTGTGCTAATGTAGGATGGAGTAGTGATAGCTTATGCGTCAAGGAAGCTGAAGAAACACGAAGAGTTATACACGAATCATGATTTAGAGTTGGCAGTTGTAATGCTAGCTTTGAAACTTTGTAGGCACTATCTTGTGGGGAAAAACTTTGAGCTCAAAACAGACCATCAAAGTTTAAAACATCTCTTCACTCAAAGATATCTGAATGCCAAGCAATGGCGATGGAGTGAGTTTATGAGTGAGTACGATTTTGGTATTTCATACATCAAGGGAAAGGAAAATGTGGTCGCAGATGCCTTGAGCAAGAGACCAAGTGTCTTCTCCCTAGTACCCTTGAAAGTCAATCTGAGGGAACGTGTGTTGACGCAACTGCAAGGAGACAGTTGGTATTTAGTGGTTACTTCAAACCTCCAGAGTGGGAGGAAATTAGATCCAAAGTATGAAGGATATAGTCTGGAAGCAGATGGACTATTGAGATATCGAGGAAGGATGTACATCCCTGAAAATGGGGATATTCGAAGCATCATAGTAAAGGAAGCCCATAGAGCACTTTATTGTGCGCATCCAGGTGTGAAGAAGATGTATGCAGGCATGAGGAATCTTTTCTTCTGGGTAGGCATGAAGCACGATGTAGTCCATTTCGTTGCCAAATGCCTAGAGTGTCAACAAGTGAAAGCCGACCACCATGACCCGGCAAGCCTCCTACAACCACATGATGTTCCTGTTAGCGTTGGAAGTCACTCCTGGATTGCTTGCAGGAGCAGAGCCTGACGCCCATCAATTTTTATTGTCACGATTTGTTTAATGGGGTGATCGAATGGGTAAAGACTCAAGAAGATATAGATTTAACTCAAGAAACTGGGTCTGGTATGTAGAAATCAAGGGAGGTCTTGATCCAACTTCCGTCAGTAAGTTGATTAAAGGGTGGTAGATGGAAGACTTGTGAGAAGGGTGAGCAAGACTGCCTCGGGCAACAGGCCTTCGAAAGCTTGAAGAAGAAAAAATCAGAAGACAAGATCCTCTTGGTCTAGAGTTTCAAGGAGTTGAAGGGTGACTCGACTGGATCCTCCAATTCCAAGCCATACCAGCGCTGAGAAAACATAAGAACTGATTAGAAACATTGCGACTATTGTAGTGATCCAACCTACATCATCCTACAACAATGCAACTCAACTGGATCCTCCAATTCCGAGATGTTCTAACACAGTAAACAAAGAGATGGAAAAAGAGGCTGACATCCATAAAGTAAGAAGTCTCAAATTCCTTATACATTAACCAGAGTGAACAACACTTCATCAAAACTTTACAATCAGGATCTTTTCTCAACCATCCCCCCTAAAAAAATGGCAAAAACGCCTACATATACTAAAAAAAAACCACAACAGCAAAAACAAGACACTTCATTAAAAACATTGCGTCTACATGTATTTTGACAGTCTGCGCATGCAGACTCTGGCCGATCGTGCACCCAAGACTTGGTGTCCCCTCGGCCAAATTCGGATGGCTATTCTTTGTCAGATGCCACCTTAACTGTGCATGGCTCTTGCAAGGGAAGTAGCTGAGCCATTAAGAGTCGAGCTATCATGTGTAGACCTCCTCCGGCTGGTCGAAGAATCGACATGGATTTTTTGGAAGAAATGGTACACAGGACCCTCTTGAGAAAACCGCTTGCCAGACTCTCCATACCATATACTTATTGCATGAAAGGAGGTTTCAACTACCAGCTCTTGTTTTCATTTACTCCAAGTGAAAAACAGGCTTGAGGTCAGATCAAATGACACCCAGAGAACGCAATGAACCTTTCGGCGAATGGACCCGATGCCTTTGGCCCCCTTTTGCTTAGCTCTTTCGATTCCCAAATGACCACAGACCATGACCCTGCTTTTATTTCCAAAGGTTCTTTCGGCATTCGCGGACATGAAGGGACTGCTCTTTGTGCGTCGGTATCACGATGAGTGAATAGGCGAGGAGCCTAATCGCGCGCCAGGTGTCCGCTTCAGATGGACGGCTGAGACTGCCCCTTGATACTGCGGTCCCGACTTTGGGCGCCATCGGCGCTTCGGGGTTCGGGGTTTCGAAATATGCGACGACATAAAACCTTCACCCCCTGAACTCGTGACTACCGAAAATCGACGCGACTGGATCTCGCGCCACGCATCCCTCAGATGGACGGCTGTTACTCTTCCCTGCATACAATAGGGCACCATCCATCACGCCTAATCTTGGCGCAACTCTGCCACCAATGATTTCTCGCCGACCGTTGATATGGTCATATGGACGGATCCGGACCGTTGACACCATAATTTTGCCCACTCGCTTGATTTTAAGTCCGAAAAGAACTTCTTCTATGCGCTGCACTTGGGTGCTCCTCATGCAACCTGCAAACTTGAATACTCTTGTGCCCTGGACAAGAAATGTTACTAATAGTTCCTATGTCCAAATGGGAAGTCATCTCTATGGATTTTGTTGTGGGGTTGTCGCTCGCATCTCATAGACACAATGCCATTCTTGTGATAGTGGATAAGTTAACCAAGAGTGCTCATTTTATTCTGGTTAGAGACACTTACGATGTCACTGATGTGGCATGCGTGTTTGTAAGTGAGGTTATCTATTTGCATGGGATACCTAAGAAGATCATTTCAGATAGGGATTCTAGATTCACTTCTATGTTTTGGACAAGTTTACAATTGGCATTGTGGACTTAGTTGAACTTAAGAACAACTTATCATCCTGAAACAAATGGGCAAACTGAGAGATTAAATCAAGTCATGGAAGATATGTGTAGGATGTATGTCATGGATAATCAAACCCATTGGGAGAAGTACCTACCTTTGGTAGAGTTTGCCTACAATAAAAGTTTTCATAGCTCCATCGGAATGCCACCCTATGAAGCTCTGTATGGAAGGCCATGCAAAACGTCGTTGAGTTGGGATAGATTAGAATATAGAGTAACAGTTGGGCCAAAATTGATTCAAGAGATGGAGGAACAGGTGATTCAAATTAGGTAGAGACTAAAGGAATCACATGATAGGAAGAAAAGTTATGCAGATGCACACAGGACCGACCGAAGTTATGAAGTGGGAGACCAGGTTTTCATTTGTATCAGGCCTAATAAGAATACCATGTGGTTCGGGAAGAGGACAAAGTTGTCACCTCGATTTATATGACTGTTCAAAATCCAAGAGAAAATTGGACCCGCTGCCTATCATCTCATACTACCACCCCACTTACATAAAACTCATAATGTTTTTCATGTATCTATTTTACGTCATTATGTTGTTGATGAATCACATAAACTAAATTGGAAGGAATTGCAGGTACGGATGTGGGAACTCTCATGGTAGAACCATTATGCATATTGGACCATAGAGTTTGACAAATCAGGAACCGTCTGGTAGACCAGGTTAAGGTCCAATGGGACAAGTATAGTCAGGATCTGCTACTTGGGAAGATGCCGAGACATTACGACGAGATTATCCCTCACTTTTTTTACCACCTCGAGAATATGTTTCTCGAAGTTTGGCTGTATGTAACACCACCTTTTGAATTAGACAACCAGGATTACCTGAGGCCTATACACTTTATTTTCTATTCACAGTGAAACTATTAAATGATACACTTAAACTTTTAAGATGTATGAACCTTTATGAATGTTTAAATATTATTGATGATGATGGATATGATGTGATCTATTGTGAGAATGTAATTTTTATGAATGTTTAAATATTATTGATGATGATGGATATGATGCGATCTACTATGTGGATGCAAATTTTATGAATGTTTAAATGTTATTGATGATGATGGGATATGATGCAATCTAATTGGTAAAGGATAATTTTATGAATGAGTGTCGGAATTGAATTATGGGATATTATGAGATCTATTTCTAACTTGAAAACTTTGATGTTAAGTTGTTGGTACACGGATACCGAATTGAAATGAGGATTTTATGGAATTACATGATGGTAATGCATAGAAATGTATGAGTTGTGTTATAGACTAATTTGCATGTTATGGGCTATGAAATAGCCAAGGAATAATAATGATGAAAGTGGATGGCATGACCACTGGCCGAGAAACAATATGGTATGAATATTTGTATGTGAAATTATATTGGTTTGGATGCATTTCTATGATATGTGGACCAGTGCAGGATTTCAGGTGATGAGACTGCACAAAACTGAATAAACGATGACAAAACTCCTAGCAACACGGTGCCACTATATATTCCATTGTAGGGTGTGGACCCTAGTTATGATTAGGAGGGGTGGAGGCATTTCCCACCGTGTATCCTTCGAAACATGAAGTCATGGGAGGACGGTGTTAGCTCATGCTCCCCTAGACGTGTGATGATGACTATCAGTTGGCTGCTGGGGAAGCTTGGTCAAGATAGTGACACTTGCGCTTACGGGCTCTATTTGGAGTTAGTTCAATATAGTTGATGCTCCAAGATAGTCCAACAGAGGAATGATAGGAATGAATATGGAAGTAAGTTAGGGAGGAAGGATGAGTAGAAATAGTTGAGAAAGTGTGGAGATTTGTCTTATGGTGGAATTTATTGTTTTTTTCTTCTAAAAAGAAAATGTGTATATATGAATATTCATAATTATGTAATCAAACCACGATTGTCTAAATAAAATTGTTGAACTAGATAATTGTAATTAAAGGATTTCGCAAACATTTGATTGGTTTATTGTCTTTTATAATAGACTAGTCTTGTTGATTGGATTGGATGCATACATAAATTACTATAAGGGTGATAGTTATTGATTATTAGTACATGCATGAGACTTGTATGTACTAGCTACACATGCATTTCTTGTACATGTACACTGGTATGTATGAGTTTTCTTGGCTTACTTACTAATAATGTCGGTTAATTGTTATGAATGTGTGGCCCATGTTTCTTTTCCTTTGTATCATGAGATACCTTAACTTCGGGACGAAGTTTCCTGAAGGGTGGGTGTATGTAACAACCCTGGTTAAAGAGTTGCATAGGGTATATTAAGTATAATTAATTAGATAATTAAATGTCATAATATGGTTTTAGTTAAACAATGATTAGTTATTAATAATATTAATTAATTAATTATTAATTAATTAATTGTTATAACTGTTAATTGATTAATTAATTAATTAATTGATTACTTAACAAATTCAACGATTTAGGTAAATCATTAAGGGGCTTAATAAATTTAATTTAATCATTATGAAACTTTACGTATGACAGGTTAAGGATAAGATAATAAAGGAGGGGATAAGGTAATAATGGGGAGGATAAGGTAATTAATGGAGGATAGGGAGTCGGTGAATGAGGGGGGGAGATATGACGGGGAAGAGTCCTACGGGAGAGGATTATGAAATATTAGGGGGGAGGAGCATTATGAGAGAGGAGGTTTGTATTTCTGTGGAAGATTGGGGGGATATATTTTTGGTTTTGAAGAGTTTGGTTCTGGAGTTTTGGTGAACCATTGCAGGGGGCACCTGGTTGCTAGGGGTTTTGGGCACGGGGGCCAGGATTCCTTGCGATATCTTGGAGCTAGGGAGATGGATAGGCTGCTCCTAGCTGGCTGGGTGGTTAGTCGGTTTGGGCAGGGTTTGGTAAAAGCAGTAGGCTGGACAAAGAAACAGAGAGGACAGACAACCAGATCAATGGGAATTAGCATCAGCAAGAGGTATCTATATTCGGTTATGTAATTCATTAGATTGTTGCTCATTAATTAATTTATGCTTCTTATATGCTTATGCTAAAATAAATTACTTATTGTTTCTGCGTAGAAGTAATCTTATTTATTAAAATTTATGAGATTTTAATAGGCTAATTAAATTGAGGTCACTACACTCATCCAATGTCCCATACCAAATGTGAGCGAACACCATGCAAGTCACTTAGTCTGTGTTCTACCCATTTAGATTGACTGCTAACAATTCTTGGTCAACTTTCTTGCTGACTCCATATGTCTCCTAGAATGAAACTTCCTTTCTCTCTTGTAAGTGTCCAAAATTTTGCACTATCATTGTGTCTCTTCAATTCACCACATGATCAAATGAATTTGGCTATGACACCAAACACCAAATCACCTCATTCATCCTCTCAAATGCAACACGTACAAACTTCACTTCTCACTTCACTGCATCAACCCATCCATCGCACCTCATCAAAGAGTTCAATAGCTTCCCCAAGCCACCTCCACAACTACATCAAATCTTCCTAAGTCCACCACATGACTCATCCAAGCAGGTTTCTCCAAGCTATCCACACATTTTCCCAACCCAAGGTGCCCCAAACTACTAAAATACTTTTTTGAATCTACACCACTTGAGTCATGCTCAAGTTTTCCATTTTTCACCGTGAAAAAAAAATGCACTTGAATCACCAAGTCTCACTTCTTCCCTTCAAAGAACTTGTTTTAACACTTGGGAAATGAAAGAACTCAAGAAAACCATACCTTTCCAGTGAAATTATTCACTGCAACCATGTTCTAAGTTTGTTGTCATTGGCCTGCACCTACCCAAGCAGCTAACTCTCTACATGAAATCACATCAACCACCATCCATTGCAATACAAGGCCAAGTCCATCCATCCAAATCATAAATTTGTGTAAGTCCAAATTTCGCATGAAACTAGTGAAACTCACATCTAATGTATTTTCATTTCCACGCCTTCACTTCTTCCAGTTAAAGTAACCATGCATCTCTTGCGTGACTATCAAGTCATACTGTTGCTAACCAACTCTATAAAGCGATACCTCGTACAAAGGCTACAATCTCATCCAACAACCCAAATCAAATCAACTGTTGTTCTCGATGATGCATGAAAAATTTATACATCATGATGGAAATGTTCCCAACCAACTTCTTGTTGTGAAGCTGCCCTAGGCCACCCTATGTTGTCCAACACACCCAATTACTTCACCTTTCTCCAATACAAAAATTCTCCCCATTCACAATCACTTTTGCAATCACCCTCTTCTTTTTTCTTCCACAATCACTCCTACGATCACCCTATGTGTTTTTCATCTATGATCACTTCTACAATTATCTATGTGACAAGCCATGCAATAGGTCCTACATTCATCGGTCTTTCCTAAGTGCTCATTTATCCAAATGAACTCTATGCTTGGCCTCTCCAAGGTGTGCAGAACAAGTCAGGCACTGACTTCTGTCACACAAACCAATCGAATCTTGCTTTGCAATCATGTCTGCGACAAGTTCTGCGATCAACTACCCTATCCAAGTGCTTCATTTCACAAGAAAACTCTCCTCTCGGTTTATTCAAGGTGTGCACCCAAATCATTATTCCCATCGCACCATCAACTAAACCTTTTCCATAAGTATGAAGCAAAGTCTATGATGAAAAATTTCATTGCATCAAACTATTCAACAAATCTGTGGTACCAAAATTCCTTCAAATGTTTCTCTGATACCATCTATCTTTGATATAGTGGTGAAGAGCTCCCCGACCTTCTCCAAAATATGCAACGAATCCACTCTGATACTATCTGTCACATCCACACAACCTTTCGATCGTGCACCTCTTAAGGGCTTGTGACACCGTAATGATTCAAGAATGGATGTTTGGAAACACTGAGGTTACTTCTTCTGGGCTATGCCTCTTCACCCAAAGCATACCCATAACCCATTCTAGGCTATCAACGAGTCATACTCCTACTCTAGTGCAACTCTTTTATACTTAGAAATTTGTTAACTTATTTAAAACTTATTAATGTTTAAGCCTACATCCATGAAAATGAGAACAATTGAGAAACAAACAAGAGAAACATACATATAGTGTGGGTGACACAAAGAATGCCTAGCACTCGACTAAGTATTTATTATTTCAAAATAGTTACAACATGAACACTACCAGCTCAATTTAAAGCTTTGGTAGATTCAAATGACTCACCTAACCTCACCAAGATACCATGAATATATATGTCACCACAAGACTCTGTGTCACAATCATCTCCACAGCTACCTGCAGTGCACCTTAGGCATGCCCTCACTTGCAGATTTTTTGTCTATTTATTTTTGCAGACTTTGCCTCTTCATTTCAATAGACTTCACAGACTTTGGTTGTGCCTCACACATGCCTCCACAGACATCTATTTCTAGACTTAGCAAAAATATGCCCAAGAGAAATTCTCCCAGCTCTGTTCATTGAACCCTCCTCCTCGAGGAAGCACAAGTCCTCCCATGTGGAGTGACTTGGATCCTTTAGGGAGGTCTTCCTCTTCATCTTCCTCATAATCACAAAGCTCTCCTTATCTATGATTTCTTCCAAGATTTCCATCCTTGGTTGTGTTCCCTTGTTCTCTTATAGGCTCTATAAATTTCAATATTGTGAATAGTCGTATTCTTTGGGGGTCTCATGACCCTTCACGAATCCATTTCTAAACAAATTTCAATGCCCCTTCACGGACCTAGTTACCCAAAAAAATATTTGCACCCCTTCACAGACTCAGTCACCCAAATAAATGTGTGGGCTCATCAACTGTCATGCCCCTTGGGATTGATGCGCCAAATCCTTGTGCGCCCCTCATGTTGGTGCACCTTATCCATCTAACCGATTCATTGTCTTGGGTGTGTGTGCCCCATAAGTGTGTAAATTCAACTTGTTTAAGTGAACCCCCCATGAATTAGCAAATTTTATTTTCGTCGATGTAGTGCCCAAGTATTTCACACAACTCGCCGATGGAGTGCCCAATCATCTCTCCACGTCAGCCAGCCAGCCAGCCAGCTGCGTCAGCGCGCATGCATTCAAAGCTAAAGGGAGGCACATTCCTCATTTAAAATCTGAATTGAATGTAATTAATGTTTTAGGCTGTTGAGCCAGGAAGTCATGCCTTTGTGCATACTGTAGTTAAGATCGTCTTTAATGCTAGATCGGTTGAGATCTAGATCCAGATGATGGACTAGACAACCATTTATTGTAATTGAATAGAGTAGGTAGACCTGGAGGGAAGCGCTCGATGAGCCCTCAGGTAAAAGAGATTTTGAGGTCTCATTTTGAGAGAGGAAGTTGTTGTAGATGAGTGAGGATTGATAAGTGAAGAGCCAGAGAGAGCTTGAGAACACCTTGTACAAACAGGCATTTTCCATTTTAATATAATCAGAAGCAGTTTTTCCTGCATGAGTTATGTATTGTATGGATGTCTATGAGTGTTCTTCATATGTTGTGAATGTATGCTGTAATTGTGCATTTGCAGGGAGTTTGTGTGATTTTAGGTGAAGGTCTTTGAGGTTTCATGCCAGGAGGGCGTGACAGAGTAGTGCAGACTCTAAATACCGGTGCACAGAGGATGCACTTTTGAACTCTGTGGGGTCAGACAAAGACGTGCTGCGGCACAAGAACTGAAATCAACAACTTGGAGGAAGAAGACCTCAAGATTGTTGAATACCTTGGAGGTAAGGCTGTGTGAGAGAAACACAGTTGCAGACAGAATTCTGTTGAGAATTTTGTAGAGCTCTGCGAAGTGGGCATTGAGCGTATGCACTACGGTGCATTGAAGGGAGAACTCTACTGAGAGTTAAAGAAGAAAATAGAATCACTAAGGATTCTGCGGAGCTCTGCCAGGAGGGAATTGAGTGGGTGCATAGGTGCACAGGAAGACAGAACTGATGAATGTTCAGTGGAAGAAAACACTGTGCCAAGTGGGCATTTGATTCTGTGTGCAGATAGGCACAAGAAGAAGAGAACTCTTTGAGTTTTGGAGCTATATGAAGTATCTATTAAAGGATCTTCACGGGGTTACTGAACACCCTAAAGGCTCAGCAAGGGGTTTCTTGAGAAGAAGGAAAAGCTTAGGAGAGAGAGTACTTTCACACACAGAGTCGAGCTGCAAAGAGTGCAGAGACTGAAGAACTCTTTGGAGGAGTTCAGAGTACCCAAAGCTTAGGAGGGTCAGTGTTTTTATACGCGCGCAGTGGAGCTCAAGGTGGAGGAGTTCGCAGAGAGAAGAGAAGACAAAGGTTGAGGCCTTTGGAACCTTGGAAATTCTCCCAAGGCAGGAAGAAAGCGCAGGAAGCTCTGGAGGAGTAGCTACAGCCATCAGATCGGCTGGAGAAGAAATCTAGACCGTTGATTTCTAAGTCCAGGAGGAGCTCAGGAGGAGCCTACAGAAGGAGGAGACTGTCAGTCGTCGGATCTCACTCAGAAATCCCATAATTTGTTGGATCGGGAGGATTTCCACAGAATTTATCCTTTGGAGTAGGCGCGTAGAAGAAGTGATCTGAGCCATCAAATCTGGGAAAAACACTCGACAGTCATCAGATTGGGCAGGATTTGTATGAGGTGGAGCCATTGGGATATCGACACTTGGGAAATCGGGACTCCCGAGGTCGTGAAAATCGGGACATCACAAGTCTCGAAACACTGGAGCGATCTGGACTGTCTGTTAGCAGAGGACACGTGGCGGAGATCGAGCGCCCGTCAGTATTGAGGCACATCGAGAAATTGCCATTCCTGTGGACAAGAGATCGGGTAATTCTAGGTCGAGAACCCCGGCGTAATTTGAGTCGTTCGTTCAGAGGGACAGGTGTCAGAGATCCGAAGAGAGTCGGGATATTGGCCATCGGGAAATCGGAGTTCCTGAGGGCAAGAAAATTGGGACATCGAAAGTCTCGAAATCTCGGAGGAATCGAGACCGTCCATTTGGAAGGACGCGTGGCAGCGATCAGCGCCATCGGGAAAGTCCCGACGAGGAAGTCATCCGTCGGTGTTTGGTTCATCGGGATATCGGTGATCCCGGTGACAAGTTATTTGTGCACTTTGGAATCACGAATTGTGATACCCCGATGAGTGGGGGGCAGTTTTCATCACATTCGGGTTGAGGAAAGAGCCATAGTGGAAGCTAATTGTCAGTGAAACAAAGCGTCGGGATTTGGAGAGTCGGGAATCCCGTAGGCATATGCATTTAGGCATTTGAAAACTCGTAACCCCAACGGGGATAAGGTTGTGGTCACGGAGTAATGGTCACATGGGCCCAGGGATGAGCCAGGAGGGCTAGCTGAAGTTAAAGCGCGTTGGGAATCAGAGGATCGCGGATCCAGGGGACGACTGCATTTTGACATCGAAAACCCCGAAACCCCGACAGAAGTATATGGCTGCGACCATATAGTAGAAGGTCACGTGGACTAGAGAGCCTAGCCAGAGGGGCTAAGGCCGGAGAGAGAGTTCATCGGTGATCGGGGATCGAAGAGAACAATGACTCTCGACAGCGGGAAGCTTGAAACCCCGAACCCCGATATTGAGTCGGGGAAAAGTCACGGTAAAGTGCAGAAGGTCGTGAAGGAAGTTAAAGGACCTGTGGATCGGGTTTTTAGCAGAGGATTCTAGCAGGGGATCTAAAGAGTTAATTCGGCTCGTATGAGGAGTTGAACGATCCTGTGAGCAGGAGAGCACAATGAGGTGGTGGTCGTAGGCATCTTACTACGTCACCTAGCGGTTTTCCTCCTTCTTTAGCTCAAATATGAAGTAGATGATGGCGATATGAAGAAAAAGGTGGTAGGTTGTTGCAATGGCAAGGACCTTAGCAAAAAGCTTCAAGAAAATCAGTTTTCTAGCATAATCTAGTAGGTGAAAGTTATTAAGGCACGAACAATAACATGTGCTTTAGCCTCCTAGGGTTTTAAGCTAGCAATTTCATAATATTAGGATAAATACAAGATAAATACAACCATAACCATTCAATGAATAAGAGTTTCAGAAATTTTTCTTACATTCACCAAGAATCATCTAGCAATAAGCCTAGTTGAACACTTCCACCAAGAAAAATGCTAAAATACTCCAAAAATAGCCTCCTTCAAGACGTTCACGCTAAATTCCAGCCAAGAAACCCTAATTAGGGTGCAAATTTCAGACCTCACTTAAGTGTGAGTTAAAGATGAAAAAATGAGAGTTTTATCTCTTTATTTATACAATAATTATGACCTTTAATTAATTTTGGGTCATCAAAAGGCCGACATGGCTAAATTACATGAAAAATCCAATTTTTAAAAAAATTAAAAAAATTAAACCCTAAAATCATCTTTAGTGGTGATGTCATTCCCTTCTAGGGTGGCTTTGAGCATCCTAGGTGAAACGTTGTGCCTCATCTGCAAAACGTTGGGCCTTCTAAGCCCCTAGATGATGTCACATGTGCCAATTAGCACACAAATGCCTCCAAAATGCCAATCTTGACATTGGGTGACTTCTAGGGTCACAATCGTGATGTCATGGGCCTCCCAAGGTCAACGTCTAAGTGGAAAAGCAAGACCCCCCTGGGTCTAGGTATTCCAAAGTTTCTCCGACTAAACATCCTTCCTTTTCCCTTGTGCAAGTCTCTGACAAATCTCTACCCCTAGATGGGGTCACAACATCCATTTGTGGGCTTTCATCCCCATGGAGGTCCGAGCTAAACATCTCCCCATATGTACCTATGCACCGGGCATGGTCTTGCATCAACAAAAAGTATGCCCTCCATGGGATCATAAGTCACAGGGATCATAACAATGTCAATCACATCCAATAATCAAATTACCCAAACATGTGCATCAAACCCACCTTTACCGAGACAAATTCTCAAAGACGTTATGCAATTTAATAAGTCAGGTTTGGAGAGGGTCTCAAGATGTCCTATTGGGATAATCCTCCTTAAGTTTGGGGTGTTTCCCAGGTGAAGACCAATCTAGGTCATGTAAGTGTGTGAAATGGTGCAGGAGGAATGTTTTGGCAAAGGGTGCATTGATAACAGGGAAATGTAGGTCTTGTATGTGGGTGCCTCTCTAAAAGGAAAGATGCACCTTGTCATGGATTCCATTGTTTCCTAGCCCATTAAATGCATTTTATTCTTTGTCTTATTTCTTTTTTATTTTGAAGGGAAAAGTTGGGGCACACTGTCTTGGCATGGTGACCAGTCATGACAACATTACCCACAAGCACTTCACAGAAATGAGAAAGTTGTCTTGTGATGAGACCCCCTTTCTCTTGGCTATGCCACCAAGATCCACTAACCTAGTTTGGTCACCATATAGATAGTAATGTCATACTGATAAATGCCCATGGACCTAATAGGTTGGCTCATGATGAGACCTCCCATCCACCAACTAGACCTTGAGTTTTATTTTATCTTACAGGTCACATTTTCTTACTGAGAAGCCTTTTATTGCTTTCTCAGGAATCCCTGGGAGAAGAATCTCAAAGGTTTTATTTTGGATTTTAACTCTTCCCATATACTTTTACCCTCTGGACCTTTAGCCCCTTCTTCCCACAAGGTAAGGAACAACCCTTCCTAGTGTGGAAAACCCAATTCCCGAACCAAGGTATGGGAATATGAGAGGGATAATGATGAAAAATTGTAAGTATGGAAGGAATGGACAATGACCTCTCATAGACCCACCCAATGAAAACTCATCCTAAAGGGAACCAACTTACTAGGGCATTTTGTCACCCCCCCAAGGTATGAAAAATTTAAAGAGCATAATTTCCAAGCAAATGTCATGAAATAAAGGAGAGTTCAGTGCAACATATTCAAATGCTTCGAAAATTAGAGTGACACATATCATGATACCTAGACTCATTACCTCATGGAGCAAGACCCACTGCCACTTTAGGACTAGGCTGGTGTGATGGATGTTGCTGTTGCTGATAGATGGGATGCAGTGAAGAAAAGATGGGCACTCCGGGGTCAAGCTCAAGTCTTCTAGCTCTCAGTACTCCATGTCTAAGACCTGTAGACCTTGAGACATAATCTCCTTAGTTATCTCTAAGATAGGGGTTAACAAAACCAAAAACATTTAAGATAAAATGTTTTTCATCCATTACTTTTTAAATATTAAAAAATAATATAATTTTTTAAATATTAAAAAATGATTTGATTCTATTGATTTTATATTTTAAATATTAAAAAATATATGATTCTATTGATTTTATATTTGAAATGATTAATTATACTAATTTCATTGTCTTTCTTATCCATCTCATAAAACTAAGTTCCTTGTGTCAAATATATTTTCAATTAGGGATGGTCTACGTCATAATCTTTACATAAATTATTATTATTTGATTTGGTTGAATTATTTGAAGTGTAATTTTTGTCTCTCTTTAAATTATATAATTATTTGAATCAACTTCCTCTCGACTTTGTCCTCGCAGCGACAGGGCGTTATGGGATGTGTGGGAGGTGGAGAGGAGGTGGCCAAGGGGCGACAGATGCACGAGTGGGAGAGTGAGTGTGGGGGTGTTAATTATTGTTTTTTTCAATTAAGTTATTTTTAAATTTGAAAGGTTAATTATTATTTTTTTTAATAATAAAAAAGATTGGTCCTTTATATCCTTTTAATTGTATTTTTTAAAATGTTTTATATATATTTTTTATTTTTAAATTTTCATTATGAATTTTGTTTTTTAAATATGTAACTTTTTATTTTATTTTTTAATTCTCTATTTCCTTTTTTATTGTAAGTTTAAAAAAATAAAAAAATAAATAAACATTTTTTCACATTTCCATTTCAATTAGAATTGGTGGAACAATACCTCTTATGGCATCGAGTTATGTCTTCTAATATTGAAGTTTTCATGTATTAGCCTCTTTTTCGCCCTTAGCTTCCATCCCTAGTCCCTATTCTACTACACTTTCGCCTTGATCTTCCCCATTTTCTTGAGTGTCCCCAATGCTAGCTTCATAGCTTTAGATTCCATTTATCATATTTTCATATTTGTTGTCTAACAAATCAACCTAGTTAGAATCTCATTGGTCTAATTCCCCTTATTTTCCATTGCATGGGCTATGTAGATGTCTATTGTTTTATAATGTTTTCTATCTTTGTTCTTTGAAAAACAAGTATTAGGAATTGACTGTGAAATTTTCTCAACAATCTTTATGCTAGAAATGTAACCCTTCTTCACCTTAAACTTATTTTCCAATGCTTCTTCCATTTCTCTTTAACTATATTTGAAAATCTCCTCCAATAGGTTAGTGTTGAAGCCACCACAAGATGAACCTTTCACCTTGTTTATGATGCCACTGCCTCCTCTTCCACTAACTCCTTCGCCACTAGCTCCCTGGACTCGCGGGGATGCCCATGATGTGTTCCCTACCCAACATCCATAACAATGATCATTTTCCTCCTCCTCTAGCCTTTAGAATTTCTTTTTATTACGAACAACTAATACAAAATCCAAATGTCAAATAAATGAGTACTAATTCCTAGCATTAGCTATGAACTTATCATTACTAACAATCAATACAAAATCCAAATGTCACATAGATGACTACTAATTCCTAGCGCTAATTGTGAACTCTTAGTCCACCAAATACAAATTCCCATCTTCATTCTCGATCACTTAAAAAAATAACAACTCAGTAAATTCAAAAGTAACATATGAATATGGGACGAGATGTGCAAACTTAAAAAAAATATATATATATTTAAATTTGTTTTTTTTTTAATGTTTTGTGTCCTTAATTTATTTATTTATTTTTATTAGTTATTATAAATTTGCGTTATGAATTTCATTTTTAAATATGTAATTTTTACTTTTGTTTTTTAAATCTTAATTTATTTATTTATTTTTATTAGTTATTATAAATTTGCGTTATGAATTTCATTTTTAAATATGTAATTTTTACTTTTGTTTTTTAAATCTGGTTTATGTTTTTAAATCTTAATTTATTTATTTATTTTTATTAGTTATTATAAATTTGCGTTATGAATTTCATTTTTAAATATGTAATTTTTACTTTTGTTTTTTAAATCTGGTTTATGGAGGTTTTTTCCATTAATTTTTAAAAAATAATAATAAATAAACTTTTTTCATGTTTCCAATTTAGTAGTAGATTTTAATTGTTTCATTTGAGATCCTATGAGTAGTCAAGGAAACAATGTCAATTTGGTCTTAATTTTGACTTGAAAAATAAAATTGGGAAGCACCATCTTTCGATATCATGCTCAATTTCATCTGTGGTATTGCTCGTCACTATTGCAATTTCTAATAAGTTAGCAAGTTGAATCTTACACTTAGAGAGGTGATTATTAACTATGTAAAAATAAAAATAAAATATTTGTATTACCACAAGAAAAAAGGACTCAAGAAAAAAGGACTCAAAATCAAACAATTGTTATTGTAACAAGACCCAATAGTTTAATTTTTTAAAGTTTCATGTAATTGGGGCCTTTGGGCTTGATTGGGACATAAACTATGTAGTTTGAAATAGGGTTTGAGTCCTTAGAGATAGAGAGAGAAAGGATTTTTCCTATGTGTAATGTGTATGGTTCTAGCATTAGGGAATATTAAAGCGATTTGATTTAAGCTTATGAAATGTATATATTATGTTATTTTTTATAAAATTAATGTTATTTCCAATATCTATTGTGCACTCTAACAAACATATCTAGT
Organism: Picea engelmannii; assembly: GCA_009831015.1. NCBI lineage: Eukaryota > Viridiplantae > Streptophyta > Pinopsida > Pinales > Pinaceae > Picea > Picea engelmannii. Next base: position 679,770 of record ML776611.1, read on the forward strand.
GGCTGCATCAATATCATGGCGATTTCTCCATAAAAAAATCTATTTTTCCTAGCCAAATTAACTAGACATTTAACAACAACTTGAGTAACATCTAACAAAATTCCTTTGTATAAATTCTTGAACCCTCCATGGCCTTGAAACTAAAAATTGTTGGGACAATAGGYATATTATTTCGGTGTAAGCTAGCTAATTATGTATTAAGTCTATCCAAAAGAAATACAAACATGCTATAATGTAGGCGCTCTTCAAAGGAGACTACACTACAATTATAAAAAAATATGAGAATTTTTTAGTGTTCTACCCCTCCCAAATTGGGGAATTTTTGATGGATTGTAAATTGAAAATTAAAATCCTATTCTTAGACATGGACAATGAACCTAGGGGTTTGATACAAAATAACAACTGCAACAAAGAAAAAACCCACACATATAGACTTGGGGAATTGAAGATCATTCTTAGGAGTGAGAATCCACATCAATCAGAATTGGTGGAACAACCTATCTCTTCCGGTATCGCGTTACGTTCTCTAGTGTTGATGCTTTCAAGTAGTAGCCTCTTCCTCTCCCTTAGTTTTCGTCCCTAGTCCCTATTCTACTACACTTTCCTCTGGCTCTTCCCCATGGCTCTTCCCCATTTTCTCGAGTGTCCCCAATGCTAGCTTCATAGCCTGAGATTGCATTTATCATATTTTCATATTTGTTGTCCAACAAATCAATCTACTTAGAATCTCATTGGTCTAATTCTCCTTATTTTTCATTACATAGGTTATGAATACTTTAATGTGTAATTAGATGTCTATTATTTTATAATGCTTGCTATGTCTGCGACTTGAGAAACAAGTATTAGGAATCCAATATAAAATTTTCTCAACAATCTATATACTAGAAATGTAACCCCTCTTTACCTTAAACTTATTTTCCAATGCTTCTTCCACTTCTCTTTAACTGTATTTGAAAATTTCCTCAATAGATTATTTCTGAAGCCACCACAAGATGAACCTTTCACCTTGCTTATGATGCCAGTGCCTCCTTCACCACTAACTCCTTTGCCATTAACTCCTTGGACTCGTTGGGATGGCTGAGATGCCCATGATATGTTCCCTACCCGAGCAGCACAGATCGTGAAGCGAGTTGACTTCCGACTCGAAAACTAGAGAAAATTCGACTGAGTATTTGACAGCCTTATTTTTCTACGCACTGAGCAATCAGCAGGTCCACACACGTAGAAAGGATTGTGATAAATTTAATGCTGCGTGGACTTTAAAATAAATTGGCATTAATTCGGGGATGTAATAAGCATCCGGACTTTTATATATTTCAATGAAAATGAGAAGAAGTTCATTTTAATTAAAAGTCTTGCATTATTGATATGGATGGTTTTGACGTGTGATCAGAATTTGGACTGTTTACGCGTACATCAATTGACCTTGATATGGATGGTTTTGACGTCTGATCAGAATTCGGACTTTTTAAGTTATTGATATGGATGGTTTTGACGTGTGATCTGAATTTGGAGTTTTTATGTGTACATCTATTGACGATAACATTTTTAGTGTTTAATCAGTTTTTAGTGTTTAATCAGTTTTGTATGGACAAAATTAAATATTGATGGAATATTCTTAGTAGTCCTAATAAATCAATGGTTATGATTTCAACCACTAACTTCCTCACTATTATAAAGACCTCAGTTCACATGTTTATTTTTTTACTTTTACTTAATCATATTTAAAATTTAGTTTTACATAATATTTATGTTTCTCTTTTTGCATCAGTTTATATGTTTATTTTTTTACTTTTACTTAATCATATTTAAAATTTACTTTTACTTAATGATTTCTCTTTTTCTTTTTGCAAGCCATCTTTTCTACGTTCAACAACCACGAATCTGTGGCCGTGCTAATATATATTTCAATGAAAATCCTAAACCAATCATAGTAAATAGAGGTCTTCCATTATTGATATGGAAGTCTTGCATTATAGAAGCTATATGAAAGTTTTCATTAAAAACAGATCTTCTTAAAAAAAAAAAAAAATGAGGGTTTAATAGGTCAGGGGATAAATTGAATTTTAAATAATCAAAGTTCCATATATTTTAGAACCTTTTCTAGAGTTTTATATCATTTTAAATCAACCCAAATACTTTAAAAATGGATCATAATTTCTAAATTCACCATCAACCAAAAGAAGCCATCCACCTTCAACAAAATATTGCTGTATAAAATAATTGGTCTTTCGAATATAAAAAATAATGTCTCTCTAGATTCCACGCTGGGCAGAATATGATGTACCTAATGTCAAATCAATCACTATATTTGAATGTTCTAAAGTTTTATGAGGAGATCAGTCAATAAAATAACTCTCGGGATTCGGAAAATTGGTATTTTCCTTCTCTTCCTTTCAAGAAGGCCAGGCAAGGGAAAATGGATGAAATGATTGAGAGCGGGTTGAAATTGAAGAGGCCAGAGGAGATGGATGAGGCTGATCGGTTGATAAAGACAGCGCTGTGGTGTATTCAAAGCAATTCGGGTTTGAGACCTTCAATGGGAACGGTGGTGCGATTATTGGAAGGAGATTTGGAGTTGTTGGATCCTCCATTAGCACGCTTCCTTTTGCCCCGTGGCTTGACGACGAGACGCACCCAGATTTAGTCCGCTAAGGCATGCAGGAATTTGCCTATGTCTCTACAAGACTAGGTACAGTTGGCAGTATATGTGGCCTTCTTTATCTGAAGATGTGACTGCTTATGTTTTTGAACAACCCAAAAATGGGTTCCACAGAATTTTTTCCAAAACTGAACATCAGTATTTCGAGTTTCTTTAAAACAGCTAAAAGTAAGTATTTTTTTCGTTTTTCTAAAGAATCATTACATTGCTGAATTTTTTAAACAACTGAAAGTAGGTATATTTTTCGTTCTTTTAAGAATCGGCGAAGTGCTGAGTTTTTTTCAAACAACTAAACGTAAGTATTTTTTTCATTCTTTTGAAGAATTGGCAAGGGATGAGTTTGTAAGGGATCTATATCTATCGCATCCCCCTCCATCTATGCAATTAAGTTCATTAATAGATTGCTATCTGTATCAATTTTTTCTTTGTTCTGACATGAAATACGTGCTTTCATCCATTGACATTGATATCGACCTCAGATATCATTAGGAAGTTATTTTGGGTGTATTTTATATATCTTGAATGTGATCTGCGCATGATTTAGTTAGGATGAAGATGTTATTTTTTTATTTTTTTTGGTATTTTATACATCTAGATTTGGTTGTAAAATATCACTTAGTTCCGTTCATCCGACTGAAGAAAGTCACTTTGTAAGACCCTCGCGTAGAGTGGCATCAGACACTTCCATTGCACCAGCGTGATGGTTGGGAAAAACGCCTTGGCACGAAGGCAAGGTGCACATTTTGGGGTTTCCTTGGCAAGGCAGAGTTCGAACAAACGTCTTGGCCCGTTGGCAAGACAATGCGGACAAGCTGCGGAGACTCGGGTGACCCTGCAAACAAGCTACAAAGACTTGGGTACTCCTGTGGATGAGTCAAGTTGGACACAACAACGAGTGGGGCGGACTTGGCTAGAGACTTGAGGCCTTGGAGTGCCAAGGCATCAATCAAGCATTCGATCAACAAGAAGGGACAAGGAAAGGAGTAATGCCGTTGTGCCAAGAAGGATTGTGATGGGGCGACTTGTATTTTCTGGGTGAGGTCGAGAATGGAACAGTGCTATGGAGGCAGACCTGCAGAATTTCTTCGATTTGTTTGTACAAGGTTGTGGTGCAGTTCTGGGCATGAGGATGATTTTTCTTGGTTACTTTGTATTGTTGTAATTGGGATGCAGGCAGGATATTGTATCATATGTAACATTCTTCTATATGGAATAAAAGGGTGTTAGGTACTGGCTTGGTGTTCCCCAACCTCATATGTTTTTTGTAACTTGTGCATCTATTCTATTCTATGTGTTGAATGTTCATGTTCTTTGCATACTTGTAATTTGGCTAAGTATAATATTGTTGCTAAATATTTAAAGGCCATTGTTGGATGTGCACCTAGTATGTTTGTTGGATAAATTGGCTTGAGTAGTACTTGGTGTATCTGACTTCTTGTAAATCAAGGAGAAGTTATGGAACGACCTTGAGTGAAGAGGTGTAGTATAGATGTAGTAGACATAGATTGACAGTGAAAAGGTAGTGCCACATGATTGCAGGTGTGGAACAACTTGGACACACTAAGTCAAAGCGAAAAATTTCCGACAAACTATAGGTCTATGACAAGTTGTACCAGAGCTAACAACTAAGGGAATTTTTGGTGCCCTCTTCAACACTATCACCTTCGTCACTAGTATCAAAGTTATTTCGGCGAAGCTTTGGTGCTCTTAATCACTGGAACTCCTATGACAAATGGTATCGAACCTTATCAAAGATATTCTAAGAGAAGATTGGGAACTCCTCTTTACTACAACTTCCATGACAGACTTGACTGTGTGACATATTGTGGACTTCATTGGACAAGTAGGGAGCTCATGACAAGGCAGAGAGCTCTGGGGATGAAATTTTAGTCACTTGAGAGAATAACCATGACCAAATCACTTACGGAAGGTAGATTACGCGGATTAGCTTGAAGAGGGAAGACTTGTTCTTTAATGCGAAAGCCAACATAGACAGATTTGTGCGGAACATCTTTGTTGACTTGAACAGGTTTGCAATGGAAGGTCGTGGACATGGATCACAAGACGAAGGGAGAAACAAACTTTGTTTTGTGCTTGCAACCGTCGTTATAGTTGAACCGTTGAAGTGGCCAAGTGTGACTTCATTCAAGAGGTATGTATGTTTCTTGTTTTTTAATTTTCAGAATGTTGCAACAATTTGTTCTTTGAGGGGGAAGATTGGCAACTTGGAGGAAGGCCAAGTGAAACCCACTTTTATGGCAAAGCCAGTAGACTCGGAATCAGCCCAAGTGTTGCAGACTTCAAAAATGACCTTGGACATTTTGGGCGTCTCAACGAAAAGTTGGGGAAGATTTGCGGATGTAAGCTTAGAACAATAGGGTACTTCGACGAGTCCCTTGGTGGATACAGAATAGACTCATGTCGACAATATTGGAGGTGGCCTTGACACCCGGTTACATCTCTGTTTTCAATGATCGAAGATCTGGGTGGCATGTTTCCATGAAACAGGTAGTAGAGCCTAAGGGGCGCTTGGACGTGTCGATTTGGTGAATGGGGAGGATGACCATGGAGGATCAGTCGTTCATGTAGAACTTGTGATGGTAGTAGGCCATCCTCTTCTCTGTAGTGATGATGATTTGGAAAGTTTGGTGTCCAAGTTGGGCACTAGTGTATGGGTGCCATAAAGTATTTTTTGAGTGTAGCTAGAAATCCTTATGGAAGAAGTGAAGTTTTTGCTTCGGTAACGGCAGTGATAGAGCCAAAATATTGAACACTTGCATGGTGAGGCAAGGAAATTTTCTTCTGGGTGACAAGTGGAGACAACTAAGGAGTTGACTAAGAAAATGTTGATGTTTGACTTATATGGGATAGCTAAGAATGAAAACCAAGTGACTTGGAGATTTCTCTCCCACCTTTGGTATGGGACTTAGGTTGAGGAAGAGTTTTTCTTGGGAAGCTTGTGGATGACCGTCGAATGACCCCCGAGACCGAAGGATCACTCGTTGGATTTGTGATTCAAGTATTGGTGCAGACGTGCCTCTCTTTGGTAGGAGGTATGGAAATTATTCAGTTGGCACATTTCACTTAGGATGCCTTGGGTAGATTGTTGAGGCACTTGAAGAGCGTGCATGTGGGAGACAAATGTAGGGGACTTTGCTACTATTCAAATGAATTGTGAGGGCAAACTTTATTGCAACATTAAAATATCATTCTAGACATGGTGTGTATTTCTCATGAGTTGGACATGATGGTTGGTTGGGGCACTTGACTACCTCTAGACATGGAGAAGTTACACACAAGAGCATGGAAGGTTGATTGAAGTAATGGGGTAGGAGCAAGTCTAGACATGCAAAGACTTGCATAGTTGGAGCATGGAGGCTTTCCATAATGGACACCACGTGGATAGTTGTTGCTATGTAATGGATGTTCATTTCTCCAACCAAGATGCCCCCAAATTTGAGTAGGCGAGATGAAGATGATGGAGAATTCAACGAAGGAAGCCAAGAAGCATTTGACTTGTATGGGAAGGCTTGGTAGCAGACTACGATGATAAGACATAGGCACAAAATCTTGGTACTTGAGGACTAAGGAGGGCGATGAACTCTTCTTGGGCATGCTTGGGGGAGAGATTCTCTTGACGACCCATAAATCATAATATTGTTGAAATAATACGAAGGAAAATTTTGGATCGAAAATGCCTATGTGGGTGTTTGATGCTGAACTTTGGGGATGTTCTGAAATCTTCACATGAATTAAGCATGGGGTGGATTGGGGATGTTGGTAGTGATTTTGAAATCCATTTTCCATGGACTCTCATTGAGCTACAACAAGTTGAATTGTTTCCAAGGAGATAACAATGGAGTCTAGTGTGCCTTTGAGAGGGTACTTTGGAGAAATTACATCTTGGAATGACTTGATAGAACGATAGTCAAAAGGGGAGACTTTTCCTTGGTTTGACAAAGACAACAGAATGTTGGGTTGTGGAAGACAAATTGACAAGTAAGGAAAGAGTGGTGGCCTTGCCTTGATCTTGGAACAATTGTGCAGAGTGATTGAATTGCAGATGGCGAAGACCGGATTTGTGCATTCGCATGGATTGGATGCGACAGTTGGATTGGCCATCCAATCAGTTCAAGACTTGAGGTATGCAGTGCGTGAAAGCATAACAAAAATGGTCGAAGTATAGATACATGAATAGGTCTAAGGGGCACAACACTTCCATGTTTCACTTATCTTCTTAAGGAAGGTTGCGCATGAGCGATTGTAGAAGATTGTCACAACATTAGCATAGCATTGCGCAACCATCGTAGAAATGCATCAACAACTTGAAGCATTGGTGATAGAGTTGGAAATGGGGTTTTTGTTCTACGTTTGTTCATGGAGTGGACGAGGAGGTTGCATGAAAACTTTGAATGGAGGACAACGACTAGAGTTGGGTGTTTATTTTAGATGATTCTGTACATGCTAAATTTTAGAAATTTGGAGTTTCCAATAATCATTGGCACATTACTTGGGATTTCCCACAAGCATCAATATAGAATTTGAGGTTTCTAATGGCCTTTGATTGTGGATGGATGCAAAAGTTCAGGCAGTGACTTGAGGACAATAGGATCTTGTAACGTTGTTGAGGATAATAATAAATTTTAGTGGGGGAGGATGTAAGGCCCTTTCCCAGAGTGGTGTCGGGAACCTCCTCCACACTGGTGCGGATGGAAAATCGGTTAGAAAAGATGCCTTGGCATGAAGGCAAGACACACATTTTGGGGTTTCCTTGGCAAGGAAAACTTCAGATAGATGTCTTGGCCCATTGGAAAGACAGTTTGGATAGACTATAGATACTGGGTGACCCTGTGGATAGAAAACAAGCTCCATATATAGGTTGTACAGACTTGGGTTCTCCTATGGAAGGATAGGGTGTGTCACAGACAAGTCAAGTTGAACACATAAAGGAGTGGGGTAGACTTGGCTAGAGACTTGAAAAGTTAGAGTGTTGAAACTTATATGGACCGACTGAGTGTACGCTCCACACTTGGGGGTCACAGCGAAAAGTCGAGGTCCCTTTAGGAACAAGTTGCTACAGATCGTGATCGCAGACCACACTTACTAGGTGTACTCCCTTGGGCACACATTTCTTGGGCATTAGATCATTGGGTGCCTTGGGTGCACTTGGACATGGATAGGAGTTGTGGATGGATGAATGACCTTGATGTGCTCGAGATGACTTAGAGGACGAGGCGACCTAGGCACAAATGACTTGGTGGATGGTTGAATTGTGGGCTTGAGACGTCTTTGACATGGACCCGACAGGAGGGAGAAGTCTGGTGGCACAAGTCTAGATGAGGTGACTTAGGTGCACTCTCATGCAACACGACTTTCCAAGTGATGGGAAAGGAAGATATATATATGGAGACGCCTTATGGAGCTAAGGCATCAATCAATCAAGAAATCGATCACCAAGAAGGGGCAAGACAAGGGGTTCTATGGTTGTGCCAAGAAGGGGAATGATGGGCTTACTTGTATTGTCTTGGTCAGAAAGAGAATGGAAAAGGGTTGTGGAGGGAGACCTTTAGAAGTTCCTGGGTTTTTTTGTACAAGGTTGTGGTATATTTTTGGGCATGAAGATGATTTTCCTTGGTTACTTTGTGTTGTTGTAATTGGGATATAGGAAGGGTCGCGTTGTTCCCATTGCATTGTATTGTATCATATGTAACATTCTTCTATATGGAATAAAAGGGTGTTAGACACTGTCTTGGTTCCCAATCTCATATGTTGTGTGTAATTTGTGCAAATGGATAGGTGTTGAATGTTCATGTTCTTTGCATACTTGTAACTTAGCTAAGTGTAATATTGGCCAAGTGTAGTATCTTTGTGGAACATTTTGAGGCCACAGTTAGACGTGCACCTAGTATGCTTGTTGGACAGGTTAGGTTGAGTAGGAAATGGTGTATCTGATTTGTTGTAGCTCAAAGAGAATTTATTGGAAAACCTTGAGTGAAGATATGTAGAATGGTTGTAGTAGGCATCAGTTGGTGCCACAGTGGTCGAGGCAAGGCAGTGTTGCACAACCGTAGGTGCCAGAACAACTTAGGTGCAATAGGTCAATTTTTTTTTTTTCGGGAGATTGCATGTCCATGACACACTTCATTTCTCTTTCAAGATAGAATAAAATGTATTAGTTGTAAAATACCATTTTGATTGTAAAATATCATTTAGTTCCTTTCACTTTATGGAAGAAAGCCACTTTATTTTTTAGGCTAATGTAAAATGTATTAGTGTTTTAGAGTAAAGTAAAATGTATTAGTTATAAAAGACCATTTTATTAGAAAAGAATAAAGTCACTTAGTTTCTCTTACATAATATAATAAAATGTTTTCATTGTAAAAGACATTTGTGCAAGGACGGAATAAACTCATTTCTTTTCTTTTACATGAAAGAACAAAATGTTTTCATTGTAAGAGACCCTTCCTCGAATCTGTTAAAAACCTCCCTTCCCAAGGCAGTTGGTAATATCTCACAAAGGAACCTACATACTTTGAACTAACTATGTAATAGAGGCTATATCCCAAACTGACCAAATCATATACAACCTATATACTAGCAAAAATGACAAACTCGTATACAACCTATTTACTAGCAAAAACACTTTTATGTTATAATTTGAATAAGAAAATTTATGAAGATGAAATTATCATTTTTCACGACCTTCATAGTAAAGTTTCATAGAAATCCTACTCTTTGCAGTAGATAGATTAAAGCCAATTGTACATGTTCTACCTGCACTCGAAGATGTGTACCGCTCGTTCTTATGAGGGAGAACCTCTCATTATTTCTTAGTTGCACTATCAGCAAATGCGAGTTCAACAGAATCAGAGCAGTCAAGCACAACAGAAGAACAATATTAAAAATAATCGGAACAACTATGGAGCTTTCTAAAGATTCCAACTATGACCATTAAGGTCACAACATTCATAGTTGCATATTTGGTAACACATAATGCATATTCGGTAACACATAATGTAAGGTATGTGAAATTTACAATCCTAACAATCATGAAGCTAAGTCGATGACTGTAAATTTGTATGGAATTAGGGTTGAAGTCAGACATCAAATTGGTGAATGAGGCCCCTTGTTTATGGGACAAGGTAACCTCTTCACCCAGCCATTTCACTCGTAAAGTCTAGGGAGGTATACATACCCTGGATTTGAACTTGTCACCAAATAAGTTTGCACAAACAATTTAATGAATTGATGTACTGCTAAGACTGAGACTCCATTTTGATTGTGTATGGGATATCCCCAATGAGAGTGTGGGAGTGTTTAATTTATTGATTTTTTCTGGTAGATGCATGAAGAGTGAAAATATAAAGTCATTTATTGATCTTAGGAAAGAAGATTTTTTTCGATGCATGCATGAAGAGTGTAGATATATAGTCATTTGTTGAGCTTAGGAAATAAATTCATGATCAAGTCAAAGGTCAAATACAATAGAGTATCTTTAGGCATATAGATAAGACAAATGATAAAAACAACAACATAAATTGAAAAATGAGACTTGATGTTAGTGTGTTTGAGGAGGGATGGGTTTCCAAAGGGGACATACACTAAGTTAAAGTTAGGATAAAACCGTGTCTGAACATAAAGAAGATTTCAAATAATGCATAGAAGGTTGAGATACACGAGGGGTTGAATGGCTCATCAATGTTTAATGTGATAGATTTATACTAGTATCATGAAACCACTCATTGTTGGGTAGTTGAAACGTAATAGGTTGCATACCAAATTATGGGAGAAGGAATTGCCATGGAGAAAAAAAAGAACTATAGAAAAGAATATATATATTAATGTGGAGAAGAAGGTATTTGGAAAACACAACAATGATTTTAGATCACAATGAACTTGGCAAGGAAATGATTAGATTTTACATAATGAATTTGGCAAGAAAAATTATCAAGCCCATGATTAGATTTTCATCATTCAGATTGTGAAAAAATATGCTCACCTTTTTTTTCAGGAGGCGGCTTTGACATAAAACCATTCCCCATTTCAAGCAATCTTGTTCACCCCAAAAAAAATTGTTTCAATTTTGCTTTAAGGAATTTTCCTTGATTTAATTGGCTTTTATTTTTTTTTCTCACAATGCCAATGGTCTACCCGTTTATCCTGGATGCAACCTCAAATCATCAATCTTGGCCACCAAGTTAGGATATATTGTAAAATAATGTGTTCCTATATATTCCCACATTTTTTTCATTAAAAAATCTTGAGTTTAAGGTTTGCGCAAGGCCTTGAATTGGGCATGATGTAAAACTTAGATCTTATTTTTGTTACTACAACAAACTAAAGCACTCAAAATCAAACAATATTATGTAAGTGGGGATTTGGGGCTTCGATTGAGACATAAACTATGTATTTTGAAATGGGGTTTGAGTTCTTACATATAGAGAGAGGGGATTTTGTGTCTATGTAATATGTATGGTTATAACACTGTGAAATATTAAAGAGATTTGATTTTGGCTTATGAAAATGCATATATTTTGTTGTGTTTTATGAATTTAATGTTTTTTCCAATATCTGTTGTGTACTCTAACAAAAATATTTAGTAGTTGCATTAATACAGTGGTGATGTTTCCATAAAACTTTCTATATTTGTGCTTTCCCCTTTTGACTAGACATTTAACAACAACCTAAGTAATACTTGTCAAAATTCCTTTCTACAAGTTCTTGAACCCACCCTTTCCAATATTTTTGTTGAAGTTACCAATGATGGGTGAGTGCATGAAGTTGGCGGTAGAAAAAGTGGGAAGGGGGTCAACAGGAACACACACTCCTATAGTTTGGTAAGGCCTGAACCTCCAACAATCTTTCCACATAGGTTTGTCAGTAGGAACACCTAGGAATTCATGTTGTGTCCTTTAAGGACTGCAGGAGTGTTTTGTGCTCATTTGCACATCGTGCCTCATGAATTTACCACATTGAGAAAGAAAAGAGGACAGGTAAAGAAGGATCCAATCCCAGGATCTTTCCACCATGTCCATCAAAAGAAAGGTATGGTTTATTTTTTGTCAATTCCTTTCTTAGCTTTGCAAAATACAAAAAAAATTAGTCATAGGTTATGGATGTAAATACCAATGGCATTGAAAACTTATTAGCAAGTTTCACTACACATAATTAATACTTGAATGTAAATCTCTCAACAATTCACCAATCTTGTATAGTTTTTTTTCAAGTTTATTGTAATGATAACAGATAGTTTTACTTTGTTTTACACAAAATTATGTTAATGATTTTGTTGGGATAAAATGACATTGTTGTTTGTAATACATTAGTCATAAGTCCACTTATTAAATTGTCTTATTAAATTGCAACATACATTATAAAATGGAATTCAGTGACAATGTAAACCGCCCACCAGTAGACCAAGGAGAGAAAAACAACAACCCACAACAACCACCCAATCTAAACACCGAAATTGATGAGGGGTTGACTGCATTAACAACACTTGTAGAATAGTTAAGGGGCACCAGAGAACCAAAGAGAATTTATGTGGCTACTTCTTTGGACGTCATTGCGAGGTCCATTGCAAGTGTCGAAGGGGAATTGCCTTCTATTTTTGAGTATAGGGAAAAAATGTTCTAGTACTACAACACTGGATTGGATAGAAACCAAGTCAGAGACTTGAGTATTTCAAAAATATAACTATTGTCTATTTTTAGGGATCCTTGAAATGGAGAAGAACTACTTATGAAAAAAAAACACATTTGTATTGACTAGTGTATCCATCCACATATTAGTAAAAAATGGATGGATAGGTGGTATATGGTATTTTCTAAACCTCTCTGCGATAATAGGGAGGTGCCCTTATATTATTTGAGAAAACTATGGGATGAATTTATTTTTGGTTTGCATGTCAACTACTTTGACATGGATGATTTCCAAGGGGTGGGTCAAGGGTCCACACATGACCAAGAGAATTCCAAGCGTGATACCATGTTAGGTCCTCATCCCCTTAGGTGAAGGCTTGAACCCCCTACCCATCATCCTCCTCTTACAGAGAGCTTACAACATGTACAACTAGTTATTTCATCATTGACCGAGATCCTAGTGCAACATGGAAGCTTTGTTTCACTATCTTGGTAGGAGGTGTATGCCGATGACATTGATAGAGGGGTTAGAGCTTCACCCCACATAGAAGAGTTTAGTGAGGACAGGGAACATGGACATAGAAGTCATCCATGTGAACCTCACAGATGCTTGAGATATGAGTAGAACTACTATGGGCCTATAGAGGCTAGTGGATAACATAGCTTCATCAAGGAGGTTAGTATCTTAACCATCAGTATGTTCTTAATCGTTATATATTTTTTTGTATTTTTTGTATTTATATCAATATTTTATTGTATGTTCTTTTGCAGTTGTTATGTCCATGTAGTAGACCCTCTACACCCATAGATGCATCAGTGCTTATCTCCACCATTGATGCAACAATAGAGTATGCTTTGTTATTGGGCATACCCCATACACATGTATGTGTCACATTTGATAAATTCACCATAGTCGTTTCTTTATTTTATGGCATCCTCAAATTTTTAATATTCTTGTGTTTCTATAGGATGTGGAACTAGGCGATGCTGGGAAATGTCCATCTAGGATGGACAAGTCACCTATATCACATGTATCATGTGTAGAGTTAAATATCATTTAAATCTCAAATTTGTTGTGTTTATGTTTCTTAATTTTACTATTTGGTACTAATAGTTCAATATTATTAATATGTATGCATGTTGCAGACATATTCGCTAGTTATAGTACTATTGCACTCTCTCGGCACCTGGGCTCTACTTTTGGTTTAGCATACAATAGTCCAAGGGAGTTCTCATCACTTGTACAATTGGTGGGGATCCATTGTTTCCCACTCCGAACATCTGTCTTATTCCATGCATCATCAGTGGATTCACCCATAGGCCACCCATCTACATCACCTCTTCCATCACATCCATCCATAGTGGATGCACCCATATGTCACCCACCAACACCATCATTTCCATCGACCCCATCCACCAAGGTTTCCACAATAGATATTGCCTCAAAGTAGTTTGTACAACCGAGTGATCCACCTGCCAACGACTCTCCATCGAGGCCCTAGATATTCATGGTGATATAATGTGTTGTTGATATTTTTATGTATCTTGAATTTGATTTTATGCATATTTGTTTAATTTTCTTTATTTGATCCTTTTAACTGATGTATGGTGGCATCGTTGAGAGATTGGGGTTGTGGAGGAGGGTAACACCCTCATGATTGTCAGTATCATATGCAGTGATTTGTATTAGGTTAAATTACAAAGTATCGTTTTGTATGTCTTTTAATTCATTGAGGAAAAAAAGTTATAACAATGTTTTTTCCTTTGTGAAGTCTCTGGAGCGACGAAACAAACCTAGGCCCAAAGCCACTCGAGGTTCTTCCTCAAGAAAGAGAAGAAATATATATTTTCAAAATGCTTATGAGGGTGGTGAGGGTGGTAGTGATCAATGATTGACCAATTACTTCCATTTTGTATATAAGCAACCATATAGTTGTTTTCCATGTTAGGGCACTTGTTGTTGTTTTGTATATTGGGCCATTTTGTAAAAAAAGTACAATTTAGATGATGTTGAATATATATATATATATATATATATATATATATATATATATATATATATATATATATATATATATATATATATATCATGGCACGTTTTTTTATCAATCTCATTGTTTCTACATTTTATGTTTATGAATGTATGAATTTTGTGTGTATGAATGTATGACTTTTTTCTAAAGTGATTATAATTATTTGTGTTACGCATTAACAAAACTCTTATGGTGGAAAAGATTGACAAGTGATAAATCCATATAAATTTAAACCAATTGCCAATGCATTGGACACACTTGGGTGCACTTGTTGGACGTAGATGGTTGGTGGACAAGCCACCAAAGCACTCAAAGTTGATGGATTATACTTGAGTCCACCTTAAAGTACTAATTTCAAGGAAATTATCATATACAAAAGAGGATGCCTCAAAATTACTAAAACATCATCATCATCATCATCATCATCATCATCATCATATATATATATATATATTATTAAAAAAAATATTGCAAACTTGTAAGAAAACAAACTTATAAGCTCAAGTCCAGGAATCATAAATATATTAATTTCAAACTTTGAAGTTAGTAGTGAAAATTCTCAATCTTTTAAAAATGGTTTTTTTTTAAATGAAAAATAAACTCAAGTTCATGCACTATAAATATATTAATTTTCTATATATAGTATTGGTTACTTGACTTAAAGACCCCAAAACTAGTAAAATTTAACAAAACATTTAATTAGTAGTATACACTAAAGAAAGTTTGAGGAAACAAATGTGAATTACCTAAATGGTGCTGAAAATCATAATAAAGGAAAGATATACTGCACATATGGGTAGTGCATGTTTAAACAAATCACATAACTATGATCATCATAAACATATAACAATAAAAATAATATCTCAGAACACATAAAAGGTCCAAATGTATACATATCAAATGTATATATAGTTCTAACTAAACCCAATACTTAGAAATGAATGACTAAGATATGTAAAAATCAAAGTTCTAACCTTCTAATGCCAAAATGTAGGTTGTTACATTTACAAATCCCTAGAAAACCACTATGATCTAAAATAGAGTAATCCCTCCTTGCATGTCTTGTCATCTAGCTTCCCATTTTAACTATACAACAATAAAGATAACTTTCCATAACATTATGCAAGAAAAAAATCAAATCAAAATGTAGATTGCAATGAAACAAGAATAACAAAAAAAGAAACCTTTATCATCCCAAGAAATAAAAACCATTTTTTCTAGGGACATATAACTTAACTTTATACCACAAAGTTCATTTCCATCCAATGAAGTGTTTATGAAATTTTAATTCTAGGTGAAAAAGTTTGCATGCCCCTTGCCAATACATGCCATGCCTTGAGTTTCCATGCCATGTCATGCCATGTTGTGTTGTTCCTTTCCTTTCCAAGACATTCCATGCCTTGCCTTGCCATGCCATACCATTCATGCCTTGCCTTTTCATGTTGTTCCTTATCTTTCCATGCCTTTCCATGCCTTATCATGCCATGACATGCCTTTCATTTCCATGCCATGCCTTTCCTTGCCATGTTGTGCCTTGCCTTGCCATGTTGTGCCTTGCCTTTCCATGCCATGTCATGCCATGCCTTTCCTTCCCATTTCATGCCTTTCCTTTCCATGTCATGCCTTTCCATTTCATGCCATGCCATGCCATCCCTTGACAATCCATGCGATGTCATGCCTTTCCATGCCATGCCATACCATTGCATGTCTTGGCTTGTCATGCCATGTCTTGCCATGCCATGGCATGACTTGCCTTGCCATGCCATTTCATGCCTTGCCTTTCCATGCCTTGTCTTGCCTTGCCTTTCCTTTCCATGGCATGCCATGCCTTTCCAAGCCATGCCTTGACTTTCCATGACATGGCATTGCATGCCTTGCATTTCCATGGCAATCCTTTCCATGGCATACCTTGCATTGCCATGCCATGCCATGCCATGCCATTCCATGCCATGTCATTCCATGCCATGTCATGCCATGTCATGCCTTTCCTTTTCATGCCATCGCATGACTTTCCTTTTCATGACATTCCATTGTATTTCAGTCCTTTCCATGCCATGTATTTCCTTGCCATACCTTACCTTTCCATGCCTAGCTTTTCTTAGCCTTGTCATGTATTGCCTTGTCTTGACTTTCCTTGCCTTGCTTTGTCTTTCCTTGTATTTCCATACCTAGACATAGACCTATACCAATAAATTTCCTTGTCGTGCATTTTCTTTCCATGGTATAAGTTACAATCTAGGTCACAGTCTATCTCATGGTATAGGTCTAGGTCATGGTATAGGTCTAGGTCATGGTCTATGTTATGGTCATGGTTTATGTCTAGTTCTATTGCCAACATGTCCTTGAATGGATTGAGGAGGTGAGTTGCAACTCGTGAAAAAATTCAAAGAGGGAATAAGATAGGCGAACCCACGATTCCATTGGATTCAGGGCACCAAGTTTCATCTAGTGGGGCCCTTCCACTATCATTCCATTTCTAGGAAAACCACTTGTTGTAAGATCTCTGACACTAGGGTTTTTCTCAATGTAGCATAGTGCAATTTTTTAACAAGAGGTTGATTTTCAAGAAAACTATGTCAGGTGATTCTAGGTAGCATGGTCGCATGGGCCTTGGCCAAACATACTTTTGGGAGCTTACGAAACATCGTTATGCTGGTCGGTTTGGATTTTATTCTCTTGGACCAAATTGATGACATGTCCCTGAATGGATTGAGGAGATGAGTTGCAACTCACGATAAAACTCAAATCGTGACTCGGATGGATGAACCATTGGTTTCATTGGATCTGGGGCATTGTATTTTATCTACTGGGGCCCCTCCACTAAATTTTCATTTCCTAGACAATCGTTTTTTGGAGGATCTCTGACACTAGGTTTTAGCTCAATGAGGCATAGTGTAATTTATGAACAAGAGGTCAATTTTCAAGAACACTGTGTCGGGAAATTGTGGGTAGTGTGGTCACATCAGCCTTGAAAAAATAGACATGTGGGAGCTTACAAAACTCCGTTATGCTACTTGTTTTAGATTTTATGTCCCCAGACCAAATTTTGAACATGTCCCCGAATGGCTTGAGAAGGCGAGTTGCAACTCATGATAAAAATCAAACCAAGACACAGATTGACAAACCATCGGTTGCATTGGATCTGAGGCATTGGTTTTTAGCTAGTGGGGCCACTTCTTTTTCATTCCGTTCCTCAGACAAGAGTTTGATGGAGGATCTTCGGCACTAGGGTTTTGATCAATGAGGCATAGTGCAATTTTTGAACAAGAATTCGATTTTCAAGAATATTGTGTTGGGAATTTGTGGGTAGTGTGGTAATGTGGGCCTTGGTAAAATAGATGTGTGGAAGCTTATGGAACTCTATTATGCTACTCAATTTGTATTTTCTTCCCTTACACCAAATTTTTGACATGTCCTAGAATGGCTTGAGAAGGCGAGTTGCAACTCGTGATAAAACTCAAACCGGGATTTAGATGGATGAAACGTCGGTTGCATTGGATTTGGGGCACCAAGTTTTAGCCAGTGGGGCCCCTCTGTTGTCATTCCATACCTTGGACAACCATTTTTTGGAGGATCTTGTTGAAATAATGTAACTGCAAAGAGTATTCTTATTATTGTTGTTATTTTAATCATAGGATTAATCCCCATTGTGGATTAATCATGTCGGTAATTGTATTAGGACCAAATCCCCTTTTGCAGATTGGTCAATAGACAATTGTAACAGGTAGAATAAGAAGTCAGCCCCAATAGTTATTACTGAGACCTAGAAATATAATAAAGGTGGGTTTACCCACCCAGAGTGAAAGGTCGGCCCTGCCAGTGAAGACCCTTCACACGTGTCAGTCTTGTATATATAGAGAGGCTAGCACCTCACTTTATCACACAACTCACTTGCTCATTCTTAAGAGGCAAGATGCAACTTACCAGTTGGAGAGAAGGAGAAGAGTGGCACATCTTTTGGAGAGGACTATCTGTATTGGCTTGAGTTATCTCTTGAACATTGTATTGGAAATTTATGATAAGGATGTTTTTGTTGGGTTTTCTTCCCCTAGAGGGTTTCCCAGGATAAATGTTGTGTCTCTTGTGAATGCATATTTCTCAGTGATCTTGTTCTTATGTTGCTCTTATCTATTGAAATGCAAAGAACTATAATAATGGCATAAAAATTAACATGGTATCAGAGCCAACCTGAAGGAAACATATTTCGCAAGAGAAAAACATCACTGTTGCAGTACCTGCAAATTAGGGTTTTTCAAAAGTGAATCTTTTCAGCCCTAAAACCACCTAAAAAGTTGTGCCCTCCCCCAAGAATCATTTTGGCACTTAGAGCGCACCTTTTCAATGGCTGGATCTCTCGGAAAGTGAAACCCTAGTTTCACAAAAGTACCAGAAGTACTAGAAAACCAGTACCAGAAGTACCAGAGTACCAGAAGTACTAGAAGCACCAATCCAGAAATCTGTAGGTCAGATTTGAAGCAGTAAAAGTTGGATTTTCTGAGATCCAAGTACACTAGGCTACTCGCCTCAGCCAAGCGCACCTCCTGGTAAGGTCAAAAATTTATTTTAAGCATTTTCATTTTTGGTCATTTTTCATAGCCTCAAGTACAAGATGTCTGCAAGCACAAAGCTTGTTGAGAAACTAGAAGGCATAAACAACTTTTGTGCCTAGAAGTATAGGATCGGTCTGATCCTTGCAGAGAATGACCTAGCAAGATTCATCAAAGAAGAAGTGGAGGAACTTGAAGATGCCATAGAGAAAGAGAAGCATCAGAAGGACTCAATCAGGGCTCAAAGAATCATTGTAGATTCAATCAAAGGCCACCTAATCCCATATGTATCGTCCAAGAAAACTCCGAAAGAGATGTTTGACTCTTTAAGAAAACTATATGAAGGAAAGAACATCAACCGAAAGATGAATCTAAGATCTCAATTGAAGAATACCAAGATGCAGAAAGGAGAAATGATTCAAGAATATTTCTCCCAAATCTCAGAAATTAAAGAACAGTTAAAAGCGATTGGAGACACCATAGATGAAGACAAATTTGTAATAACATCCCTAAATGGTCTCAGAAGACCTTGGGATGCCTTCATCCAGACCGTATGTTCCAGAAAGGAGAAACTACAGTTTGAGAGCCTATGGGAAGAATGCATCCAAGAAGAGACAAGGGTAGCCAACCGTGAAGCACTACTAGCAAGGGATGATGATCAAGCCCTAGCTACTCATACAAAAGGAGGAAGGAAGAAACCCTACTTNNNNAGGGAAACTCATAGAGAACCTCAACCATCAAACAAATTCAACAATCAAGAATCTCATCCAAGAAATTTTTAGAAGAAAGGACAATGCAAGGGACGAGATATCTCATCCATACAATGCTATCATTGTGATAAGAAGGGACACAAGGCAAATTCTTGTCCAGTCAGAAGAGAAGAATACAAGAGGAAGCACAAAAGGAAACATGTCAACATAGCTGAAGATGAAGAACCACCTATGAAGATGATTAAGGACCATGTCTTGATCTCATCTCTCTCAGGATCTATATCACCTGGAGAGGACACATGGCTCATTGATAGTGGTGCATAAAAACACATGATGGGTAAGAAAAATACTCTCTCTTGTATTTCAGAAAAGAAGTTTTATCAGAAAGTGACTCTTGGAGATGATTATCAATATCCCATCAAGGGAGTAGGAGAATCAAACTAGAAGCTAGATTCAGAAAACTCAATAACAATGAAAGGCATACTCTATGTACCGGGATTAAAGAAGAACTTACTTTCCATATCAGCTTTAGACAAGAAAGGCTATAGAGTTGCCTTCATAGATGGAGAAGTTCTTATGTGGGCTAAGGGAGAAACCTTAAATGAAGCAATCGTCATCAAAAGTGAAGAAAATGGCTTATATAAGCTGAAGGGTCACCCTGAAACTACCATGACCCATACCATTGAAAACTCATGCGAACTTTGGCATAGAATATTGGCCCACATCAACTACAAGGCACTACCATACATATGCAAAGCTGTCGTAGGTTTACTAGAACTCAAGGTTGATCAAGAAGGCATATGCAATGGATGTGCGCAAGGGAAGAATACGAAGAACCCTTTTCCAAAGAGGGATAGCAAAGAAGGAGTAGTATTGGAACTCATTCATTCAAACATGTCTGACCCAATGCCATCATCCTCCATTAGCGGGTATGTAAAATATGTATCATTTATTGATGACTATTCTCGTAAGAGCTGGATATATTACTTGAAATCTAAAGATAAAGTATTCAGTAAATTCAAGGAATTCAAAGCCTTGATAGAGAATCTTTTTGAAAGAAAGATTAAGATACTCAGGTCAGATAATGGAGGAGAATATACGTCAAAAGAGTTCGTGAACTTCTGTAGAGATGTCGGAATCAAGAGGGAACTCACTACTCCCTATAATACCCAACAAAATGGTGTAGCTGAAAGGAAGAACAAAACAATTATGGAAGTTGTAAAGACCATGATTTACTATCAAGATATTCTTATGTGCTTATGGGCAGAAGCAGCAATGGCAGTGGTTTATGTGCATAACCAATTATCCCATAGTGCACTTGGGTTCAAGACCCTAGAAAAAATGTTCACCGGAAAGAAGCCAGAGGTAAGCCATCTCAAAATATTTGGCTGTCCAATGTTTATTCATATACTGAAAGAGAAAAGAAACAAGCTGGAACCCTCCGGAAAGAAGGGAATATTTGTGGGATACTGTGAGGTCTCCAAGGCCTTCCGAATCTACATACCTGGTCACCGCCATATTGAAATCAGCAGGGACGTGACCTTTGATGAAGAAGCAACACTTAAGAAATCAAGAAGATGCCAGCTTGAAGAAGTATATGAAGAGGAACCTGTAAATCCCAGTATTGCAGAATCTGTGAGGGAAGTTCCCAGAACTACAAAACCTGTAAGGGAAGTCGTAACTTCCCTTGATGAGGAGACTCCTAAAGATCATGATATAATAGAAGCTCAAGAACCTCCTCAAATGACCTTCTCCCATAAAAGAAATCCTGCTTGGGAAAGAGAGCTTATTCAAGATGGAGAGAAGTATGGTGTTCTAGAAGGAACCACAAGACAAGTGAAAAGACCAAAGCCATTCTCCAGTTACACAGCTTTGATGTGTAATCTACTAGATGAAGAGCCTACATGATTTGAAGAAGCCATTCAAAAGAAGGAATGGGTATATGCCATGGTAGAGGAATACCAATCCATAATAAAGAATGATGTATGGGAAATAGTTACGAGACCAAAAAGTAAAGATGTGGTATCATCAAAATGGCTCTTCAAAATAAAACATGCCACTGATGGAAGTATTGAGAAATATAAAGCAAGATTTGTCGCTCATGGATTTTCCCAAAAGGAAGGCATTGACTATGAAGAGACATTCGCTCCTGTGGCCAGATACACTTTGATTAGAACCATCATAGCTCTTGCAGCTAAGATGAAATGGAAGCTGGACTAGATGGATGTGAAGACAACTTTCCTGAATGGTGTTATCAAAGAGGAAGTGTATATAGAGCAACCCCAAGGATTTGAGGTTGAAGACAGGAAGTCTCATGTCTGCAGATTGAAGAAAAGCTTATACAGATTGAAGCAAGCCCCTAGAGCTTGGTATGGTCGTATAGACAGTTTCTTTACGAGCTTAGGCTTTACCAAGAGTAAAGAAGACTCAAATATCTACTTCAAAATTATGGATAATGAACCAGTAATATTACTACTGTATGTGGATGACTTATTCTTAACTGGAGAAGAAAAGCTCATCACCGAATGTAAAAAGAGACTTTCCATAGAATTTGATATGAAAGACCTTGGCCTAATGCATTACTTATTAGGTCTTGAGGTATGGTAGAGTCCAGAAAGGATCTTCCTTAACCAAGGGAAGCACACATTCGAAATCTTAAAGAGATTCAACATGCTAGAATGTAAGTCCATGAATACACCCATGGAAATGAAGCTGAAGTTGTTGGTCAATACTTCGTCAGACTTGATAGATGCCACACTATACAGACAGATTATTCGATCGCTGATGTACCTGATGAACACCAGACCAGACATTTGTTTTGCAGTGAACACCTTGAGTCAGTTTCTGGTAGAGCCCAGACGTGTTCACCTAGTGGCTGCAAAACATGTGATGAGGTACCTTAAAGGTACAATGGATTATGGTCTCAGCTATGATGGAGATCATGAATTCACATTAAGTGGATATACTGATGCATATTGGGAAGGAAGCGTTGCTGACAGAAAAAGAAATTCTGGATGTTGTTTCAGTTTGGGATCAACCATGATCTCATGGCAGAGTAGGAAGCAATCTAGTATTTCTCTCAGTACAGTGGAAGCAGAGTACATTGCTGCATGTTCTGCTAGCTGTGAAGCTATATGGCTTCAAAATTTGCTGACTGGCCTATTTGACTTGAAGATGAGAGCAACTGTGATTCTATGTGACAACCAGAACTACATAAAGATTATAGAGAATCATGTATTCCATGACAGGTCAAAGCACATAGATATCCGCTATCATTTCATCCGCGACATGGTACAGAGAGGAGCCTTGAAGCTCCAGTACATTAGCACAGATGAACAGGCTGTTGATGTGTTGACCAAACTTCTATCTCATGTAAAGTTTGAACACTTTCGAGATAAGCTTGGTATAGTCTGAAAGGACCCTCCCTGAAAGGGGGAGTATATATTTATTCCTTGCTTCTAACCTCGCTATTAGACGTAAAGCAAGATGCTATGTGTATTCCTTGCTTCTGACCTCACTATTAGATGTAAAGCTAGATGAGTCATTGCTTCTGACCTCACTGTTAGACATAAAGAAAGATGTTGTGTGTATTCCTTGCTTCTGATCTCGTTGTTAGACGTAAAGCAAGATGAGTCATTGCTTCTGACCTCGTTGTTAGACGTAAATCAAGATGAGTCATTGCTTCTGACCTCGTTGTTAGATGTAAAGAAAGACGTTGTGTGTATTCCTTGCTTCTGACCTCGCTGTTAGACGTAAAGAAAGATGAGTCATTGCTTATGACCTTGTTGTTAGATGTAAAGCATGACATTGTGGGTATTCCTTGCTTCTGACCTAGTTGTTGGACATAAAGCAAGATGATTCCTTGCTTCTGACCTCCCTGTTAAACGTAAAGCAAGATGATGATGTGTTCCTTTCTTCTGACCTAGTTGTTAGACATAAAGCAAGATTATTCCTTGCTTCTGACCTCATTGTTAGACGTAAAGCAAGATGATGATGTGTTCCTTGCTTCTGACCTAGTTGTTATATGTAAAGCAAGATGATTCCTTGCTTCTGACCTCGTTGTTAGACGTAAAGAAAGATGTGACTGACACTGAGGTACTAGCTTAACAGCTGTGACATTGAGCCAATGTAGTACTGTGATGTGCCAGCCTAGTGCTTTGATGAGGTATCATTTTTACTGATACATATTGATGCAGATGATGATGGAATTCTTTCGAGAATGATGTTTTTGTTGATGAAGAAACTTCTGATGACTCGTAAATATGCTAGCCAATGTTCCAAGATGATATTAACAATATTTTCCTCCTGATGCCACTGATGATGCAGACCTCTCTTGCCCGATGTTGTTGAATAATACCTTTCTTGTTAAGGGGAGTGTTGAAATAATGTAACTGCAAAGAGTATTATTATTATTATTGTTATTTTATTCATAGGATTAATCCCCATTGTGGATTAATCATGTTGGTAATTGTATTAGGACCAATTCCCCTTTTGCAGATTGGTCAACAGACAATTGTAACAGGCAGAATAGGAAGTCGCCCCCAACAGTTATTATTGAGACCCAAAAATATAATAAAGGTGGGTTTACCCACCCAGATTGAGAGGTTGACCTTGCCAGTGAAGACCCCTCACATGTGCTAGTCTTGTATATATAGAGAGGCTAGCGCCTCACTTTATCACACAACTCACTTACTCATTCTTAAGAGGCAAGATGAAACTTACCAGTTGGAGAGAACGAGGAGAGTGGTGCATATTTTGGAGAGGACTATCTGCATTGGTTTGAGTTATCTCTTGAACATTGTATTGGCAATTTATGATAAGGAAGTTTTTGTTTGGTTTTCTTCCCCTAGAGGGTTTCCCAGGATAAATTCTATGTCTCTTGTGAATGTGTATTTCTTAGTGATATTGTTCTTATGTTGCTCTTATCTATTGAAATGCAAAGAACTATAATAATGGCATAAACATTAACAGATCTTTGGCACTAGGGTTTTTCTCAATGAGGCATAATGCAATTTCTGAGCAGAGGTCGATTTTCAAGAACACAGTGCTGGGAAATTATGGGCAGCATGGTCATTTGGGCCTTGGAAAAATAGACATGCGAGAGCTTAAAAAACTCTATTATGCTGCTTAGTTTGTATTTATTCCCCTGAACCAAATTGTTGATATGTCTATGAATGACTTGAGGAGGTGAGTTGCAACTCGCAATAGAAGTCAAACCAGGATTTAGATGGACGAACAATCAATTGCATTGGATCAGGGGGACCATGTTTTAAATAGTGGGCCCCCTCTATTGTCATTATGTTTCCTGGACAACCATTTGTTAGAGGCATAATGCAATTTCTGAACAAGAGGTTGATTTTCAAGAACAATGTGCGAGGAAATTGTGGGTAGCGTTGTTTCTTAGGCCTTGGAAAAATAGACATACAGGATATTACATAATTCCATTATGTTGCTTGGTTTAGATTTTATGCCCCCAGAACAAATTGCCGACATGCACTTGAATGGATTGACGAGGTGACTTGGAACTCATGATAAAACACAAATCGAAACTCATATTGAAAAATAGTCCATTGCATTGGATCTGGTGCACCGGTTTTTAGCTATTGGGTCCCCTCTGCTGCCATTCTGTTGCTCGTACAAGCATTTGATGGAGGATCTTCAACACTAGGGTTTTTCTCAATTAGGCATAGTGCAATTTCTGAACAAGAGGTCTATTTTCAAGAATAGTGTGTTGGGAAATTGTGGGTAGTGTGGTCACATGGGCCTTGGAAAAATAGATGTGTGGTAGATTATGAAACTATGTTGTGCTCTCAGTTTGGATTTTATTCCCCCGAACCAAATTGATGACATGTCCATGAATGGTTTGAGGAGGCAAGTTACAAGTCACGATAAAGATCAAACCAGGACTTGGATGGACACACCGTTGGTTGCATTTGATTCAGGGCACCGGGTATTAACTAGTGGGGCTCCTCTATTGTCATTTCATTGCCTAGAAAATTGTTTGTTAAAGGATCTTTGACACTAGGGTTTTTCTCAATGAGGCATAGTGAAATTTCAAAACAGGAGGTTGCTTTTCAAGAACACCGTGTCAGGAAATTGTGGGTAGTGTGGTCGCATGGGTGTTGGAGAAATAGATGTGTGGGATCTTATCAAATTCCATTATGCTACTCGGTTTGAATTTTACGCCCCCAGAAAAAATTGTCAACATGTCCCTGAATTACTTGAGGAGGTGAGTTGAAACTCGCGATAAAACTCAAACCGAGACTCATATGGATGAATTATGGGTTGCATTGGATCTAGGGCATCGAGTTTTATCTTATGGGGCCCATCCATTGTCATTTAGTTTCATGGAAAACCGTTTGTTGGAGGATCTTTGGCACAATGGTTTTGCTCAGTGCTTATTACATATGTTTGACAATTTAACACATTGTTAGTCTAGACATGGCAAGGAATGGCATGACATGAAAGGGAAAGGTATGGAAATGCATGGCAAGGCAAGGATAGGTATGGTATGGAAAGGCATGGCATGTAAATGCAAGCCAAGGCATGGAAAGGAAAGGCATGGCATGGGATGGGAAGGCATGGCATGGCAAGGCATGAAAAGGCATGGGAAGACAAGGCATGACATGGAAAGGCATGGAATGTCAAGGAAAGGAAAGGCATGAAATGAGAAGGAAAGGTAATGCAAGGAATGGCATGAAATGACAAGGCAAGACATGGCATGGGAAGGAAATGCATGGCATGAAAAGGCAAGGCATGGCATGGCAAGGCAATGCATGGCATGACAAGGCAAGGCATGGAAAGGGAAGGCATGACATGCCATGGAAAGGAAAGGATTGGCATGGCATGGAAATGTAAGGAATGACATGGAAATGAAAGGCATGGCATGGTGAGAAAATGGCATGCCAAATAATGTATTGGAAAGGCATATCAATCGCACGAGAATGACATGGCATGGAATGGAAATGGCATAAAAAGGAAAGGAAAGGAATGAAATGGAATGGAAATGACATGTCATGGTTGTTACAGATTATTTTTGTCACCCTTATGATTGTTAATGATGTAAACCTATCCTTTGTCTTTGGACGGATCAGTGGCTTGAATTCCTGAAGAAAGAAAGGAGAAGAACTTTGCCTGAGATAAGAAATTGTATTTTCCTTTGTAAAAACCCTATTAAGGAAGATTGATGCAGGTTGCACTATATGCAGGGTGCGGCGATGCCTGATTTTCACACCTTTCTCTAAAGCTAGCCTGCGATGTTTTTGCAGGCTGCACTATAGCTAGGGTGTGGCGATTTCTGTACGTGGGAAAAATGAGCATCTTCTCGATGCTTCTAGAAGGAGAATCTTCTATGGTGAGGTGTCCTATGAATGGTTTGGATCTTACTTTATTTAATGATTTAGTGGGATCATCCTAACCTCCTCACCTTATCCCCTTCAACTTATAAAAGGAGAGGATCTCTTGTGGATAAATTTATCTTGGCTTGGGATTAATCTTAGTTGGATTGAACTTGGGTTTTGTGGCTTGTAGTTTTGGGAGCTTGTATATTGAATTTGAGCTTTTCTTTGTCAAGATAGATTATGAGAAGCTATCATATCTACAGTCTCAAAATCCATTGATTAGAAGTGTGTGGGAAGCAAGGAACTATTGGAAGGAACCTGACAACATCAAGGCATCTGGTTGTATCTTTCTTCTAGATTCTTTAATAAAGATATAATTTTATTTCCTATATGAATGTTATTTGTTCATATTGTATGATTCCTTGATCACATACATAGTTTCATATCAAATGGACTCTGTTGTTCTTGTCTTCTTTGGTTTGTTTTTATTTGCAGATATTTCTCCATAAGCCTTGTGATGGAGCTTGGATTGCATTGACGAAGTCGTCTCTTTGATATTTAAAAGGTATGTTCTAGAACCATTTCTCATTTGATAATTGAAATCTAAGGAAACAGTAGTGTACTTTCTTGTTTTGTTCTAGTTTCGTAGTAAAGCTAGGGGCATTGATTTGTGTCTGCACTTAACAATTAGCCCGATAACAAAATTGGCGACCATACTGAGGAACAAATTGTTTTCCTAGTTTATGTTGCTTTCTTGCTTTGATTGACTGGTTTCTATTTTCTGAGTCACTGGGAGATCCATCTTGACTCTTTGACTATTTGATTTCACTGGAAAACCTTATTAATGTTAATTTTTTCCATTTTTGTATGATCGTCACACCCTGTTTTGAGGGGTAGTGTGACAAATTAGGATCTCCGCACCCTACCTTTTGACATAGTGTGGCATTTTTGCACTATTTTCACTCTCTAGCCTGTGACGATCAAGGATCATCACACTTTGTTAGTCTCCTAGCCTACGATGATTATGAAAAAAATTGATTTTGATTGGTTTTCCCTGCCCAGATCTGTGATATGGTTATGGGGTGATTTGTTGGGTCTGATTATAGTCTTCTTGAAAAAATTTGAATCTTGTTTCAGCCATATTTGCCTCATTTTTTCTTTGTTTTCTTTTGAAAGATTTGATCTCTTCCTTTGAGTGTCTTTTTGTTACAAAGCATTGTTTTTTCTTTAGAATTGTTTGGTGAGAACTTCTTTTTCTTTTATTGAATAATTCGTATTAAAAGAGAAAAATTGTTTGGGTTGCTTTGTTTTATATAGATTTTCTATTACTTTTAGCTATCTTTAAAACAAAAAGTTTTAATTTTATTGATTTATATTAGTTTGGGGGAATCCTTGCATTTGAAGTAGCGAAATTGCATGATTTTGGAACTTTTTTTTTTTTTTGGGGGGGGGGGCAAGAATCGTGTATTGGTGTACCATCTCTTTGTCTTATTTCTTGAAAATATTGATATTGATGAGTTTAATAAATTTTTGGGACATTGTGCATCTGGGAATGATAAAAGTTTTCTCCTTCTTGTAATATAGCTTTTATCGAAGTGAAATGTGTGCATTTTCATTTCTTTGCATTGTTTAGAGTCGGTTAAAACATCATTTAGTCCACGCCATTTTCCTCTTGAGTAACAACAAACATAAAATAAAGCGCTTATAACAATTGATTAGACATTTTTATATTTTGTGGTAGCAAGCCTACATTAAATTAGTTGTAGGGATTTGGAATAGGTGTGAAAGATAACTTTCCAAAGCTATAGACAAACATAGAATCTTGAGTTAGGGAGCGGTGAAATCCACCTACTAATTTTTTTCCTGGGAAGCCATTCTAACACAAGGGTCAATCACGATGTCACATTGAGACTGAAAGAATTACTCGCCATGCTTTGTTGGTCTTGGTGTAAAGATTTTGTGTATGATGGGGGTCGCTTGAAGGTATACCCACAATGATGACTAGAACCCTTTCAAGTTGATTTCAAGCTAGATACCCTGCCTTTGCACGCAGATTAGACTGTCGATTGTTTCCCCAGGAATCATTGTAGTAATTGGTAACCTTATTGGTCTTTATCTTTAGGTTATTTACACAAGGTGACTGTGGAGGGGCATGTCTTCACGGTACCTGGAATCGACATTGGCCAAACTCACTTGGGATCCTTGGAGGGTATACACACATTTATGTGTGAGATCTTGCACCAAGGTGTAAGTCCATTAAGCAGATCATCAATGTAAATTTTCCACCCACTCTATCTCGAGACCTTCTTACATTGTTCCTGCAACGTTGGATTTCATCACCAACTAGTGCGTTCATTGTGAGAAGGTTTTGTTTTCTTTCTTGCTTACAATATTTTTAGTGTGTGCTATTTGTTTTTCCTAGAAGACTCTATTGGGATATTTGTTTTAATGGCCTTAGTTCCTAAAATGACCAATGAAGGAACCCCTGCTCTAGGGGAACATTTTGTTTTTCCTTCTTATGCAAACATTGGACCTCCGCACATTTCTACTTTGAGCCTTCCAAGTCTCACAATTGGATTACCGATATGGTTTTTTTCCACTCAGGTAATCCCAAATGGAGTTAGTGCTTCATTTGTAAGCACTTCCCCCCAAGAGCATCAACCTTATGTTGATCCTTTTCCTTCTTCACTAGTAATATCTTCTTCTCCTTCTTCACTTGCAAGGTGTTCTTCCATTTCATCTTATTCATCGAGTGAAATCTCTAAAGATAGTAACTCGGTGGATAAGAAGAAGAAGAAAAGGAAGAATAAGAAGAAGAAAAACAAGAAAGGGTCCAAGATTCCAACCACTGCCAAACATGTTGGAAAACAACCAGTTACTTTTAATCATGATGGAAGTGTTGATGATGTCAAGATCACACAAACAACCTGTAAGCCCAAGTACCCTTGCAGGATTTGTAAGGGTAGCCATATTCTTAAGGGTTTCCCTGGTCTATCCAAGGTTATAGAAGCATGGTCTACACACCCTCTCCAACCTATGTTGTCAACCTTTGAACAACATGTTGATGACCTCACGTCAACTAGTCAAGATATCATTGAGAAGAAGAAAAGTAGAGCCAAGTTACCATGTATGTTATGTAAAGGGAGTCATCTAACTCACCTTTACCCTCGTATGGATGAAGCCTCAAAATTACTGGAAGACATGATTGTTTCCCAGCCTCAACTTCCAGTTGCTTATCACAAGCTTACTCTCGATGCCCCTGTAGTTGATGGAATGATCAATCTGGTTTCTTCATCAATCAATCTAGTTGATCATGTAGTCAATATGGTCACATCCTTAGTTGATCTTGTTGAAAAAGTGGTCGATCTAATCCCATCCTCGATTGATCCCACTCCCCCGTTAGAGAGTGTCACCCAAGTGGTCGATTTGTTTCCACCCGTCGACCCCATTCTCCCCTTGGAGAATGCAACTCAAGTGGTCGATCTGATATCATCATCGGTCGATCCTACTCTCTTTCCATAGAGTAAACCTAATACTGCCCATGTTTTTCTCATTGATATAGAATCTTCTGTGCTAGGGGGCATTCCTCCTTCTCCCATGGAACCCCCTCCAAGTAATGAGTCCATCATTTTCAATTGAGATGTTCTAGCTATACCTCATCTTCCCTCTCACATTCCTTTCAAGATTACAGTACGGGTTTGTGGTCGGGACGTTCCTCAGATGCTGATAGACGAAGGTTCGTCTGTTAGTATTTTGTCCTCTATTTCTTGGAAAGCTTTGGGTTATCCTCAACTTGTGCAGGTTACGTAGAGTCTATTTGCTTTTAACAAAAGAGCTAGTCACCCTTTAGGGGTCCTTCCTTAGTTTCCTGTAACTTTGGGAAGGAAAAATGTCGTTATTGATGTCATGGTAGTCCAAGACCCCTTGGATTTCGATTTACTCCTTGGGAGAGATTATGTCTATGTCATGAAAGCTATTGTGTCCACTCTTTTTTGTGTGATATCTTTCCCACACGAGGGAAGAGTGTTGACTATTGATCAACTTTCGTTTGTTGGCCCTGAATTGAACATCAACTCAATAACCTCCCTAAATGGTTCTTATATGCAGATGGTATCGCCCCTGCCACATGTCAATTATGTGGCGTTGTCACCCATGCCCTCAGTTTCCAATGAATATGAGCCTCTTGTTGTATGCTCAATATGTTATGACTTGGATTCGGCAGTTGACATGGTGATCTCTTCGGTAGGGCTATTGGAGCCTGACCTCCTTACCCCTATCACGACCCTTGACATGTGATCCTTCCAGAGTGTGTTTCTTCTGTCAAGTGAAGATCTCTTGGAAGCCATGATCAAGTTTTGTCCCTTGACATGGTGTCCTTCTGGGTCATTATCCTCTTGGAAGCCATGATCAAGAAGAGTCTGTTGAGCATGGTTTTATGATTTCAAGATCGTTAAAAAATGAAACCAGTTGTGAGGATAATTTTTTTCATCTCTGTGGAAACCTTGTTATCAAATGAAACAAAGCCTATGAGGATATTTTTTGCATCTCTGTAGCAACCTCATTAAAAAATGAAACAAATATTATGAGCATAGTTCTTGTTTCTGTGTCAAGGTCGTTAAAAAATTAAATAAAGCTTACGAGCATAGTTCTTCTTTCTGTGTCAATATCTAAAAAATGAAATAGAGGTCTAGGGATTGCACCTGGATTCTTGAGCATGGTTTTTTGATTTCAAAATTGTTAAAAAATGAAACTAGCTATGAGGATATTTTTTGCGTCTCTGTAGCAACCTCGTTAAAAAATGAAAAAGAGATTATTGCTGGGTATGTGTTATATTCTTTGCAAAACATCTTTTCTACCTCGGGACCGCATTATATTTAGGTGGTTTTTCAGCACATGGTTTCTTTGCCGATGGTTTTCTATTTCCAATTAAGGAATTAGGGTTTTGGACTAATCCAGTTCATTGGGTTAGGGTTTTGGATGCCACTGGATCCTATATGTATTTTGTATTGTAAACATTGTAACATGATGAATAATATAGAATATGTTGGTATTCTCGGTTTGGGTTTCTAGGGGAAAAATCTCTGTGTATTGTTTGTAATTTCCATTGTATCTTTTCTTTTACTTTACTTAATATCTGTTTGCAGTATATATTGTACAAGTTTAAAATCTACACTTATGAGAATAGTTCTTGTTTCTGTGTCAAGCTCATTAAAAAATGAAACAAAGGTCTGGGGTTTGAACCTAGATTCTCGAGCATAGTTATTATTCCTATGTCAAGCTCGTTAAACAATTAAATAGAGTTACCCTCTCTTTGATTGAGCCAAGTACTCCGTTATATATAGTATTTGAAATTTCTTTTCATCCTCCTATGTCGTTGGATGGAACAAAGCTTGGGGGGCAATGCTTATAGCCTTTGGACTTCATGCTGAAGTTGAGCCACTAGCTTCTTAAGTTGGGGGCTAAGTACCAACCATCCCTGTGTTATGTGTTGGGAGGTCTAAGCATAGTTTTCTATGGTTCAAGGTTGTGTAAAAATGTAACCACTTACCTCAAGCATAGTTTCCTCTGGTTCATGCTTGTGTAAAAATGAAACCAGTTCCAAGCATAGTTTTGTTTAGTTTTAAGCTTGTGAAAAGATAAAATCTATTCCAAGCATAGTTTTGTTTTGTTTTAAAGCTTGCATAAAAATGAAAACAATCCTGAGCTTAGTCTTTGTTCTTTCTCATGCTCGTAAATACATGAGAATAAGTTACCAAGATTAGTCTTTGTTCTTTATCGTGCTCATAAATATGTGAGAATGTAATCGAGTATACTTTTATCACTTTTTCGGAATCATAAAGTTTATATGAAAAATGAACCCCCTAGAGTTCCCTTTAAGCTCTTTTCAGACTCTCTAAACATGAAAATATTGCCGAGCAACCTAGTTCTTTTCATGCTCATAATTGTATTTGAAGAAAACATCTTATGAGTGGTATGTTATCTCTTTTTTGGTCTCATCAGACTAACTTATGAAAAATGAACTTATGGAGTTCTCTTTAAGTGTTTTTCAGACTCTCTAAACATGAAAAACCCTTGAGCTTTATTTATTTGGACTCATTAAACAAACATCAAAAGACCCATATGGGACTGAACCACTCCTTCCTAGGGTTCGTTAAACATAATCCAAGGGAATCATCTGAAGGATAAGCTTACAGTACAAGCATATGCTATCCTCCTCAAGCTTGTGTAAAAATAAAGAGGTACTCGCTAGAAATGGTGGGGGGTGAAATTGGGAAAAAAATGTATCTAAACCTGTATTCTATGGAAGAGTCTCCTTTGAACATGACACCCTTTTACTTGCTTTGTGTCTATTTTGGAAAATCTGCTTGTCCTTTGATCATACCCCTTTCTAAGATTACAAATTGGTCTTTGATCCCTATTGTTGAGTTAGTGTTTCCAAGACAGTTGTCGTGTTGTGAATATGTTCAAAGAGAAGTTCAACCCAAAAATCCTTCTATTGCATCGACCATTTCTATAGTCCTTAAGCCTTATATTGCGTCGGTCATCCCTGAGTCAAAACTGAGTCACTGGTTACTCTGATCTACTTTAAATCTTGTTACTTGTTTGATGTCATTGATGGGGGATACATTAAGGCCCTCCTGTGACGAGTATTTTCCTATCGAATTCAACTCATTATCCAGGAATTAGACTTAGAAACTAATTGGTACCTTGGAACTTGCATGCCTCAATGGTAGGTTTCCTTGCTTTTGACAATAGGTTTTCATTATTGACCCTTGATCGAGAGATTTCACTGAGTGTTCAATTTCATCTCATTAATTCACATTCGTTGGATTGTACTAGAGTACCTTGGGAGTCATTGACATTAATGGTGATTTTCCTCACACTTGTTAATGGTATACACTAATGACCAGTAATCAAGTGGTTTCTACCATGTTTGACTTGATCACATTTATTCACATGGATAGATTTGTACTATAGAGTGGTGGAGATGAAGACCCTGGATCTTTTCTGATACATTCAAGTTGCATTGGAGGATATTTAGATTGTACTGGTGCATAGATCCACATTGCATGTCTCGTGGCTATGTTCAAATTTGAGTCTTTAACACATAGATCCAGAATGTATTTTTGGTGGCTATGTTCATATTTGAGTCATAATGGCATGAATCCACCGTGTATGTTTGGTGGCCATGACCTATCTTACTTGACATGGTTCTTTGCATGTCAGAATTTATGCTTTGAGTCATTTGTATTCTGAGTATGGTAATGCCTACCTTAGTTATGATATATTATTGTACTGTATTTCCTTGTTTGTTGGTAGGTTTCCGACTGACGTGTTCCTTGTTACCTTGTTGGCCCTTGAGTATCCTTGGTCATGTTTGACTTAATTTTGGGACTTCGACAAGCTATCGAGGATGGAGCGTAAGTCGAAGCAGAGATCACGGGATCTCGACGCCTTTTTAGGGAACTTTTTGGATTTTGGGATTATGTAAAGGGAATAGGGATGTTGGCCCATGGGTTTACCCATGTTTATGCCCATTTTTTAATGTATAAATAGAAATCTAGCTGATGTATGAAAGCACCCGTAGTTGAGTGCTAGTACTACCTATGTGTAAGAAGATGTGATTAAGACTTGTAGAGTTAAGTGAAAGTCATCTGTAGTGCTTTGTGCATAGAATATGGAAGGCTTTGTGCTGTAAACATGGAAGGAGGATCTAGCAAGGTGCGCAAAAATCCTGTCCTCCGTGGAGTAAGATATCATGGCTCTGTGCATGTAGAATATTGACAAACAAAAATAAAGAAGAAGAGTTGGTGTACATAGCACAGGGTGGGGGTGAACCACGTATATTCTGCATTGTGGTTGCTATGTTCTTTATGGTTGCTCTCTTGTCTATGTGATTGAATGTTTAGTGCGCTGATGTATGTTAGATGTATCTGATATGATAGGTTAGTGATGAATAATGTGAATGAATGATAGATCTAGCCTATGTTCCTGTGTTTAGTGTTTGATTGGATCTGTTTGAATATTGCATTGATCTGTTTTCAGGGTTTAACTGTGTTGTAAACTAAGGCTGAATATTAACAAACTATAATTGCTAAGTGCTTTTTCAAGGTGTTGTAATCACAAATATGTGTCCCAGCTAAGGTTGCAAACACTGGAGTCTTACAACCACCCCTGCCTCTACCTCAAGTGAGACTTCATCTGCTTCATAGGTCTTGCCGAAAGGGTTGGTATTTAGGGTTTTGTTGGTGCGCTATTGTAGCGTTGAACCCTGGGTCTTCCCATGTGCAAAAAAATGGTTTCGTTGTCGGCACCTGAAACTATGATTGCTAGGAACTGAAGGAAAGAAAGAAAACTCTATGCATAGATCTGTTTCCTTAGTGTGCAGTATTCTACTTGACCTATAAAGCTCTGTGCTAAGAAGAGAAGTTAGATCCAAAGAAAAGAGGTGATATATTAAATATTTATGCTCTAATAAAGGTAAGAGTAGTGAATTTTTGTTCTGAAAACTTTGTGCTCTGATAAAGGTAAGAATAGTGAAAAGTTTTAGATATGAAAGCTTTGTGCTCTGCTGAAAGTAAGAATAGTAAATTTTTTTTTTCAATAATATGGATCTATGTATGTTTGATAAATGTTATCCTAGTCTGAAAACTTGGGCACAACTAGAAGAAAGAAGGTTTGATATGAGTAGACCTGATAGAAATAATGAAAGATATGTTATTCCTATGCATAGAAAGAATGTTTGGACTAATAAATGGATGCAGGATCCTACAAAGAATTTTTTGCAGGTTAGCTACTATGATCCTAGTGCACAATGTAGGAAAGGCTCAATATCGTTTAAGAAAAAAAGAGGATTAACCCTTTGTTATAGTTTCCGAAGACTGGGACATGTTGCTAAGGAATGCCCTGGAAGAAGACCTAGTTGTCTTTGTTGTAAAGTTATGGATCATGAAGTTTTATATTTCCCTAGAATGATTGCTAAGCTTGACAGAATGAATATGTGACAAGAAAACCTTGAGGAAGGTCACGAAACTGAGACCATGCCAGAACCCAAGACATAATCAAAGACTATACTACTACAAATGAGAGAAACCTTGAACGATCACAAAGATATCAACTTGTCAGAGATCTTCAAAGAAAAAGAATGCATAGAAGAAATAATAGGAGACTTCGACATAGACTGTGTTCTGGATGAGGAAAAATAGGTAAATATCATGATAGAAAGAACTTGGGAAGCTTTAGGAAAGCCTGATATGACTCCTTCATTAGGAGGTGTTATCACACTAAATTGCCATGGGTTTTTTTGTTTTCATATTTTACTAAGCCTTAGATTTATTTATTTTTTTTCACCCCTTTTAAAAAATGTGTTTGTTAGGACCCCCTTGATAAATAAAGTGTTGAGTCATGAATTATGTTTGGATCCTCATTCAAATTTGGACTTAGGACCATTTTTTTTCATGACTTAACTTTGATTCCCCTCATGATTTGTCACTAGGATCGATTCACTCCACGAATAGCTTGATTTGACATGCCATTTTCCTCACTCATTCCCTCGTAGCCCTACCTTATTGTCCTTTGCTTACCTGTCGAATCATTTTTTGAAATGGAGCACTGCCCACTCATCAGAAGATTCCATAGTGCCTTTCTTGTTCATCATATTTCACCATGATTTATGATTAAAATGATGATGTCATCTTCCTAGTTTTCAATGCCAGGAGTTGGTTAAAAGATGCCTTCAAGATCTCATATTTACGATCTCTAATAACGGTTTCTGATTTCTCAAGATTGCTGCACTGCGGAAATTCCTAGTTTTCACCAGTTGAAAATAGTGCTACCAGATCCGATGTTGAGGTAGATTTGAAGGCTTCAGACATATTTTATTCCACAAGTATTCTGTGTTTCCTCCTCTACAAATAATTTTCAAATAGAGTTAGTGCTCAGAGTTTTGGATTATCGGGCTTGCATAGTTGAAGGAGACCTTTCCTCATACCATTATATCCTTGTCTCCCCTCATTTAAAACTTGTAAATTTCACTACCCGCATGTCGAAGTCTGATACATCTTCCCACCATAGCTACTAATCTCACAACATTCAAGTAGTTCTATCCTCTGCATACGCAGTGCACTACCTGGAGGCGTTGCTTGACCACATTGTTTCTACCCTACCTCCTCTAACACTTAAGTCGGGCATTTTATACCCAGTTTCAAAGGCCAATTACAGGGAATCCTGTCATTTTCTAAGTGTTCAAACCTGCACAAATCCAAGGGAGGGATTTCCACAGCCAATTTTAGCTTACTAGCAATCGGTTTGGTTTAAGGGAAGTTCTTGTAAAAATGCAGCCTTGTCCATTTGAACCTTGAATTTAGGTCCTCTTGGTTATTACCACTCCATAGCCATAAGAAGCTCTCATACTAAACTATGGAGACTCCTCAGATGAAGAAGTCACACAATGGGGGTAAGGTAGTTAGAACTTAACCTGTAGATATTCATCTTTTTGAGACATAGACGATGTCAAGAGAAGTTTTTCAAAGAGTGGGATGCCTCTCTTTCTGCCAGAATATGAAAAGAGGTCATCCTGATGTGATAAGGCAGTTTTCCTTACATTTTGATGGGCAGAAGACCAAGGTAGGGGGTTTATAATTTGAGGTGACTGAGGCCTCGATTTCAGCTCCAACTAGAATCCCTATCAAAGGTGAGAAATGGTTTATATCCATGGCTTTGAATGCAGCCTATGCGAAATATTTCCTTAAGCATGAACATAAAGATGGTGTTTTGTCTAAAGGTGTGCCAAGGAATCATCTGATTAAGAAGTTTGAAAAGATATTGAGGATCATTCAGAGATACTTTACATGTGAAGGGAGGTTAAACACATTATACCAGTACCATATAAGGCTTTTGCTGCATTTTACTGGTAAAATTTAAATGAATGTTCCCTACTATTTGCTGAGGAGCATAGGCAAGATTCCATACATGATTCAATCCAATTCTAAGGATGTGGATACTAACATCTTTCACTCTATATTTATTAGAATGCTCATTTTTGAAGAACTGGGTAAGAAAGATATCTCATGGGAACATTTTGTTATTGATTCTCACTTCAAGTTCGATATAGAAGCCACTCCTCAGTCACAGAAAGCAAGCCCTTTATCATCCAGCAGTGTTGATAAAGCAGGTGCCAACAAGAAGAGAAAGGGAAGAGTTCCTGTTCAAGATTCAGAGGTCATCAAGAAGGTCACATTAACTGAGGAGGAATCTTGTCATTCTCCAGAGAGAGATTTTTCACCCCCTCCTCCATTAGAGTTAGAGGAAATTCCTTCTACTACTAAAACTACAACAAAGAAAGGGAAGAAGCTACAATTCTCCTCATCTCCTCCAACAGTCAATACCAAGGTCATAAAACCTTTCATAAGATCATCAGCTCCTAAAGAGGTTGTTGAAGAATAGTCCCTACAAAAATCCTCTATCCTATAAAAGAACAAAGGTAAAGGAATTGTAAAGCCTGTGGAGAAGAAAGAAGAAACCCTTGTGCAAAAGAAGAAAGATAAAGGTAAAGGTATCAAGAATCCTGATGAGATAAAAAAGGAAATTCCTATGCAACAGGAAGAGGAGACCATGAAAAATCATGTTGAGAGTTTCATGTCACTACTCCACCTAACAACCAGACATTCAAAAGATTAATGAGGAAACTTAGTGACGCTAGGAAGGAGGTGGCTCAGTTGAAAGTAGAAGCCATGTCTGACAGGGTTAATATTAAATAAATCATGGATGGCTACAACCACACTCTTGACCTGGCAAGGTTTTTAGTAGGAAAGGCCCAACCTCTCCATAGGCAAATCAAAAACCTTTACAGGATGAACAGAGGATTTCAGTCTCAGAAGAGGAAGATCAAAGAAAAGTTGCAACATTTTCAAGATGAAGTGGCTCAAAGGAACTTCTAGGTATTAGTTGAAGTTTCTATTGAAAAGGAGACACCAAAAACCAAGGAGAACATATATCCATTGAAGAAGCCTATCACTGCTAAAAGGAAGAAGACTTTTGTGCCAAAGGAGGATCCTCCTTCTCCAAGAAAGAGTGTTAGGTTAAGTGTCAGGTTAATGAAGTAGCTGGTGAAAGGTAATCCCCATTTTTGAAGATGGTCCCTTTTTGTGAGGATAAACTGTTGATGAAACACTACCTCTACCACCTATATAGGCTTCTAAGTGCTTACTGTTCAGAGTTTTGGAATTTTTATGAAAAATTAACTCCTTCGACAGTAATAGTGCAGACATTCCGTAGTGCTATGGCGCTATAGAATAGTCTATTTTTTATGTTCCTCTGGTTTGCTACCTACAATGCTGATGAATCGCCTAGAGCTAATGGTGCTACTACTACTCGAGGTCGCTACTCGTTCATCACATGTCCAAGTGAAGGTGTTGCATATTTTGATGGCGCTACCTAAATTTTGATAGAACACACGGATGGGCGCTACCTTAATTCTCTACCAAATTTCTGGCAGGGACGAAATTTGCACAGAGACACACCAGAATGGAGCTACCAAAATTCGCTGCCTAAAATCTTGGAGAGACTGAAGTTTGCACAGAGGATAGGAAGGTTTGGCACTACCTTTTCTACTTGTCTAGTTTTGAGTTTGTGCTACAGAATCTCATGAAATTTGGTGAATGCACTACAAAGTGCACTACTCAGAGTGCTTCCCAAAGATGATACCAATAGATACCAAGAATCCAGGAGGTTCGAGCTAACAACCTTTTGGATAACTGATGATGGAGAGAATGAAAGAAACAATAGCTGGAAGCATGATGACAACCACATGCCTCTGAAGGACACATGGAAAACAAGGAGTTGCGCACTAAAGGGGGATCAATTTAGTTCGAAGATTGGTTGGATTAGTCACCAACACTTTCCCAAATTATATCATAGGTTGTTTGTCAAGTTGTTATATGGAATAAATTCTTAGAGATTTTCATGGGAAGGAGGCCAACTCACACCTCCAGCTGTTGCCTCCCTTTCTTTAATAAATAGATATATGAAATTCTTTATTAGGTTCGAATGGTTGAGCAAGGCTCCCTTATAATGTAATATTTTGATGAAGTTATTGTGAAATGGTGATGTACACGATTTGAGACATCTTGGTTAATAGAAATCATCTTCTCTTTCTAGCTTATTTACTTATGATGCTAAAGTGTTCATGCTTTGAATGATCCACATGAATGGTTGTGGTGATATTATGATGTATGTTTGATTATTATATTATCATGATGTTTTTTTAGTGTCCTTAAGTTCTAAACTCAATAAGATCTTGTGTTAAGAGTCTTTCTTCCTTAGGTTGTTTGCAGACTTGATGTTTACAACAACCCCTACATTCCTCTCACTGAAGTCTTCCCTCCGTTCATACATACTCCCACTTACTAATTGAAGTTAGATAAGACCTTGATTGCTCGTACATGCTAGACCTGATTTCTGAGTTGGAACATTATCTTCTTGAGTCTTATCCATTTGACCCCTTAAAACTCTGTTACATTCACATATAATCGGATGGGTACTGGGCTTGTCTTCCATGCAATCTGAAGGTGATTCCTAGTGCTAACATTCTTGGCATCATTTCCAGGGAATGATTTGAATACTTTTCCCTCGGATTAAATGACACAACATACAATTTCTGAAGGTGCATTGGAACTAAGTATTTTCATGATTGTAGATTGCACCTAGTTGTTATCACTGAAATTTCGTCTGCAAATGGTTACAAGAATTCAACATCGTCAAATACTTATGAAGTCATCCATGGACCCGAATTAACACAAAAGAATTCATAAAGGATCAAAAACTATACAAAATAGTGAAAAATTGAAGGGCGCTATGAAGACACTGGGCACGCGCACATGCATGAAATAGAAATGCAATATTAACGCACATGCGCATGATGTGTGGCTATTGTCGTAAAAATCTACGCACCTAAGAAACGACGCATTTATGAGAGTGGTCGGCCTCCCACTCACTTCTAGTTCAACTTCCAAGCTGATTTGACACTCAAATCTGGACTACATTCGACTAGATGGCTGGTCAAAGACCTAGAAATGCCCGAATTAGCCTCTTTACACACTACAAACTAGTTGAACAATAGCTCAAATGAATGCTATAAAAAGGCCATGGATACACTTCATTTTTCAAGGAATTTCATAGCAAAGTTATGCTGCCATTATTCTCTTGAGGACTCTTCTATCCTTGCCAAGAGTATACTTACATCATTGCATTGGGCAATCCATCTCACCCCTTGAAAGGATTAGCAAAGAATTATTTCACCATTTTCATTTTCATTTTCAAAATTGTAAGAAGAGCTAACTTGTGGGGGTCCAAGAGCCCTCCCTTGGAGGAAGAAGGGACTCACAGTCCCCTTGCTTCTCGGTGTTTTCTTTCACTAATATCAGCCTTATCATTGGTGACATGGGTCTCATTGTTCTTTTTGTCCTTATGTCCCTATGTTTATAAATTTAGTTGTTATTTTATTTCTTAGTTTAATTCTTAGTTGTTGTTTTATATTTCTTTTTCTAACCCTTTTCCTTGCATCTGTCCTACTCGGCAAACCCAACTAAGCTTGCAATCACCTCTATTTTGCTCACTAAGGTGACGAAAGAGGCGCAACAGATTGGCAACTCCATTGAGGATAGGTATCAATTTCCTACCCCATTTGGGTTTTTCTAGCTCTTCTTTTGGTTTATTTAACTTGTAGGTGCACTAACTGGCCTAAGCCGACCTACCAATCATCCAATTCCAACGTGAATTGAGAGAATTCCATCTAGAATTTTCA
This sequence comes from Picea engelmannii, assembly GCA_009831015.1. Classification (NCBI taxonomy): domain Eukaryota; kingdom Viridiplantae; phylum Streptophyta; class Pinopsida; order Pinales; family Pinaceae; genus Picea; species Picea engelmannii. Next base: position 721,506 of record ML776611.1, read on the forward strand.
TTCACGGTCGTGTGTCACATGTACATGATTTTTTAGGCCCACAGACATGCATCATGCGCACATGCGCTTAAGTCACATTTCTTTTCTATGCATGTGCGCTTATTGACTTTTCTCTGTCTGCGCACATACGCTCTGTGCACCTATATCTCCACTGAGACCCGTGCATCTGTGAAAAAATTCACATTGTAAAGTTTTTGAGATGTGGGGAAGGCCATTAGCCTTCTTAAAAATGATTGCAAGCATGTTTTAAAAGCTGCACCACACTTAGTCCCCTCATCATATAAAGGGGTTAGTCAAAAAACATAGGCACTTAGGGGGTTAAAATCAATTTCCTCTTTTGCTTTCATTTTTGCCACATGGATGGCTTGTTTTGACTCACAATATAAGTTGGAAATCATTTTTAATCACATTTAACTTGCATTGGGACTAGAAGTTGGATAACAATCGCTTAGTATGCTCTTCTCTCGCGCCTCCAAGCGATCTTGAGAATCAGAAAAAGATTGAGAAACGATTTCATCTCCCTTAAGAACATTAAAACCTTTAGGAGAGGACAACAATCCTTCTTGGGACTCCTCTTAGTTTATTTTTTCAAACACATCTTCATATTGTAATGGGCCCATACATGCCCACATGCTACAAAGATAAGATAGTGTTGAAATTTGCTTTCTTAGATCAAATCACTAGGGAAGTTTAAAGGTTTTGTAATGGGCCCATACATTACCACATGATCAATCTATGATAGTTTCAAAGCTTTTCTTAGATTACATCACAATAGGGAGTTAAAGGGATAGTAACGGTCCCACATGTCCAAATGCTAGCTTCCTAGGGACTTTTGAATTACGCAAGGTTGTACCAAAGGCACTTAGTAAATTAGGTAATCAACACTTGTAAGGACCAAGCAAAGTCCACATGCAGCAAGGTGACACTTAATTCACTAAAAATTGGCACACTTTCAGTCACACACAAAAGTCACTTATCACTCACATAGTTTCCTCTTGAAACATGGAGGTCAAAGTAAGTTTCCTCCAAAGGGATTCCAAAAACACCCCACCCTTTTCTTGACGAAACTATCCACTCCCATTTTAATTCAACGATGCTAGTTCACACCCCCAACCTCTCAAAACAACTACATCTAATTTTTTTCTAAAACATCACTAAGTTTTCCTCCATAGGAGGTGCCAAAAGAATTTTTTTTTTAGTCTAGGTAGGATTTGGGGGATAGGCATCCAAATAACTCCTTGTTTTCTGGTTCTCACATTGTCAAAACCATAGAAGTTATCAAATAGGGAACTGAAAATCCTCCAAGTCAAGTGTTCCTAACACCATAAGGAAGGGACATACCCGTGAAGGGTTGAAGGCCGACATCCGGTTTTTCTATGCGTACCCCCTTGAGGCACCCACCTCTTGGACGAGATCTAGCCCATGACCCATTTCTTAGGCCAAAAATCGAAATGTCACACTTTGACTGAGGTACCTAGTGACCAAATTTTAGGACATCTACCCAGGTAGCAATTGTGGGCTGGAATTGCACCTTGATTGGGTTTTGTGTGGCTATTGGAAAATATCATCAGATCTTTCGGGATATGCCCCCTTTACCCCTCATTATAACCAATTATTTCATCCTTCACTAGTTTCTTTTCCGGTGACTTCAGACCCCACTGTTGAGTACTATTGGAAGGTCCAGTGCTATTTGAGAGGAAGGATGTTACGTCTTCTAGGACACGAGCATTTGTTTTTTCTATTCCTCACATGGACAAAACCCACTTATCTACATATATGGTTCTTTTTCAAAACATTTTATGTATGATGCACTTCTGACTACATTTTGATTTGGATATATATATTGTGTAAAGTTCAAAATTTGCAACACAAAGGCTCTTGTTTCTTTATTACTCTCACCACCATTTACACACATTCACTCAGCTAGTCAGACATCATAGGGGACCCTCAGAATCCCCGTCATTCACGACGCTTGCTAAACCTCCCTCCTGTCTTAGGGTGAGTGTCTGGTCTTTCCCACTCATCGGCACCACCTTCACACACTCCTGTGAGTGCTACTATTTTAAGATCAACTTTGTCTGGTTCCACATTACTTGGGTCCACTTCCCAATGTCCTCCGTCCACTCACTCTCCTTTACGCAGAAGTGGGGGACCAACTTCCTCTCAAGGGGGAAGTACCAACCCACCTAGCCCCCCTCAAGGGTGAGGTTCACAACACACTTGCACCATGGCTGGAGATAATCCTCCCCCCCCACTACATATGCCATATTTGGCCTCTCTGAACATACAAGATCTAAGCAAACTCACCAATGATCCTATATTACATGACCCCACATGGATTGCAATGCCCACCAAACTACCTTCAGACATACCCAAGTTTGGAGGAAAGGCAGGCAATGACCCTGCCAACCATGTCATGACCTTTTCACCTATGGTGCTCTTTCAATAAAATTATGGATGATTCCATCAGATTGCGATTATTTCAACGCACACTCACTAGCCCATCGGCCAAATGGTATGTAGATGAAAAATTAGGGTCCCATGCGACTTTCAAGTCCTTGGCCAAAGCATTCTTGGCCTTCTTCCAATTACCAATACGCCATGACAATGGTCTAGAACTACTCTCTAATTTCAAACAAACCTCAACCACACATATCGTTGATCACATTCACGAGTGGCGTAGGCGACGTAGTTTGTGCAAAGAAGAAACCACCAAACAATAGTGTCTTGATTGGTTTCTTAGATCACTTGTCTCTCTCCTCGGTACGGATGTAACTTCCACCTTCCCTCAATCTGAAGAGGAAGCCATCAGTAAGGCTCAAAATTATGACCTCATCTATGCACAGTCAGGATACTTATACACTGTACTTCTTGATCTCCCAAAACCTATGTCATTTGGCCAAGACAAACCTAAGATGTCTCACTCAACAGACAAACTAATTGGTAACACCACTCACCACGGTCTACAACCCCAACAAACACCAATGTATGGAACACCTCAATACCCATAGGAATACGGGGGCACTTCTTATTACCCCCCACCCCCTTATCAATAGCCATACCCTTTTGTTATGCCTCCACCCATCAGTGGGCCACCGCTGGCACCCCCCATATACCCACCTATTCAAACGAGTTATGGTACCCCCTCTACCTCAGCTTATAGTACTAGTGAAAGAACCACGCCTTCCTATGTACCTTACAGATCGTTACCCCCATAGAATCTGTACTTTCCATTTCCTATTCCCCCACAACCCGTGGCTCCCCCACATCCTCATGTTGGGGTGAATTTTGTTCAACCCTCTCCCTTTCAACAATATCAAAATTTTGAACAGCTGAATACAAAAAATCCGACCCATCCGTCGAACAATGCCAAAAAGAAAGGACGAAACAGGAACAACAACAACCCAGGTCAAGGTAGGAATCAACCCCAGCAGAACCAATCCACTAGGGGCAACCAGAACCAACGGAATCAGAACCCCCAGGGGGGCATTAGTAACAGTCGTCAAGGGAGAAATAACAATACTATTAAAACCAACTTCCCTTGTGCCCTTTGTGGTGAGTTTGGCCATTATACACATCATTTCCCCCAAATCGATAATTTCAAATGGTTGAAAGACTCTGGAAGTCTACCCCATTTTCCAACACCGACTGCCCCTCAAAAGGCACCACAACAATACGTGCAACAACCCCCCCCAACCGTGCTGCATAATCTTATTCCACACCAAGGTGTGATAAACACTGAACAAGACACACAACATCCCCCACCTCAGGTGGGACAATACCTCAACCCAAACAATCTAGCAGATCGCACGATCCTCCTCACTAGTGAGGAATAAATCCTTCTGCAAACACGTAATCATTAGTATCATGCACCCGCTGAGTCTCCTCCCATCCCTCCAGAGACAAACCCTGCACCAACGGGACCCCCGTTGGTGATCCCTCACCCTAACATAGAGCCACCTCTTTGCATCCCTCGCATCCCATTACACAGGAATGTCCACAACCCACAGGCTAGGGAAACTCATAACTATAGTTTAGTTGATGACTTAGCACAATCCCCAGCTGCCATGTCAGTCTTAGAAATTCTTCAGACTTGTCCCACTCAGCGGAAATCTTTACCTTCCGCCTTGGGGGCAATTGACCCCGCAGATACTCGACTCATTACATTTGATCTCTACAGCAGAGAACCTCGCCTTCCTGCCTTGATCGCTTTTCAAATCCCAGTCAAAATACAGAACATCACAGTTCAATGGTGTATCATCGATGAAGGTGCATCTACATGCATTATGTCCAAATCAGTATGGCAGAAACTTGGTTACCCTAAACTCATACCCTCTGCCATCACCTTACGAGCTTATGACAGACGACCATCATCTCCTGAAGGGCTCTTCCAAAATGTCCCTATAGAACTCGGGGGAAAAACCATTCTCATCGACATCGAACTTATCGACACCCCACTCGATTATAATATCATGTTCGGTCATAGCTACATGTACGCTATGAAGGTAGTTTCCTCTTCCGTCTTTCAAACAATGATGTTCCCCCACAACGGGAAGATCATTACCATTGACCAAGTCTCACACTATGAGCCTAACCCATCTACCAACATCGATAACATTCTTCCTCTCATCCACATGAGTCATGATGTATACCCACTCGTCGAGATGGGGCCTGGAATTTTCAAAGATCCATCATTGTTAGGAACTTACCATGGAGCACCACCGCTCCTTCATTCTGCCAATCAAGTATGTGTTGTATCATCTAACATAACTCACACAGAGGATACCCTTCCTCCTAGGGAGGCTTCTATCATATATGACATCCCTCTAGTCGCAGAACTTCCCCCTCACGAGCCTCCTGCGAACTTGTTGGCCCCACCAGTCCATGATTCCACCTCTCCCCAAGGACATATCCCAGTTTGGGAGATAGTTCCCCAAGCCATCACTCAAATCCCCTTCTTTTACCCTCCACCGGGCATCAAATCTTTCCAGGTAGCCGCAACGCTTACCCTCCCTAATATGGTGTTAGCGATTCCAGTTTGGTATTTACATCCACCAGAGATGGTCCCTCGACCATCCCTACCCCCCCAAATAGAAGGAATCCTGATAACGATTCCCATACTTACTCCCACCATACCCTCTACACCCCCACTCACAACCCCCCCTGCCATAGCTGGGGGCAGGAGAAAGAAGAAGGAGCCCACAACTCCACTTCCTCCACGTGTCCAACCTCCTTGCGCACTATGTGAGAAAGATGGACACCAAACCAACAACTACCCATCCCTACCAGAGTTACAGAATTTGATTCCACTCAATCAAAATCCCCCAACACTCGCCACTATATCCAGTACTACCACTACCACCCCCCATTCTAGTAGTAAAGGGTTGTGAACCAAATTCACTTGTGCTATATGTTCTAAATATGGCCATTATACCCACCATTGCCCAGCATTACCACGCTTTTGGAAGACATTAGCCGTAGTACGCCAAAGCTTCCAGAGCAACCCCAGTCCTGCTACGTCATCCTTACCCAACATCACTGACATCCATTATGTCACAACTTCAGTCAATGAACGTATGAGATGCCCTTGCTCTCTATGTGAATCATTAGATCATTTAACATACTAGTGTCCTATGATCATTGAATACAGGCAACGCCAATTGACCCTGCTTCAACGACCCACATAGTCAATAGTTGACCTTCCCTCGTCACTAGAGGTTATTCATGTCATTTCTCTCGAACCTGAGGCCCTTCCAACAACCCCATGGTTCTTAGATTACTTATCTGAGGATTCACCCCTCAACTCTCCCGCTCATTTCCCTAAGGAAATTTTACACCCAACTACCACGGGTACCCCTCAGTACTTCAATATTTGGTTTATGTCAAGTGAACCATTGCCAACTCCTTGCATTGTTCCCCCTACTTATTCATCACCAGGGGGCAGCCACACGACAACAGTCACTGATATCACTCTTCATGACCCCTTGTATTCCCGTCACTTCCACTATGATGAGGAAATACTCGAAGAGTTAAACAACCTGGACTACCCATGGGATGCACTACACCACCGCACACTCTTCTTTCCACAGGAAGCCTCCAAGCCTCCTAACCAACACCCCATCTACGCGGTCGAAACCAAGGATTTTAACCCATCAGGGCCTATCGACTGTGTCAAAAACCCCATTCCTGCCCCTGATTCTTTTGAAGAAGGAAACATGGCCAACATTTCCCTGACCATTAAAATCAACATTTCCATAAAAAATGGTGTCGTCAAGGAAATCACCATTGGATCTGCTTGTACTCCTCAAGAAATCACCACCTATAAAGCCCTCTTCCAGGAATATTGAGATATTTTTTCCTGGTCATACACGGAAATGCCTGGCCTCGATCCCTTTATCGTCGAACATCGCATCAACACCTGGCCCGACATTACACTAGTTCGTCAAAAACATTGACCACTACACCCATCCAAAGCAGCGACCATCAAAGTGGAAATTGACAAATTACGCACTACAGGGTTCATTTACCCCATCGCCTATACATCATGGGTTTCCAACCCTGTACCAGTTAACAAAAAATAGGGCATTATCTACGTCTGCACAGACTTTCGCGATCTCAATCACGCATGTCCCAAAGACAACTTTCCAACGCCTTTCATCGACCAAATTATCAACGACTGCACAGGCCACAAGGCCTATCCTTCATGGATGGGTTCTCTGGTTATAATCAAATTCAAATTCACCCAGTCAATCAGTATAAAACCACATTCACTACCCCTTGGGGGACTTTTTCATATCATGCCATGCCTTTTGGCTTAAAGAATGCTGGCACAACTTTCCAACGGGCTATGACATACATTTTTCACGATCTGGCTCATATCATCCTTGCATACTTGAACGGCCTCACAACTCGATCCAAGAAACGCACCCAACATCTTGATGATTTATGAATCATCTTCTAACGGTGTCGTCAATACAACATCCTCTTGAATCCTCTCAAGTGTGTTTTCTGCATCACTGTGGGGTGCCTCCTCGGATTCATCGTTTCACAAAGCGGTATTACCGTAGACCCCCTCAAAGTCCAAGCTATCACTGAAATTCCACCTCCCCATAATTTACGTCAACTTCAGAGCCTACAAGGCAAGGCTAACTTTTTATGATGATTTGTCCCAGACTACACCATTCACGCACATGGTTTCCTTCACTTACTACGTCATGACATCCCATTTCACTGGGACGAACATGCCTAACAGTCATTTGATGATCTTAAAATGGCACTCTCCAATGCCCCTTTAATTAGTGCACTTGACTACAACCACGACTATATCCTCTACGTATCAACATCAGCTGTTTCAGTAGCAGGAGTTCTCGTTCATCTAGGTGATGACAATCGTGAAAATGCCATTTATTACATTACTAAAAACCTCTCAGGGCCACCCCTAAAGTATAAACACGAGGAGAAACTATCTCTTCCAGTTGTCCTCGCAGTCCAGAAACTGCGCCACTACATTCTGCTTCACAGAACCAAGGTTGTAGCAGATTCCAACCCTATGCAATACTTGCTCAATCGTCAGCAAATTAATGGCAAATTTTCACAATGGATCACTATCCTTCAGGAGTACGATCTTGAATTCTCAACACCGAAGAGCAAGAAAGCCCTCATTCTCGTCGAACATGTCACGACCCTCCCCTCTGACACCACCAGTACCCCCGTCAATACTGACTTTCCTGATGAACACCTCTTTTACATCACTTTGGATGATCCTTGGTATGACGACCTCCTTATCTACCTCCGAACTCAAAAGTTTGGTAACCACCTTTCACGAGATGATCGTCGTCATATTTTCCATTAGGCCCCCTGCTACCTCCTCATCGGATACATCCTATACCGGCGAGGAGTCGACACCATTCTTCGTCGATGCCTGACCATTGATGAGGCTGATAAAGTCTTGAATGACTTCCATAGCAGCGCATGTGGAGGCCATCTTTCGGGAATATCCACTACTCATAAGATTATCCGAGCAGGTTACTTTTGGCCTACCTTGTTTCACAATTGCATTCACGCCATGAAACAATGTGAGCAATGTCATCTTTATGCCAACAAATCCCAAGCACCACCTGCTCTTCTTCATCCAGTCATCACTGCCGACCCTTTTTTAAAATGGGGCATCGACTTGATGACTTGTAATCTCCCCTCCAGCAATGGTCACAAATACATTGTTGTCGCAGTCGATTACTTCACCAAATGGGAAGAAGCTATGCCCACCTTCAACAACACCACTGACACCGTAGGGCATTTTTTCTTTAACCACGTCATATCTCACTTTGGAGTACCACTTCAACTTGTTTCTAATCACGGGAAACACTTCAAGAATGAGATCTTCATTCAGCTCTCATGTCGGTTAGGATTCTCTCACGAGTTTGCCTCACCATATTACCGTCAGTCTAATGAATAGGTCGAAGAAGTTAACAAGGTCCTCAAGACCATGTTACAGCGCACGGTTAATAAACATAAGACCAATTGGCATCATATGTTATTTTCCGCACTATGGGCTTACCGTACGACTATGAAAACAACTACTGGTTTCAAATCATTTCATCTAGTCCATGGGGTTGAGGCCACTTTTCCCATCAAGTGCGAAATTCCCACCCTACGCACCACAATTGAGATATTACCCGACACTGCTCCAATGGAGCATCGCTTACTGAACTTAGAGTCTTTGGATAAAGATCATCGATCTTCATTACAGAACAATGAGGTAGCTAAAAAACGATCAAAGGCTACTTTTGATCGACATGTCAACCTTCGCTCATTTCACGAAGGTGACCTCGTCCTTGCTTACGATATCGCTCATGATACCTTTGCCCATGGAAAATTTGAGTCACTATGTCATGGCCCATACATTATCCAACATTGCCTCACCAAAGGCGCATACATCCTGGCCTCTCCTGAAGGCCTCTCTCTCAAAGAACCTGTCAATGGGTTATACTTAAAGAAATTTTATGCTTAAAAGTAGTCATTCTACTTTATGTTATTTCTTTTATAGTTTTTTTTAATCTTTTTTCCATCCCTCACATCTAAACTCTCATTTGTGCTATTAATAGATGCTTCCTCCACCAGCCTACCACATCGGTTACGCCGACGGTGCCAGCCGTTGGACACAAAATCTCACTTCGGCCGCTTGGGCTCTCTACAACCCCTCACATGAAATGCTCCATTCGAGCAGCATATGTTTGGGTTCAACAACCAACAACCAAGATGAGTGCACTATCATCATTGGCCTCCTGGATGATGCCCAACATCATCATATTCATCACCTTAGCATATTCCTCGACTCTCAACTAGTCATCCTCCAGCTCAACAATGTGTACCACGTACGCGTTCCTTGCCTCTTTTGCAAATACCTGCAGGTTAGACTTTTATCTCAACATTTTGATTCCATTACATTTAAACATATTCCAAGACAATTGAATCAAATTACAGATAACCTAACTAATATTGTGTTAGACTGGCATATATCACATCAAGCTACCTCTACACATACATAAACATATCAACAACCTATCATAACATATATATAGACATCATCAATACATTAGCAAAACACATGTAAACAACACATAGATCTCAAAATGTATACTCATGTATATATCAAAAGGTCCATAGTGCCATCCAAATGTTTACATACAAAAATACAAGTATCCACAGGCCAGTGAAGCACCTTGGTACAAAATGGGCTCACCAACATGGATGATTTTAGGGGCTAAATTTCGCTCATGAGCTAATTTTCCATGGTTTTTCACAAAAAAATATTTGTTATTCTAAAAATGATTCACCCAAATTCTATAAGATAAAATTATTTTACCTCAAAAATTGCCAAAATTTTATACAAACTATATAAAATCCTTAGAAATTTGAATATTTTTACAAAAATATCGTGAAACATTTATAGTTGGTATATGAAGGATTAACAATATTCGCCAAGGTTTCTTCATTTTAAAATAAATTTCCATCCTTAAAATCATCCATGCTCACCAACCTATATACAAAAATACATCAATACATAGAGCACCACTCAAGGTGCCTCTAGAGCACCACCCCCTGCCTCTCCCTTAGGCGGTGGTTTCCAACCACCACCTGCCCCTCCCTCAAGTGGTGGTTGCCCACCCCCTACCGGTCCGTCCTACCCCATAGGTAGTCATCCAGTTATCGCAGCACTAGCTACTACTACCCGTCGTACCATGGCCCACCATGGTGGTGGAATCCCCACACACTGTTCCAAGATGCCCTCATCCTAGATGCGTGACCACATGCCCTTAGGAATGCCCTGTAACACTACCTCCAGGCGACGACGTATGTCCTCAAAATCTACTCCGACATCCACCAGAGGAGCATGTGATGGCCCATCACCAAGGTCATCAAACTGGCTTCTCCTCACTGCTCTCTCCAGATCAGCTGGTCACGCCACGATGTCCTCATGCCAACATCTCTCTCCAACATGCGACCCTCTACACGGTGGTCTCTCTGGCTCCTAATGAGCCGACGCTCTCCACAACTCCACCTCGCGCCCGTGAGGTGCCACATCTGCACATACAAACAAGCAATAGATAGTATCAACATCTATATCATATACATATGTCATGCTATCTAAAAAAAAAAACATATATATCAACATCATCAACATACCTCGACGGTCAAACACCTCCCCTGGAGGTAGCACCATGTCTGAATCCTCCTGAAAGTCAACCCTGGCATAGGGGTACTGTAATATCACCTGCAACATATGCCACCTGAGCAGTAAAGAAGTGGCCACCCTCGCCACCACCATGGCAAAGCAAGATAGTTGCCCACTGCTTTAGTCGCGGCTCTCGCGCCCTAGGTGCACCCAATAAAATCCTCAGGCGCAACATAGGCACCCTCTCTAGAACCAGGCCACTAGGATGGACTCGAAGGAAAAATTCTCTCATATCTATGGACCAACATTGGTCCAGCTTCCCTACCATCCTAGCATGCAACGTAATCCCCCAGGTGAAGGGCTCACCAACCAACACTCTCTCCATCACAATCAGCTGGCCACCATTGATCTGCTGCATCGCCAGAGATCCATAAACTCTCACCATCATCGCTGCTATACAGTGATGCGCTAGGGAATCCATCACCCCAAAGATCATGACAGTGCCAGACATAAAATTCATCCCTGAACAGTATCTCCGGCCAACTGTCGCTAGCGCCAGATCCCACGGTAACACCGGCTCCACCGGTAGGGGCGTTCCCCAAAGCGGGAGCCTAGTCAAAAAATACACATCCTCCACCGCAGTGAAGGCAATCTGCTCTCCCCATACTATGAAACAATGTAGGTCCAGACTCCACATCTGGATAAGGAACTGCAGGAGATACTCTTGCACCCGTACCAATGGGCACTCAAAGAAATTCAGTAGCCCACAGGCTGCCAAAGTCGCACGTACACATGGCTCCTCAATAGCCATGGTGTCTCATAGCTGGGACCAATCCCACTCTCACCAACCAACCGACATTGTGCACAATGCTCACCTGCAACCACATAAAACAATCCTAAGTCATCCAAGTGGACCATCAACAACATCAAAAAGATAAGTTCTACACCCGTCAACCTTGCCTCCAAGGCGCAGCTATTTAACCCATAAGCATGCACACGTGCATGCATGTTCACTACACAGGCGCACTCTCAAGCACGCCTGTCCATCCTTCAGGTGCACACGCATGCGTGCTTTCTCAACTTACAGGCACGCTCTAGAGCGCACCTATCCAATACATAGCCGTGCACACATGCACAACTGTGCAGCCGATAGGCATGCACATAGTGCATGCTCTTTTCCTTCTTACCGGTGCCCCCATGCATGTCTATCCGATGGGCAGGTGTGCACCTGTGCACGCCTACTGTCAGATCGCCTGTGCACGTGGGTTCCACACTCATCAAAACTCATGTACGGCCCTCCGTACAACCCCTACCCAAAAAAGGAAACCTTAATTCTATGCAGGATGATCAGACCACTAACCTGAAGCTCACTAGTCCTCAATCGGATGTCTCATCCTCCCAGAATCTCCAAATCTCCTCTAAATACTTCTTGTCTAGTCACTATAGCAGCAAGTACAAATGACGTGGCAATGTGGGCCCTACAACTATATATAGGCCTTTTCGCCAAACTTCCACTCACCATTCCGGGAGCTCGGAGCATCCATTTCTCGATCCGTCATTAGCCACGGGATCAACATTCTATCATCTACATCACGACAGTCCTTGGGCCTCTTTTCATCCTGAGCCCCTGGGACTCCACTTTTCATACCCTAATTAGGTACACATGCACGTATTCAAAACTATCAAATACATGCTCATATATTCAATTCTCTTCAGATATTGTTCACGTCGGGTATTTGGTTTTCATGTGTGCAGGTACTTGGTCATCATACATCAACACAACCCCTTCAGGTATATACTCATCACTAGCATGTAGTCATTCCCTCTGAATCTCACTTACATTTCCAATCACACTCTCTGACATTTGCCTCTAGGATTCCCATTTCCGGCTTTGCATTACTAACACCTCCATTTGCATCTTCGGTACTATCACTCGGTAGCACTCTTATCCACATGAGTTGTCCCATTCATAGCATCCTTTTTCACTTTTGACACTCATGTTGTTTTTCAAAACCATTTAGGGATGGGAGTCCCGATAGTCTTACATCATGTCGCGAATCAGCCACATACTCCTTCTCCTCATTTTTCTAGCTTTCCCAATGGACTCCCAAATTATCTCTTCATGGTTCTATTTTTGGACTGCACCTCCACAGTATCATGAACCCTCCATTTCATCCACAATCAATTTGCCCATTTGCTAATTTCCCTTTGTTTCACTTACCTCATACAAAAACCCACCCATGGGGCTCCCACCCTCCACCAGTTCTCCAAGCAAATTGTGTCCTACCTGCGCCAACCATATCACATTAGGGAACCCGTTTCTGTATTTGTACACTTATCCCAAAATTATTCTTTATTTATTGTACAAACGCCTTTGTTTCCAGAATAGACATTACCTTTTCGTCGTCACCTTTGGCGACATTCTTGCCTTTTTGGAAAAACGCAACCCATGTCACCCTTGGTTGGGGCACTACTTATCATTTACCCTTGACGACATTGTCCATATCTTCAGAGTACCCCATAGGCCACTTATCTCTGCCCTCTGAGTTTATTCACTTTGTCCCACCTCTGGCACAACTTATCCCATGTCTTGCTGTCCCCCTGACACTCGACCTCGTTGAACGGTTGTGGCCACTTTTATCTCACATATACTCCAACCAAGGAAATTCTTGAGTCTTCCTACATCTTGATTCGTCCATGTACCTCCTCCACTTCCTAACCTCACCTAGTAGATTTCACGAAGCCCTTTGCTTCTAGGAGTCGCGTCCCCCTTTTTGTCGACATCAGCACAGTTTTCCAGAAGGGAGACATTATCTTGATTCTCATTACCCATCCAATGAGAGATCTCGGATGGCACAGGGAGAAACACAATTTCTCCCTGCTGTCGTTGACCCCCATAACATTCGATGTCAACACTTTCTCATGTTACGGTGGGTCTTACTTTGCGACTATAGTAGTTAGTTCTTTTACTTACCGAAGACCTTTAAACTTCGCTCGGCTATCAATGCCCACAGAATATGTGATACTTCTTACAACTGTCACTGCCTACTATTAAAAGTATGTTCATCCACAGAATTGTCTTCTACCTTTATCACAACCACCCCTGAGGGCGCTTCATTTGTCTACACCAACACTTAATTCTTCTTTTTGAGTTACATGACACGAGCATGGGGCATGCCTGCCTCGTTTGTACACAGTGTATTTTTTACACACCTCAGGGAAGGTTGGGTTCTACCGATTCCTTTTCCCCTCCAACGAATTTCTCTGGATGATCCCACTATTGCTGTCTCTTACAACAACACTCTTAGTAGAATAAACATTGATGGATTTCAGCTATACATATGCTCCTAACCTCATCCATCAGGGGGCATCTGTTATCACTGAAATTTCATCCGCAAATGGTTACATGAATTCAGCATCGTCAAACAATTATGAAGTCATCCATGGACCTGAATTAACACAAAAGCATTCATAAAGGGTAAAAAACTATACAAAATAGTGAAAAATTGAAGGTTTCTATGAAGACACTAGGCGCACGTGCACATGCGCGAAATAGAAATGCAATATTCGCGCACATGCGCACGATGCGCGACTGTTGTCGCAAAAATTCATGCACCTAAGAAATGATGCATTTATGAGAGTGGTCGGCCTCCCACCCACTTCTAGTTCAGCTTCCAAGCTGATTTGACACTCAAATCTAGACTGGATTCGACTGGATGGCTGGTCAAAGACCTAGAAATGCCATAATTAGCCTTTTTACACACTACAAACTAGTTGAACAATAGCTCAAAGGAATGCTATAAAAATGCCATGGATACACTTCATTTTTCAAGGAATTTCATAGCAAAGTTATGCTGCCATTATTCTCTTGAGGACTCTTCTATCCTTGCCAAGAGTATACTTCCATCATTGCATTGGGCAATCTATCTCACCCCTTGAGTGGATTAGCAAAGAATTCTTTCACCATTTTCATTTTCATTTTCAAATTTGTAAGAAGAGCTTACTTGCGGGGGTCCAAGAGCCCTCCCTTGGAGGAAGAAGGGAATCATAGTCCCCTTGCTTCTCGGTGTTTTCTTTCACTAATATCAGACTTATCATTGGTGACATGGGTCTCATTGTTCTTTTTGTCCTTATTTCCTTATGTTTATAAATTTAGTTGTTATTTTATTTCTTAGTTTATTTCTTAGTTGTTTTTTTATATTTCTTTTTCTAACCCTTTTCCTTGCAGCTTTCCTGCTCAACAAACCCAACTGACCTTGCAAGCACCTCTATTTTTCTCACTAAGGTGAAAAAAGAGGCACAACACTAGTGACTCCTTTGATTCAGTTCTGGTGCCTAAAGGAAGACATGCGAGATTAAATCCACAACTACCTTTGGTTCCACCTGAGGCTGAGCCAGAGAAGATAATTAAGAAGGGAAAAGCTTCCCAAAAAAGTTTTTCTGCCACTGCTACAAGTGATTCTAGTCAGTTGCCTGATTCCACTCTTTATACTCCAGTTGTTATATCAAGTAATATTTCTTTACCTTATGATGAAGTATTTAAGAAACTTGATTTTGAAGAGTTTCCTGTTGAATACTCCTCCTTTGAAACTAATTTGAAAGAAGAAAGAATTGACATTCTTTCTTCCCCTGACAGTGAAAAGTGTTTCAGTCTTGATAGTTTTGAAGATTTCCCTACTTTAGGCTTTGCTACCCTACCTCCTGTTAAAATTTATGCTGCCAAAGAAGTGGAAAATTCGTCCCCTTTACAAACTTTGCCATCTTCTTCCAAGACTCAACCTTTTACTATGAAAACTGAAACCCCTCCTTCATACTCTCCTTCTTCTCCTAATCTGCACACATTCAAGTCCCCTTCTCCTCCTTGTTCACCAAGAGTTCAAAACCAAATGGAAGTTCTTTACCCCCCTACAAATAGGATGGATGTCACAGTGCCTACAAGATATTCTCCTCTTGTCGTACCTCAACCAGTGAATTATCTCCCTCATGGAGATTATTTGAAATACATGTGCAAGTTTACGGGAGAAGAAGATATAACCACTGCATAACATCTTGTTGCTTTCTAACGCTATGCAGATAATCAAAACATTGAAAATGAGGATGTGTGGATGCGGGTCTTCATCCAAATCCTTTTTGGTGAGGGTAGGAAGTGGTTTAGGGGTCTGGCTCCTGGATCCATTATTGGTATTGAAGCATTAAACGAGGCCTTATTGAGGCACTGGGAGGACAAAATGGACTTTTTGTACTACACCACTGAATTTGTATCCCTAAAAAGGAAAGAAGGGGAGTTTGTCTCTGAATTTTCTAAAATATTTAACAAAATGTACAATAAGATTCCTGATGAGATAAAACCCACCAAAGCTTCTGCAAAAATCACTTATTCCAGTGAATTTGACCCCGATTTTTTCCTTCTACTGAGAGAAAGAAGATCAACCTCCTTAGATGATATGCAAGATGCAACCTTGGAGGTGGAATCCAACATAGTGGCATTTGATAAAATTAGAGGGAAATCTTATAGGGATAGGAGAAAAAGAAGAAATGAAGCCTCAACCTCTGATTCCCATACTGTTCATACTCAAGCAGATGAGCTCACCAAATTAGTAAAATCCCTTTCTACTGAGATAGAGAAGTTAAAACTAAAAGGAAAATAGACCTATAGAAATACTCAAAATATTGATAACAAAGGTAACTTTAGGAGACCAAATAATGCTCCCCAAATCCTTTCCATAGATCCTAGAAACAAAGAGAGAGATGATCAAAGGGCACAAACTCCTTTACAGAACAACCTGGTTGTTGATGAAGAAGAAGAGGAGGAAGAAGTTGATACTGAGATTCACTGCTTGGGTGACACATCGCCATCCCCTCACTTCACTCAATCTGCATATGAACAATCATTGATGGACATTCAAATCAATGAGTTAAGTAATGGAGAGAAATACAATGAAGGTCCTTATAGATATAATCTAATATCCAAAATGAATGAGGAAAAAAATGATGCTTCTGATCAACTAGCCCAAAAGGAAATCCCTTCCAAGGCTGTGACAGTTAGCAGTAAGGAAAAATATACTCAAAGTCCACAAGTTCTGTTCAGAAATCCTACTCCTAGTTACAAAGAGATCCTGAAGTCTTCTTCTTCATTCAACTTTGAGAATGAGATCCAAAAAGTAATCCCTATACTTTTTTTGGAACTGATAAAAAATAAATAATTTAAAAAATATCTCTCCAAAATGTTACAACCCGAAGCCTCTCCAAGTGCCACTGATTCAACAAATCTACAAGACGAAAAACCAACAGTGATCTTGGGTCCATTGATAGAAGATAGAGATGATTCATACCCTCCTTTATGTACATCACTGAATATTCATGATAACGTGTTGCATAATTGTTTGATGGATTCAGGGGCATCCCACAATCTCATGCCAAAAATTGTTATGGATGAACTTGGGTTAGAAATCACAAAGACTTACCATGACTTATATTATTTTGACTCTAGGAATGTGATGTGTCTTGGAGTCATTAAGGATTTTGTTGTGACTCTACTTTAGCTTCCCATGAAAATCTTAGTCATGGATATTGTGGTGGTTGATGTCCCCCCCAAGTTCTGAATTCTCTTGTCAAGGTCTTGGATAAAAATACTTGGGGGAACCTTGTCGATGGATCTCTCATATGCTACTAATACCATTTTTGGGGGAGAGAATAGAAGAATTTACATGGAAGCTCAATTGTCTTCAATCATTAGTGATGAAGAAAACCCCACAAATCATCTTGTTTTTTCTTTTGATATCGATTTGGGATCTAGCATTTTGCAGCTCACTGATGATCGTGAAACTCCTCTTGAAACTAGAAAACAATCTGTTACCTTTTGTGAGGAGTCTCCTCTAACCACCTTTGTTTGGAAGATGTTCTTTGATGGAGCCTCTTCTAAGGAAGGTGTTGGTGTTGGAGTGGTCTTTGTCTCACCAGCTCAAGAGACTATATATTTTTCATACAAACTAGAATTTGAAACTACTAATAATGTGGCAGAATATGAAGCTCTTGTCTTGGGACTGAGGGTTGCTAAAGACATGGGGATAAAAGAGCTATCAGTATTTGGGGATGATGAATTAATAGTCCATCAGATTAAAAGTATTTATCAAACAAAGCACCCTAGGATTAGATCTTACAGGAATGAAGTGTGGGACTTGGTGGACAGTTTTTTCTCATCTTTTAACATTTTTTTTATTCTTAGAGAAGAGAATACCATGGCTAATTCTTTATCTGTATCAACAAGAAATTAAAGAATACCCATACCACCTAAACTCAAGTATGATGTAGAAGTCAAGTACAAGCCTTCTATAGCAGACAATGTAAAATATTGGAAGGTGTTTGAAGATGATCTAGAACTTCAAAAATTCCTCGAGACTATTGATGAGTTTTCTGCATTACAGATTGATTAGGATCATGATTCTGAAATTAATCCTCGTCCTAATGTTTTCCTTAATAAAATTTCTAATCATCATATTGTGAAGCTACCTAGAAATCACATTCCAAAAGGACTAGTTCCTTTGTAAAGATTATTTGATGGAAATGATGTGGCAGTGAAAGGGAAAGTGTCCACTGATGATGTTGACATAAATGAGTACAATTTGGGCACAGAAAAGGATCCAAAATATGTCAATTTGTCAAGCAACCTATAAAGAGAGCAAAGGGAAGAATATACTGAGTTGTTAAAGGAATTTGCTGGTGTATTCGCTTGGACTTATGAAGATCTCAGAACTTATGACACCAACATTATAGAGTACAATATCCCATTAAAGGAAGAGACCAAACCCTTCTGGAAAAATTTGAGGCAAATCAATCCTATGTTGTTGCATGTCATGGATAAAGAGGTAAAAAATCTTTTAGATGTAAAAATTATCATTCCTTTAAGGCATTCTGAATGGGTGGCCAATTTGGTCCTAGTGAGAAAAAAGAATGGAGAAATCAGACTTTGTGTTGATTTTTAGAATCTGAACAGAAACTCTAAAAAGGATAATTACCCTTTTCCCAAGATGGAGCACATATTATAGAGGGTGAGAGGAGAAACCATTATGTCCATGGTTGATTGTTTTTCTGGCTACAATCAAGTCTCTGTTTTTCCAGAAGATAGAGATAAGACAACCTTTACCACTTCTTCGGGTACATTCATGTACACCAAGATGGCCTTTGGTTTGATGAATGCAGGGGCGACCTTTCAGTGAGCTATGGAAATAGAATTTGTTGGAGAGAAGGACAATTTTTTTGTTATCTATTTAGATAACATAAAAATGTTCTCTCAATCTGATAAATAACAGTGTGATCATTTGAGAAAAGTTTTCTTGAAATGCAGAAAATTTGGTCTCTCTTTGAATCCGAAAAAATCATTGTTTGCCATAAAGGAGGGAAAATTATTGGGGCATATTGTGTCAGCTGAAGGGGTAAGGATTTATTCCAACTGATTTGAAGCTATACAAACATTGTCACTTCCTAGATCCAAAAAAGAGGTTCAATCTTTTCTGGGAAAAATTAATTTTTTGAGAAGGTTTGTGTCAAATTTTGTTGAGTTGGTTAATTATATCACAACCATGTTGAGGAAAGGTAATGAAATCAAATGGACTACTGAGTCTTGTAATTATTTTTATCAGATAAAGAAAGTTTTGAATGAAGCACTAGTCCTTATCATCTTAGACTACTACAAGGATTTTCTTATTTTTTCTTTCGCTTCTTTTGATATAATAGCAGTTGTTTTATTTCAGAAGAACATTGAAGGCTTAGAGTAGCCCATTTCCTTTTTCAACAGGGCATTGAGAGATGTTGAATTAAAATATGACATCATGGATAAGCAAGCCTACTCATTAGTTAAATCTCTCAAGTCCTTCAGAGTTTATGTGTTGCATTCAAGAGTCATTTCTTATGTCCCATCATCTATTGTAAAGGAACTTCTTATTTAGCCTGATATGAAAGGAAAAAGGAGCAAGTGGATTGAGAAAATCCTTGAATTTGATCTGGAAATTAAGCCTACCAAATTTGTTAAAGGCCAGGGTTTAGCCAAGTTATTGGCTGAATCAAATTGCTCAACATTGGGGGTAAATCACATCAAATCATGTTTAGAAAATTAGTAGGCTGAATTGACTGATAAAGGTTCTCAAGTCACCGCTACATTGGCAGATTGAAGTTGGTACAAGGACATTATATTTTTTCTACAAAATTTACAACCTTGAGATGGTATGGAAAAGAACAAGGTGAGAGCCTTAAAAATCAAATCAATAAAATACTTCCTTGTTGATCTAGTTTTCTATTGGAAAGACCGATTTGGAGTGCTTTTGAGGTGCCTAGACCCACAAGAAGCCTAAAATATCGTGTCTTATTTTCATGAAAGTTTATGTGGGTGACATGATTATTGGAGAACCACGACATACAAGATTCTCAGGGCTAGGTACTTATGGCCTACTCTGTTCACCAATGTTTGTGCTAAGATCAAAGCCTGTGTTAAATGTCAGAAATTCTCTAGAAAGAAACAACTCATGTCTTTTCCATTAAAGCCTGTGGCAGCTTCAGAACCCTTTCAACAGTGGGGACTAGAGTTTATTGAGGAAATTCATCCCACTTCCAGTTGTCAACATAGATAGATATTGACTACTACATATTAATTTACTAAGTGGATAGAAGCTATCCCTACAAGGAATTATTCCCACAAAGTGATCATTGGTTTCCTTGAGGACATTATGGCAAGGTTTGGGTGTCCGAACAGAATTGTCACTAATAATGTTGCAACTTTCAAGGCTGAACCATTGATTTAGTTTTGTGAGCAGTTAAGAATCACATTGGTTCACTCTACCCCTTGCTACCCCCAAGGGAATGGGCTTGCAGAATCCTCTAACAAAAGCCTTATAAAGATCATTAAAAATTGTTAGAGGAGAAAAAAAAGGCATGGGACTCAAAAGTCAAGTTTTCTTTGTGGGATGACAGAGTGACAACAAAGAGGTACCTCGACCTTTCTCCTTTCTAGCTGGTGTATGGAGTTGAGGCCATTTTTCCTTCTCAACTTTCCTTACCTGTGGAAAAATTATTCCAAGATTACCAAGGGGAGCTGGATCATATGACTAGAAGGATTCAGCAGTTGGTTGAAGTGCAGCAGAGTCGGGAGAAGCTTGTAGATAAATAACATGATCATCAATTGAAGATCAAGGAGGCATTCAACAAGAAAGTGAACAAAGAGGATTTTCAACTGGATGATTTGTTGCTCAAGTGGGATGCACCGAAACAAGATAAAGGAAAGAACGATAAATTTGAAGCTTTATGGATCAGTGCCTTCAAAATCTCTAAGGTATTCTCTAATAACACTTTCAAGTTGCAGAATATGGAGAATGAAGAAGTTTTTGGTGGCCCTTTCAATGGGCATTTTCTGAAAAAGTACTTTGCTTGAGCCTTGAGTGGCTTTTCATGCCATTGTAAATATCATCTTTCTTTTATTTTTGTTTCAATAATTGACCCCATATCCCTAGGATAAGGCACTAAATCTACTCATTCTTGGCAGCCCGGAGGGGGCATGCCATCCCTTGTGGAGCCAATGTTATCACACTAAGTTGCCTTGGGTTTTTTAGTTTGTTTTCATCTTTTCCTAAGCCTTATATTTTAATTTTAATTTTATTTTCACCCCTTTTAAAAAAATGTGTTTGTTAGAACCCCCTTGATAAATAAAGTGTTGAGTCATGACTTATGTTTTGATCCTCATTCAAATTTGGACTTAGGACCATTTTTTTTCATGACTTAAATTTGATTCCCCTCATGATTTGTCACTAGGATCGATTCACTCCACGAATAGTTTAATTTGACAGGCCATTTTCCTCACTCATGCCCTTGTAGCCATGCCTTGTTGTCTTTTGCTTACCTATCCATTCATTTTTTGAAATGGAGCGTTGCCCACTCATGAAGAGTTTTTGTAGCTCCTTTCCCATTAATCATATTCCACCATGATTTAAGATTACAACGTTGATGTCATATTCCTTGTTTTCAGTGCCAGGAGTTGGTTAAAAGATTCCTTCAAGATATCATATTTACGAGCTGTGATAACGGTTTGTGATTTTTGAAAAACTCAAGATTGTTTCATTGCACAAACTCCCAGTTTTGACCAGTCGACAATAGTGCTACTAGATCCAATCTTGAGGTATATTCGGAGGTTGGTATGTTCATGAATTCTTCCTGAAATATCGCTGAGGCTTCAGACAGATTTTATTCCACAGGTATTATGTGTTTCCTCCTCTGCACATAATTTTCAAAGAGAGTTAGTGCTCAGAGTTTTGAATTATCGGGCTTACATAGTTGAAGGAGACCTTTCCTCATACCATTCTATCCTTGTCTCTCCTCCTTTCAAACCTGTAAATTTCACTACCTACATGTCAAATTCTGATACACACCCCCACCATAGCTACTAAGCTCACACCATGCAAGTAGTTATATCCTCTTCGTAGACATTGCATTACCTATAGGCGCTTCTTAACCACACTGTTTCTCCCCTGCCTCCTCTGACACTTAATTTGGGCATTTTCTACCAAGTTTCAAAGGCCAATTATAGGGTATCCTCTCATTTTCTAAGTGTTCACACCTGCAAAAATCCAAGGGAGGGATTTCCACGGCCAGTTTTAGCTTACTAACAATTGGTCTGGTTTAAGGGAAGTTCTTGTAAAAGTGGATCCTTGTCCATTTGAACCTTGAATTTAGGTCCTCCTAGTTATTACGAATCCATAGCCATAAGAAGATCTCATCCTAAACTATGGAGACTCCTCAGATGTAGAAGTCACACAAGGGGGGTAAGGTAGTTAGAACTGAACCCGTGGATATGCATCTTTTTGAGAAAGATCCCATGCAAAGAGAATTTTTTCAAAGAGTGGGATTCCTCTCTTTCTACCAGAATATGAAAAGAGGTCATCCTGAGGTGACAACACAGTTTGCCTTACATTTTGATGGCTGGAAGACCAAGGTAGGGGATTTAAAATTTGAGGTGACTGAGGCCTCTATTTCAGCTACAACAGGAATCCCTATCATAGGTGAGGAATGGTTTAAATCCGTGGATTTTAATGCAGCCTATGTCAAATATTTCCTTAAGCCTAAACATCAAGATGGTGATTTTTCTAAAGGAGTGCCAAGGAATCAGCTAATTGAGCAGTTTGACAAGATATTGAGGATCATTTAGAGATAATTTACATGTGAAGGGAGGTTCAACACATTATACTAGTACCATATAAAGCTTCTGCTGCATTTTACTGGTAAAATTGAAATGAATATTCCATACTATTTTCTAAGGAGCATAGGAAATATTTCAGATAGGATTCAATCCAAGTCTAAGGATGTGGATACTAGCATCTTTCACTCTGGATTGATTAGAATGCTAGTTTCTGAAGAACTGGGTAAGAAAAATATCTCATGGGAACATTTTTTTATTGATTCTCAGTTAAAGTTGAATATAACAGCCACTCCTCAGCCACATAAAGCAAGCCCTTTAGCATCACCAGTGCTGCTAAGTAGGTACCAGCAAGAAGAGAAAGGGAAGAGTTCATGTTCAAGATTCAAAGGTCATAAAGGAGGTCACAGGAATTGAGGAGGAAGCTTGTCATTCCTCATAGAGAGATTTTTCACCCCCTCCTCCACCAGAGTTAGAAGAAGTTCCTTCTACTACTAAAAATATAGAAGAGAAAGGGAAGAAGATACACTTCGCCTCATCTCCTCCAACAACCAGTACCAATGTCAAGAAACCTTTCACAAGATCAGTAGCTCCTAAAGAGTTTGTTTAAGAACAGTCCCTACCAAAAGCCTCTATCCTACAAAAGAAGAAAGTTAAAGGAATTGTAAAGCCTATGGAGAAGAAAGAAGAAACCCCTGTGAAAAAGAAGAAAGATAAAGGCAAAGGTATAAAGAATCCTGATGAGATAGATAAGGAAATTCCTATGCAGTAGGAAGAGGAGACCATGAAAAATCTATTTGAGACTGTTCATGTGACTACTCCACCTGACAACCAGACATTCAAAATATTAATCAGGAAACTTAGGGATGCTAAGAAGGATGTGTCTCAGTTGAAAGAAGAATCCATGTATGACAAGGTTAATATGAAATAACTCATGGATGGCTACAACCACACTCTTGACCTTGCAAGGTTTGCAACAAGAAAGGCCCAGCCTCTCCATAGGCATCTCAAAAACCTTTACGGGAAGAATAGAGGCTTTCAGTCTCAAAACAGGAAGCTCAAAGAAGAGTTGCAACATTTTCAAGATTAAGTGGCTCAAAGGAACTTGCAGGTATTAGTTGAATCTACTATTGAAAAGGAGACACCAGCAGCCAAGGAGAGCATATATCCATTGAAGAAGATTGTCACTGCTAAAAGGAAGAAGCTTGTTGTGCCAAAGGAGGATCCTCCTTCTCCAAGAAAGAGTGTCACGTTAAGTGTCAGGTTAATGAAGTAGCTGGTGAAAGGTGAGCCCCATTTTTGAACATGGTCCCTTTTTGTGAGGATAAACTCTTGTTGAAACACTACCTATGACACCTATACAAGCTTCTAATTTATTACTATTCATAGTTTTGGTATTTTTATGAAGAATTAACTCCTTTGGCAGTAATAGTGCAGACATTCTATAGCACTATGGCACTACGAAATAGTCTATTTTTGAAGTTTCACTGATTTTCTACCTACAATGCTATCGAATCGCCTAAAGATAATGTTGTTGCTACTACTCGAGGTTGCTACTTGTTCTGCACATGTCCAAGTGAAGGTGTTGCGTATTTTGATGGAATTACCTAAAGTTTGACAGAACACACAGGCGAACACTGCCTAAATTCGCTACTGAATTTATGGAAGGGATGGAATTTGCACAGAGACACACCAGAATGGAGCTATCGAATTCGATACCCAAATTCTCATAGAGACTGAAGTTTTCACAAAGGATAGTAAGGTTTGACACTACCTTTCCTACTTGTCTAGTTTTGAGGTTGCGCTACATAATCTTATGAAATTTGGTGGAGGCACTACAAAGTTAACTACTTTGGGCACTGCCCAAAGATGCTACCAACAGATACCAGGAACCTAGGAGGGTCAAGTTAACAATTTTTTGGATAAGCAATCATGGAGAGAATTACAGAAACAACAGATGGCAGCATGATCAAAATCACGTGCCCCTGAAGGACACATGGAAAACAAAGAGTTGCGCACTAAAGGGGGATCAAGTTAGTTTGAATATTGATTGGATTAGTCACCAACACTTTCCCATTTTATATAATAGGTTGTTAGTCAAGTTTCTAGATGGAATAAATTCTTAGAGATTTTCATGGGAAGGAGGCCAACACGCACCTCTAGTTGTTGCCTCCATTTTTGTTATAAATAGATAGATGAAATGATTTAGTAGGTTTGAATGGTTGAGAAAGTCTCCCTTTTACTGTAATATTTTGATGAAGTTATTGTGAACTGGTGATGTACTTGATTTGAGACATCTTGATTAATAGAAATCAGATTCTCTTTCCAGCGTATTTACTTCTGATGCTAAATTGTTCATGCTTTGAATGATTGACATGAATGGTTGTGGTGATATTATGATGTATGTTTGATTATTATATTATCATGATATTTATTTAGTTTCCTTAAGTTCTAAACTCAATAAGATCTTGTGTTAAGAGTATTTATTCCTTAGGTTGTTTGTAGACCTGATGTTTACAACAACCCCTACATTCCTCTCATCGAAGTCTTCCCTCTATTCATACTTACTCCCACTTACTGATTGAAGTTAGCCAAGACTTTGATTGCTCATGCATGATAGCCATGATTTTTGAGTTAGAACATTATCATATTGAAACTTCTCCATTTGACCCCTCAAAAATATTTTACATTCACATATAACCCGATGGGTACCGGGCTTACCTTCCATGCAATCTAAAGGTGATTCCTAGTGCTAACAGGGGGAATAGGATCATTCAGGGGAAAGATGATAAACCTATGTGGAAGACTCACCCAGGTATCTATGAGTGCTCATGGAGCTTTGACAGAGGAAGAGTTTGAGGTTGTTAGATTCATTGAGAACAATGCTCGATTTACTATGTTAATAGGAAAAACCTGGATTGAGAAAGATCAGACTAGAAGAAAATAAGAGGAGGTCCTAGAAGAGAAAAAGAAGGAATTAAAATATTTCATAACTAAGAAGATAACACACTTGATTTCAGAACAAGAGAACAGATCAAAGCTACTTAGAACCAAAAACTTGAATCACGAATTTGAAATAACACAAGAAGATTCACAGACAAGTAGAGAACCTACCCCAGATAGAGAAGTCATATTAATCTCTAATCCTATGAAAGAATCTCAACAGTGTGAAGATGCTATTGAAAAAGAAGACAAGAATCATAATGAAAAAAGGAATATTGAGATGAAGATCACTAGGAGGAAGGCTAGAAAAATCAACAAGAAGAGAGAAAAGGTCAAAAAGTTACAGAAAGGCCCAGAGGGAACTTCGCAGAAGGAAGATTTACAAAATTGGAACTTCGTCGGGATATCAGAACAACACCCCGTGGAACTTTTCCATGGAGAAGAAATATGAATTGGAAGAATTATAACCATTGGGCCGACATTCCAAAATGGTTAGAACAACAGTTATGACCATAAATCTTGCTATCAGGCCATTGGGACCGTGTTGCAATAGACAAAAATGCATTAATGGAGAACTTCTTATCCATTGAAGAGATCTATTACATCATGTCTACTTAGTCCATCGAATGTTGCACTGAGAACACTTTTGAGAATTGTATCAGAGCTAACAATAGAACACATTGCTATCTCGTTGTGCTTAGTAATATTGACACTGATTCTATTTCTTTCAGCAATCATCCATCCACCCGAGTTTTCTGATCAAGAGCGTGCATGTCGGATGAGCTCAGCGCTATGGAGATGTCAGTTGAGGAAGTTTTAATTGATATGATGGCAGAGAGAGTGATGTCCATAGGGGTTCAAGATTCATTGACGTGAGGAGTGCAAGCCCCTCCATCGACTTCTCATGGATCTCGACCATCCTGACCGGCAGCAAAGAAGAACACCAAGCAAAAAGATGATATAGCAAACGTTAATTTAATCCAGACCATCTTACTCGAATACATCCCACCTCTGGCCGATGCAGTGAGTCATGATAGTGTCTCGAGGGACTTTGATTACAACATGGTTATTGCACAGCTCCCAAAGGGGATATGTGCATTTAGAACACATCAAGAGAAGATCGTGACTTTGAAGTTCAATGACTTCAACCTAGGTGACCGCAATAATTACAACATGCTTGATCCTTATAAGTATCTGACCATAAGGAAGGGGAAGAACTCGAAAATAATCCCCCAACCATGCACTATGAACCTCGTGCAATCCACCCGCTTGAACGTAATGAATATCCCACACTTTGGAGGGCACTAGGAGGTTAACGTCTATGTTAATATCCTACTCTCATGTTATCATGGAGGATATATATGTCTATATAGATGCATTACAGTTGATCCAACGTTGATCCATAGGATCGCCAGATTGAGCATGCAAGGACCTGACCCACAAGACTTCTACCCAGGGAAGACATCCAAATGCGCCCTGACACAGAGAATTAAGGACACTTATGATGATGTAGAAAAGGGAATGTGAGGCTACAAGGTAGCTTCCATCCAAAATGGTGCAGTGTGCCTGGCTTGCTAGCTGATTGTAGGGAAACTAGTGAGGAAGAACCGACCTACTCAAGTAACATGATTTGTTGTTGACCTAGCCGGTAAATGTGTGGAAGGACTCCAGATGAACTGGGTGAAGTACTTGGTCAACTAGCTGGAATTAGACTGTCACAAATCTTAGGATTAGGGAGATGAGTTCCACTTTAGCTGGCTCTTCATCCTCATTGCATTTACTGCTTGGGAAGTGCCGGAAGGTGCGACCTTTTTGTACATTGATCCATTCAAGCCGCTTGCTATGAAGTTCACCATGCTTTGGTACTCGAGCAATATGGGAAAACAGTGGCAGTCGAATGTGGTCTTTCATACCTATTATCTCCAGCTGAAGAGGGTTATCGAAGCTGTCCCTCGCATGATGCCTAACACCCTGCATCAGTTCCGATCCCTCATGAAGTTTTGCATAGATCAACACTTCATTTATATCACCGCATGCGTAGATGAGAAGAAATAAGAGATTCAATCGTACTACAAGCTCATAGAGGATGACCTTGAAGAGATCACCGAGGAATGGTTCGAAGAACTCCTCATCCCTGTAGACCTTGCATAAATGTTAGACCCTAAACTAATTGGCAGCCCTGAGACTAGTCATGAAGCAAATGATCGTCCTAGACCCAATAGAAGGAAGAAGACCGAAGAGGTACAAACCTAAGCAGTGAATTGGAAGGAAATTCTTGAGTATCACCTGGACGGGTGGGTGATGACGAAGTAGAAGAGACAAAGGGAAAAGAAGACCACCAGAAGAAAGGAAAAGTAACACCGCCTAGGGACCCTGTTGATGAGGATGATCCCTTGATTAAAAGGAAGGTTTCTCCCATGAGACCCACTTCCTGAAAGAAATCTAGAGCCACCTTGACTAATATGCAGACTGTGCTCACTGTGGATGACTTCAACTTTATCATCGCATCTATAGCAGATGCCTTGTAGGACATCTTGTAGAAACATGAATCTAAGAAGGAGGAGATGTATGATTGAATCGAGGTTGAACTCAGAGGGGTACAACAGTCCATTCAATCCAACCGTGCAGTATCCATTGTGCCCCCACCATCAGAAGCACCTGAGTTGGGATATGAGCCTGCCCAACTCTGTAGACTAGATGATGTGACTGAAGCTCACCTTCATCATGCACAGGAAGAAACCAAAAGGTCCACAAAGGCCCTAAAGCAAGTACAAAAAGTATTCATAGAGAAACGCCAAGTTGCACAACAATAAAAGGATGCCCTCCAAGCTAAGTTTGAAGAAGAGAAAGCGCAAATTTAGCAAGAGAAAGAGAAGTTGATCATGGATAAGGTGGGAGTAAAAGAAGAGTCAACATAGCACTTCCCTATGTGACAGGCTTAGAGAAAAAGAAGGAAGACCCAATGTAACACCAAGTAGAGCAGCTCGTGGAATCTATCCAACAGCTTCAAGTGAGAATCACAAACCTCGAGCTACGAACAGTGCCAAGTACCCCGCAGGACATGCGAGATAAAAGAGAAGCCACTTCCCAGAGCGCAGTGGAGAGGATCAAAGCATTTGCTCTAGAATGAAAACAACTAAGTGATCGCAGAGAACAAAATTATGAGCGACTCAATGAAGATACTGAGCTGAAGGTACTAGAGTCATAGCCTTAGGAGGCAAAGCAACAAGAAGCAAAAGTACAGGCGTAGTTGAAGCTCCTGTCAACAGTCAAAAGGATGAAGCAATCCCAAGAGAAATGCATTTCTCAACATAAGTTCCACACCATTCACAACAAAGTTGTGGAAGTGACTCAAAGGCTCCAACCATTCTAGGAAGAAGATTGCCAACTGTTTGAGGATATTGAAGGCCGAGGCACAGAGTTGGAACAAGTACTCACTGTAGTTGAACAATGTTTAGAGGGACCTATCAATGAAGAAGTCATCCAAGAATTCGTCGAGTAGGAGGCCCTGGTGTAGGAATAGGTTGAAGCAGCTTGAGCCAAGCTCGAGGATTTTGAAGAATAGCTACCCAGACTAGAGTGACTTGGGAGGAGTCACATGTGAGTGTTGGGGACTTGTTGGCCCTTGAACAAGTTTCGAGGATCCTTGGTCATGTTTGGCCTACTTTTGGGACTTCTATAGGCTATCGATTATAGAGTTCAATTCAAAGAAGATATCGTGGGATATCAACGCCTTTTTAGGGCACTTTTTGGGTTTTGGGCTTATGTAACGAGAACAGGGATGTCGGCCCATGGGTTTACCCATGTTTAGGCCCTTTTTGCTAGTAATAGGCACCTGTAGTTGAGTGATAGTACTAGATATGTGCAAGAATATGTGATTAAGACTTGCATAGTTAAGTGCAAGTCATCTGTAGTTCTTTGTGCACAGAATGTGGAAGGCTTTGTGTTGTAATACAGGGAAGGAGGATCTAGCTAGGTGCACAGATCTCCTGTCCTCTAAGGAGTAATATATCATGGATCTGTGCATGTAGAAGATTGAAAGACATAAATAAAGAATAATATTTGGTGGACATAGCCCCAGGGTGGGGGTGAACCATGTATATCCTGCATTGTGGTTTCTATGTGCTTTATGGCTTCCCTCTTGTCTATGTGATTGAATTCTTAGTGCGTTGATGTATGTTAGATGTATCTGATATGATAAATTAGTTCTAAATAATGTAAATAAATTCTAGATCTGACCTATGTTGTTGTTCTTAGTTCTTGATTGGATCTGTGTGAATACTGCATTGATCTGTTGTTAGGGTTTAACTACACTGTAAACTAAGGCTGAATATTAACGAACTGTAACTGCTAAGTTCTTTGTTAAGGTGTCGTAATCACATATCTGTTTCCCAACTAATATTGTAGACACTGGAGTCTTGCAACCACCCTTGCCTCTACCTTGGGTGAGACTTCATCCTCTTTGCAGGTGTTGCTAAAAGGGCTGGTATTTAGGGTTTTGTTAGTTCACTGATGTAGCATTGAACCCCCGGTCTGCCCCTGTGCCAACATCCCTACACACACTTGACAAAGTATTTCAACTATCACTCTGTTCTAACTTCATACTTTGGGGGGCTCTCTGTTACACATTATTTTCATCACCCTTATGACCCTTAATGATGTAAACCTATCCTTTTTCTGTAGAAGGATCAATGGCCTGAATTCCTGAAGAAAGAAGGGAGAAGAACTTTGCCTGAGAGAAGAAATTTTATTTTCCTTTGAAAAAACCTTATTAAGGAAGATCATCGTAGTCTTCACTATACGTAAAGTGTAGCGATGCCTAATTTACACACCTTTCTCTAAACCTAGATTGCGATGTTTTTGTAGGTTGCACTATAGCCAGGGTGTGGCGATTTCTGTACGTGGGAAAAATGAGCATCTTCTTGATGATTCTAGAAGGAGAAGCTTCTATGGTGAGGTGGCCTCTGAACAGTTTGGATCTTACTCTCTTTCATGATTTAGTGGGATCATCCTAACCTCCACACCTTATCCCCTTTATCTTATAAAAGGAGAGGAGCTTTCATGGAGAAAGTTAGCTTGGCTTGGGATTAAGCTTAGTTGGATTGAACTTGGGTTTTGTAGCTTGGAGTTTTTGGAGCTTGTATATTGGCTTTTAACTTTTCTTTGTCAATATAGATTGTGAGAAGCTATCAGATCTATAGTCTTAGAATCCATGGATTAGAAGTGTGTGGGAAGAAAGGAACTGTTGGAAGGAACCTGACAACTTCAAGGCATCTAGTTTTATATTTCTTCCACATTCTTTAATACATATATAGTTTTCTTTCCTATATGAATGTTATTTGTTCATATTGTACGATTCCTTGATCACGTACATAGTTTCATATCAAATGGACTCTGTTGTTATTGTCTTCTTTGGATTGTGTTTATTTGCAGATATTTCTCCATAAGCCTCATGACGGAGCTTGGATTGCATTAGCGAAGTCAGATCTTTGATATTTAAAAGGTATGTTCTAGATCCATTTCTCATTGGATAATTGAAATCTAAGGAAAGAGTAGTGTATTGTCTTGTTTTGTTCTAGTTTTTTAGTGAAGCTAGGGGGATTGATTTGTGTCCGCACTTAACAATTAGTCTGATAACAATGGAAAGGCCAGGAATGCCATGAAATTTCATGGAAAGACATGGCATGGAAAGGAAAGGCATGGAAATGAAAGGCATGGCATGGCATGGGAAGGCAAGGCAAGGCATGGTGTGGCATGGAAAGGCAAGCTAAGGCATGGAAAGGAACGTAAAGGAAAGAAATGGCATGGAAAGGCATGGAAAGGCATGGAAAGGAATGACAAGGAAAGGAATGGCATGGCATGACATGGAAAGGCAAGGCATGGATTAATAAGTCCTTGAAGTTATGTTGTTTTCCATGCAATCCAAAAGAAATTATGGATCAATAGTATAATGCGACTACACCATAAGGATGGAACATAAACCTATTTAGTGACATCCCTCTCTATGTAAATCATGTTAATTATGTTGATCTATGTTTCACAACTATGAATATACTTAGATCCATGTTTCAAGTTTTTTGGATGATTTTATGGTTAGGAATTCATGGATGATCATTGATTTACCTAGTAAGTGCTCTTTCTAAGTCCTTGATGGTTATTTATTGAATGCATTAAATAAAAGTTTTATAAAAGTGGTGATATTACATGTTATCTTGTATTCTTATTGAATTAACCTTGTCTTGAAACCCTCAAGGAAAGGCATGGCATGGAAAGGAAAGTAAATGAATGGCATTGAAAGGAAATGCATGACAAGGCATGACATGGAGAGGAAAGGCAAGACAATGAAAGGCATGGCATGGTATGGCATGGAAAGGCAATAAATGGCTTGGAAAGGAAAGGCATGGCATGGAAAGGCAATGCATGGCATGGCATGGCAAGGAAATGCATGGAATGTAAAGGCATGACATGGCATAGAAAGAAAAGGCAATGCATGGCATGGCAAGGAAAGGCATGGCATTTCAAGTGAAGGTATGACATGGCATGGCATTGCAAGGAAAGGAATGACATGGAAAGTGAAGGAAATGCAAGGCATGGAATGGCATGGCATGGAAAGGCAAGGCATGGAATGGATTAGAAAGGCAAGGCATGGCATGGAAAGGAAAGGTAGGGCATGGCATTGAAAGGCATGGCATGGCATGGAAAGGAAAGGAAATGCATGGTATGGCATGGCATGTCAAGGAAAGTCAAGGCATGGCAAGGCATGTCAAGGTATTCCATGTTAAGGAATAGCAAGACAATGCAAGGCATGGCATCGCAAGGAAAGGTATGGATTGTCAAAGCATGTAATGGAAAGGCTTGGCATGGTAATGCATGGCATGGCATGGAAAGGAAAGGAAATGCATGAAATGGAATGACAAGAAAAGGAATGGAAAGACATGGCATGACATGGAAAGGTAAGGAATGGCATGGCATGGAAAGGCAAGTAAATGCATGGCATGGCATGGCAAGGCAAGGCATGGAATTGCAAGGAAAGGAATGGATTGGCAAGGCAAAGCATAGAAAGGAAAGGCATGGCATGGTGAGAAAATGGACTGGAATGGAAAGGAAAGGAAAGGAATGGAATGACAAGACATGTCATAACAAGGAAAGGAATGGCATGGAAAGGAAAGGCATGACATGGAAAGGGAAGGAAATGAAAGGCATGACATGGAAATTTAAGGCAGTGCAAGGCAGGGAATGACATGGCATGGTAAGGCAAGGCATGGCATGACAAGGCATGGCAAGTTAAGGCAAGGCCAACATTTCAATAATTTATAAATATGAAATGTTTGTTCAATTATTCCTTTTAAATACCTATGGTCATTAAAATAGACCATCAGGATCACTTCTAATACTGATGGCCTCCATTAACTTCTCATGTTCATAGTAACACAAGAAGTATCATACCTTTGATGAGTTATTACTTGGAATTGTTTGTAGTTGGAGGTTTGCACCAACAACCAAGTTTGTAAAGTGGTATATGAATTCACCTGTTCTATAATATAGAGATACATAACCACCTTTATTATCTTTTCTTTCATCATGTGTCATATATTATCCTTTAATAATCGTCGACCCAGTCAAAAATTCAGTGCCTTCAAAGTCTTTTACCGATCACATGAAGGTTTTATTTCCCTCTAAGCAACATTCCAACAACTAATTAGTGCCCCATTCATTACCTCTTACGGAAGCCAATGCGTATATGTTCCTTGCAAAAAATTGAGTGCCAACACATGAGTCCACTAAATGACCAACGCATAAAACATTGATGCTAGTTATTCAAAATTTAATCAAAGGTTTCAACGAACCTAGCAATATGAGATATGAGACATGATCATAATCTGTTGAAATAATCGATTGGTCCTCCTCCAACTGGGATAATTCAATAGTTATATGTTGACCAATGGGGAGTGATACTCAATCCCATATATCAACCTAGTTCGTCGATTCACAATCATCCCATTCATTACTACTACATGGACCACAAAACCAAGAAGTTTTTCTCATCCATATTTCAACTATCACATTGTTTGATGTTATAACTGAATGAAATCGATGATTTTCCTAGATTGTTTTGCAGTCATACGCTATGATCGATCTACATCTACCAACTCCCTGCTATGGGGAAAATCCCCCTAATCTAGGTCTAGCAACTAGGCATAGCTTTGATACCTTAAAAGACATCAATAATTCTATTCTATCCAAACCAAAAATGAACTTATGATAATTAAGGGAATAGAGAGAATATATAAATGTGTACCTTAAGTCCTTACGGTTGTCGATCTCTTTCGGTTGTTGTTCGTTCCAAGATTGTAGGCATCCTCCCAAAGATGGACTAAAACAATGTTATAGAAAAAACTATGACAATCTAAGATTAATTATCAAGATTATATAAAGGGTTCATTATTCATGAAAACATTCATAAACACAAACACATAGACATAAATATCTAGCACAATAAGTTTTCTCTTTTATTAATAAAAAAATTGGAAGTTACAATCTGAATTTTGTTGGCGCCACTCCACAAACCTTGCCTGGGTTCCTCTATTTTTGTCTCCAAGTAAACTATTCCCAATATGTTATCCTCACAACTGATGCAAACCCCCTCCCCTATGAGTCTCACGTGAAATCCTTGTCTCGGATCGAAATACACAGGGGTTGAATTAGCTCTCAGATCCATGCTGGATCCTCTCTTATGTTCACAGGCCCCTTTGATTTCCTTGTGCGGGTCCACACATAATCTGTTGGGTGATTTCTCTAAGCCTCTTTTCCATTTAGGTCAAAACCACGTATGATAACCCCTTTTTCCTGGTAGAATCACATGTGACCGTGGGATAGAACCGAGCGCTTAGCCACAAGGTGCTATTCGGAGATCTAGGACTCTGGAACTTTGTGAAATTTTCCAAACACAACACTCCAATATACTAGAGTGGCTACCGACTGAATTCGATAATAAAGTGATTGTTGAATAAAAACTACAGGTCTTATCCCATTCTTCCACTCTCCAAACTTCTATGGCTAGATCTGACAGTTGGCGGGGATTGTCCTCCCTCCACGATATATGGTAGATATCTATTCTGGGACTCTGGGATTCAATACTTTTCCAAAATCAACCAACAACTTCTCCCAAATTGTTGAAGTGTTGAACTGCTGAAGAATTTAGGGATCAATGGTCCACACTCCTCCTACAACCAATGACTATGATCAACTCCAGTACTCCAGGATTTGGGGTTCCTCACTCCAACTGACCTCCAAACTCCTGAATTTTTGAACGTCGAATTAGAGACCTAGGAATCTTTCTCCTCCTCTAGCCAATGACTATGATCAACTCTAAGATTCATTTCTTCAGGGTTCTTCGCTCCTAACCACCACCAAAATCTCGTATTATCAAACAATGAATTAGCAAAGGGTGGAGATCTACAGTACACTTGTAAATGACAACAAATGGTAAGGATTTACTCCAGACTTTGAGACTTTGGGGAATTCTCTACTCTTCTCAACAACAGCCAAATTATCCCAGAGTGTCGAATCATTGAACCACTCAAGAATCCAATGGATCACACTCTCCCAATAATTTATGATTGATATCCACTCTACTTTGGCAAGGACTTACGACCTGAGAACCCTGATTGACAGTTCTCATTCTCTGTCGCTCAGATCCAATGGTTGAGATCTGATATCCTTGAATGTGTTCTTCTCCTCTTATCTAGGTTTGATCCAATGTCCCAGATCTATTTCCATATCCAATCTAGCGACTACTTTCATTCATCCTCCTCTAAAGCTTCACTTTCCTTCAACAAAGGATTTTCACTCAAGGTTTTCAAAGGCTTGGCCTTTGATATCTCCTTTGGAGGTTCAACCCCTTATGCTTTCATTCTATGAAATGCTACACCTCATGAGCTAGTTCAATGCTTCAAATGAAGTGTGGGTGAACCCCTTTCCCTTCTCCCTCTTGATCTTGGAACTTACGATAAATTCTGTGACACATACTTTCTCTTCTCCTACATTCTAAAACTTTTGAAATTTCTTTCCCTTTACACTCCTTGCATGGGCACTGTACACACCAATGATATCTATCCTTAGATTTCAACTCTTCGAACTTCAAAGGCCTTAGTCTTTTGTTCTTTCAAATGAATTCCTATGCCCTCCTAGAACTCCTTTCTCTTCCCCCTGAGCTTTACCAACACTTTGACAAAGTGTTGGTTTCATGCACTCCTTTCACTCACTCTCTTGAGTCTTGGACTTTACATACTCACTTGTGCACTCCTTGTGCTTACTCTTCCTTGATATTTTACACTTCTATGAGTGTAGGTGAACTCCTTTCCCTCTCTTTGTGCACTCCTTGCATTGGCTTTCCCTTGAGATTTTACACTACTTTGAATGTAGGTTCACTCCTTATGCTCTCTCTATGCACTCCTTGCCCATCCCTTATAAGCTTATGACTAGTTTTGGTGTACCCATATGACATGCTCCTCCTGAACTCGAAACTAAGTTTTTGCACACTTCTTGCACTGGCTTCTCAAAGTTCTCACTAACTCTGGTGTGCACGCCTTACACTTCCTTGAGAGCCCAGAACACTCATAAATTCACACAGATATGGAATTATATCTATTTCTACAAAGAGAACATTTATATACTCATAGAATTCATAAACATTCACAGTAAACATTCAGAAAACAAACACTCATTCAAAAAGAACACACATAGTGATTCATAATTTGCAGGTAAATCTGGTTTTTCTATTAAATCTGAATTGTTTTTACAAGAGGTTACAATGGTTACAATATTAGACTGCAACAGAGTCTCAGTTCTTCTCTCCTCTCCTGTATTTTTTCTCTATACTTACTTACATCATAGAATACATTTATTTATACAATATTTGATTCTAAAGCCTTCTCTCCACCTACTACATTAAATTACAATTAATTTACAACTCATTCGAATCAGATCTAAGATCATTTTCATGTCAGCCATTAAAGGTGACTTACATACAGCCTGTAAAAATACAATGTCTCTACATTCC
The DNA here is from genome assembly GCA_009831015.1 of Picea engelmannii. Taxonomy (NCBI): domain Eukaryota; kingdom Viridiplantae; phylum Streptophyta; class Pinopsida; order Pinales; family Pinaceae; genus Picea; species Picea engelmannii. The sequence goes on from ML776611.1 coordinate 758,361, forward strand.
TCAATCCTTTACAACATTAATTACTTTAAATTTGAGATTTAAACCAAAAATGAGAAGGATGATGCTTCTCTGTCCTTGGGATCTGCTCCCTCCATGTGCGTTGTTTCTCTAGCTATTGATGCATTGTTGAGTAGGAATGAGGTTCCTGCATCATACTCCCCTACTGAAAAAGGCATGAGCTCTTTTTCATGTCTCCTCTATTGTTGTTTTTGAACTCCTCGAGGATCCCAAACTTCAACCTGGAGTTGTCCGCCTGCTCCTCTGTCTTTCTACTACTATCATCCTGCTGCTATTATAGGCTCTCCTCATGGTTTCTAAAATTTATGTTGTAGGTCTCCATTTATCTTGCGACTACAATATCCTATTCTAAGCATACACCTGTTGCCAATTGTCTCCCATGTTGTCTTCAACATCAACCTCTTTATCTCCTCAATATCCTTGTCCAACTTGTCTATCGGCTGGCTCCTCTCCTGCAGTCTGCAATGTTGGATATCCTCTTCTAACTCAATATCCAATTTGTTTTGCTGGATGAGCCTCCTTTGGTTTATTACACCTTTTTTATGGGAGTTTATGACACACTGTCAATGGGAAGGGATGATCTGGTCTGCGGTTGTCTATTTAACCCAAGCCATTTGGTATAATCTACCCTGACAGGTTTTATGGCTCTGTTAGCCAACTAAGATACTAAAAAGACTAAAAGGTGTGGACTAACTTAAGATACAACTCTTAACAATCAACACTTTAATTACAAATGCTTAACTAACAACGTTTATGTACAATAGCTATATACAATTTACAAGGTTTAAGCAAAGCCTTGTGAAAATAATTGTTTTAAGATAATGGATCTAAACAAAGATCAAGAATATAAACAAAATTATTCTAATACTCTGAATACCAAACTAATAAACAATGGATGAATACAATTGTTAATTATATAATTAAAATCAACAAATTATTTAACTTTTAGATGATGCAATCACTATTCATTCACAAATTAACAAATTAAATAAATAATACACTAACTAACCTCTCACTGATCAGCAGTGCTAAGATAAATTCATCTCTTTGTATTTGTATGAGCTCCTCTTAACCTATGTCAAGTGTAAACCTATGACAAAGAAACCCATAATACTTCCTGAAGAAACTCAAAGAAGTCTTTTATATTCTGGAATGAGTTTATGATGCTAGAAAGACAAACGATTATATATCATGTGACTTTAGAATGTCCAAATAACTGAAAAATGAAAGAAATTCCAATCCTAGATAAATGGTATTACCAACTATATAGTATCAGATGTAAACTTAAAATACTTGAATAGATGATCAACCACGGATATTAAAGGAACCAAAATATAATGAACCATATAAATGAAAACATAACATGAAAAATTATATGCAGAGCAGTGTAAAGCTAGTTCAATACAAATAAAGTTTCATATTCAAAAATTATGAGAAACAATATTAACAATGCACAATTTACAAAAGGACAAAAGCCAAAGATTAAATTGTATCCCATATAGTTTCAGTATAATAAGTTCATCATAAGGTCCAAAAGGAATTTTTGGGATAATAGACTCTTAAAGATTGAAAACATTAATACATAAATGATAGCAATTAACCATGTATTGATAAAACAGACTAAAGATAATTTAAATCAATGCATAATCAATTACTCAAAGAATATGAATATATTATAATGAAAACAAAACCATTTTACTCACAGGACAAAAGCCATTAAGCACCTAAAATTCCATATTCTTCTTCGAAAATATTGCTCCATTCTCCCAAAGATTCCAACCATCTGTTACTCCATTTGAAAAGAAAAAAAGTTTACAAAAGAAACAATATACAAAAAAGAAATGATAAAAATGCTCCTCTCAATTTCCTGGATCCATTTGGCTCTGAACTTTCTCATATATTTATACAATGAATGAACAGTTTGGGCATCACTAATAATTCCCTCCACCTGAAATTTGCCTTGTAAATATACAAAAATATCTCTCAAATCGTGCATTTGTTTCGGAAAATGCTCACGAGTAAGCTAAATGGGTCCATTCCACAGATGAGTTTTCAACTTTTTCTTCATATTCCTTACGGTTTGGCAGAAACAAGTCCCGCAAATTTGTCTATCTGTTCTTGAACGCATTTCCAAATCTTATCTGTTGTTTCTCATAAATTATTTGTAGCAATCCAATATTAGTTTTGGATCAATTGTCTTGAATGTATTTAGATAATAAAATCAAGCAATGATCAGATCCATACCAAATAATTGATAATAGAAACCTGTGAAACAAAAAGAAGCCAAATTAATAACCTAAAAATTGTGAATAAAACAAAATCTAGAATAATAGAATTAAAATGAATTTAAACTAAAAGCTAACTACAAGTTGTAAGCAAATCTTAATTATATTTTCCTTTCAAATATGATCTTTAAAATCTAGAAGCTTCAAGTTGATGGAGAGGAGAAAAAATGTTAATTTTGGGTCTCCACAAAATCAAACAAATGATAGATAATTCTTTTCTTATTCTTTGATTTTTTTTTCAAATGAGATGCAAAATGACAAAAGAATTTAATTAATTAAACCCACCAAATGATTTTGTGAAAATGATTACTAATGAGCAAAATATGAAAACATAATCATATTTTAAACGAAAGTAAACTGTTGATAAAAAATAAGGTTTTCGTTTAAATTAATATTTCTATGTTCGTCTCTCCCTCATTCAAATTTGATGAAATGTGAATAAATGTCATAAAAAAGATGTGTCACAATAAAAACTCCCAAATTATGAAGTTTTTCCATCAACATCAAAACTCTATAGAAATCAAAACGAAATGACATTTAAATTTCATGAAATTCAAACCAAACAAAAGAATAGAATATAAACTCAATCCAACCTTGAAACAAATAAAACCAATACCAATCCAATCAAGTCAAAGGGAAACAAACGAAGAATTCAAGTAAAATTTCGAGGGACCCTAGATTTTGATTAAAGGGTTCAATCCAGCTAACCCCTAGATTTTGATTAAATCCAACTAACCCCTTAAGTGTCATTTTTTATATGAAAAAGGTTGCACCATGACTAATGTTAATCTCATTAGAGATTACTTAATGGATGGGGAAGCAAAATTTACTCCCTAAGAGTATGGGATGGCATTAAGAGTTTTGAGATAATAACAATAGAAGCCTCACTCATTTGTTCCTAAAGAGGGAATCGATTAAAACATAATTGAAGAAATTATATAAATATAACATTTTGTACTTAATTTGTAATGGTCAAAAGGAAAATTAATCAATGCAACTAGGTTTTGATATGAAGGTAAAACTTGGAAAGTGTTCTACCACGGGTAGGGTGATTCTCTTCTTGAAAATTACCTTGCAAAATATTTCTTCAAACACAAAACTTCAGGATGATAAAAGCTTCGATGACTTACTTAAACTAGAGTACCATTTATTTTGGGATTAATAAATCCTTATCCATTAATCTTAAAATTTGATAGTCATAATAGAATCAACATTTCATTTTTTTAAATCCAAAAACAACTGATTGTCACACCACAAATATTCAAAATAAAAGTATATGAAATAAGATAAGAAATTTAGCTTTAATCAAACAAATTTGAAAAACAATTGAAAGGAAAAGTAATCTAATCTAAACAATGAAACAAATAAAATTAAATCATTACAAGCCTTATCAATATGACTCCCATCTTATGTGAAAATGTAATGTGAAATCTTTTTGTTGTACCATAAAATAGAAGGAATTTATATCGTAAAGGGGATAACTATATCAATTCATAAAATATAAATTGATCAATCAAATTGATTAATTGAATTGATTGTAGTGAAATCTTTTAAATGTATTTGTTTCCTTCAAATGAAGAATTAGTATCAAAATTTTCATTTGTTTGCATAAAATGTTAAGCTAATAAGGCCTTATTTATTATGGATTATGTACATGAAAAAAAATAAATGATGATTTTATTAGAGTGCGTTGTCTTGATTTGTCATTTTCAAAACAAGTTAAGTCCATTCAAGCAGTCAAGACTAAAATCAATTTCCATTTTCTATTGCTCGTCTCCTTTACAACATTTCGATTTTTAAAGGAAATAATTAATGAAAAAGAAAAGAAGAGAAGACTTCCCTTAATGATGATTTTCCTTCTTCCTGAAAGTGACACCTTGTTGCACTTATTGAAATTGAAAAAGTGAAAGAAAAAAAATAAAATATAACCTATTCCTAAGTCTATTCTACACTATTCTACTCTACATGAAATAATTGAAATGGAATTTCCAATGTAACCATTGATGTAACTCCAATCCTGCAAAGACAAAGAAATTTCCAATTAGTAAGATGGAATGAAGTATTTCAGAAATAAAAAAAAATACATCATACTTACCTTTACCTTTATGTTCTTCATTCAGAAACAAAGTAAGTATATCCTTACCATTCTGTCAATTTTTTTTAATAAATGAACCCTCCAACCAATATGAAATTTTGTCATGATATGGATCACAAAAGCATGGAAGAATGTAATTAGATTTAGAAAACTTGCAAAAATTATGGGGACCTAACATAACCATCGACCAAGATGGAAATTCCCCATTTCCTTAACAAATCTCCACCTGTTCACGAATTTCTTCGCATGGAGGATATGCAAAAAACACATCATATTTACCCCCTATATTTTCAATGTTAAGGTCCTAACCCGCACATAGATAGATCAATGTAGTCGGATGTAATAAAGGTCAATATTAATAAGACCTTTCAATAAAATAGAATAAGGC
>ML776611.1:767947-809216 GCA_009831015.1 Picea engelmannii
CTTCCTCTAGATGCTTCTTTTTAGTATAAATAGGAGTCGAGGGTATGAGAACCCTAGCTTGGATATTATTGTAACAGAGCGCTACTCGATTGGAGGTTGCCCCCTCGAAGAGGCCTGTGAACATTGCTATCTTATTCAAAGTGTTATTTCTGTTGCTATTTCATATATCATTTCTGTGTATTGTGAGGATTATGCTAGATATTTTACTGTTATTATGTCATTTCTTGCATTTCATTTCTGTTCTGCATATTTTATATATCTGGTATCTTGCATTCAATAAGAAACAAAGTAAGCATGACTTCACCATTACTCTAAATATTTTTTAGATATGAATTACGAAGCAAATCTTCAATCCTATCATGAAACTCAAAATCCAAATTATCACTTTGATGAGTCAGATCTACAATTGATAAACACATCATATGAGGATTCTTTATAGAAATCAAATTGTTGGTTTGAGCATTCCTTTTCATGAGATGAATTGGTTCCAAGTGTGCAGTAGAATCATGAGAGTTTAATCTAATCAATGAATGAATATGAAGTATGGAATCTTCAATATCCATAATGAATGCATTGTCTTTTTCAAAAACAAATTGTGTAGAATCATCTTGCGACATATATTTTTTCCATGCGAGTGATGAAAGTGAAAGAGCGTCAAATCCAACTTCATAAATGTTATGTTTGAAATTAATTTCACCAAATATTGACATATAGAAAAGATTATATTGTGATGGAAAAGAGTACAATACCGTGGGTAAAATACCATGCACAATAGAATCTAATAAGAGATCGGGATATAAAGAGTAAAATGAATTAGAAATGAGCACATGAAAAGATTCTCTTGATCTATGATAATTAACAATGGTATTCTCAAGACATTCATATTCACATGTCTTAATACTTTCACTCTCTTTTGGTGATAAATCCTTCAACATAATACGATCATCTAAATTTGCCTCTTGTATGATAGACGATTCAAAACTTTCATGACAAACATCTAATCTTTCATGTGGATAAGGTATGATTTGTGGGTGAAAATTTAAGGTTTCTTCTTCCAATTGTAGATCTACATCTCTAATCTATTTCATTGGAATGTTAGAATGCTTAAGATCATTTTCATCACCTAAGTCTTCTTCAATAATTGAATATAAGTACTGATTAGAGAAAGAGTTAGAAAAATATGGACATATACCTAGACCCATAATAAAATATCCTTCCACGATAGTTGATGATTGAAGATGCAAGGGTTTAGAGGAAATTTTTTTTTGATTGTCAGTGAGAACGTTTTCAATAGATTCTACCTCCCTTGCTTGTTCAATGTTTTCTGATGGATTCTTCTCATCTTGGAAAAAAAAATTATCTTGCAGTTGATTGCAGGATTTGTAACTGATTCATCATTCACGATTGAATATGACTGGATGAAAGGGGCACAAGCATCAGAGAGGATATTTACAAATGACATGCCATCAATATTAAATTTACAGAGAACACGATGGATTCTTGTTGAAAAGCCTTCTGGAGATGAATCATCATTGATTAGTAGAGCCTAAAATTCTTCACATACTCGATTGTAATCATAGATTTCAAAAACATCTAAAAAATCCTCTACAAGTTGAAACCAATCAATAATATGATATGTTGAAAAGATTGAAACAAATTTTTAATACGACCCCTGAAAGTAAAAGAGAACAATCTGCATAAAACATTTAAATCGGAAATATCATGCTTGATGCATTTACACAAAAAGTTGTTATGATGGTATTTTGTAGATACATTCCCCCCACCATCAAAGGTGAGTTTGGACAAGCGAGAGACTATCTTGTTGGGAATATCAAGTAATGGGAATTGGAAATCATGTTCCAACACAGTGATTTGGGAAGCCATGGGAAATTAAATAAATTTGAAACAAAGACTCCTGCAATGCCATCTTGTCAGTCTGTCCTTCCTTCTAGTGCATTTCAAGATGACACAAAAGAATAATTTATAAATATGTAATTATGATAGGCTGAAGAGTAAAACATTTAATCATTAAAATTACCTCGGCCCTCCTTCTAGCGCAATTTGTTGACGTGCGTTTATGACACACCGTCAACGAGCCCAATCCATTTGGTATAATCTACCCTGACAGGTTTTATGGCTCGGTTAGACAACTAAGATCCTAAAACAACTAAAATATGTGGACTAACTTAAGATACAAATCTAATAATTAACACTTTAATTACAAATTCTTAACTAACATTGTTTATGTACAATAGCTATATACAATTTACAAGGTTTAAGCAAAGCCTTGTGAAAATAATTGTTTGAAGATAATGGATCTAAACAAAGATGAATAATATAAACAAAATTATTCTAATACTCTAAATACCAAACTAATAAACAATGGATAAATAAGATTGTTAATGATATAAAGAAAATAAACAAAGTATTTAACTTTTAGATGTTGCAATCACTATTTATTCACAAATTAACAAATTAAATAAATAATACACTAACTAACCTCTCGTTGATCAACAGTGCTAAGATAAATTCATCTCTCTGTATTTGCATGAGCTCCTCTTAACCCGTGTCAAGTGTAAACCTATGACAAAGGCAAGCATAATACTTCCTGAAGAAACTCAAAGAAGTCTTTTATATTCTGGAACAAGTTTATGATGACAGAAAGACAAACGATCATATATCATGTGACTTTAGAATGTCCAAATAACTGAAAATGAAAGAAATTCCAATCCTTAGTAAATGGTGTTACCAGCTATCTAGTATTATATGTAAACTCAAAATACCTGAATAGATGATCAACCAAAGATATTAAAGGAACCAAAATATAATGAACCATATAAATGAAAACATAACATGAAATTTTTTATGCAGAACAGTGTAAAGCTAGTTCAATACAAATAAAGTTTCATATTTAGAAATTATATGAGAAACAATATTAACATTGCACAATCTACAAAAGGAAAAAAGCCAAAGAGTAAATTCTATCCCATATAGTTTTAGTATAATAAGTTCATCAGAAGGTCCAAAAGGAATTTTTGGGATAATAGACTCTTAAAGATTGAAAAAATTAATACATAAATGATAGCAATTAACCATGTATTGATAAAAAATACTAAAGATAATTTAAATCAATGCATAATCAATTACTCAAAGAATATGAAGATATTATAATTAAAACAAAACCATTTTACTCATAGGACAAAAGCTATTAAACAACATGGAATTCCATATTCTTCTTTGAAAATACTGTTCCATTCTCCCAAAGATTCCAACCATCCGTTATTCCATTTGAAAAGAAAAAAAGTTTACAAAAGAAATAATATACAAAAAAGAAAGGATAAAAATCCTCCTCTCAATTTCTTGGATCCCTTTGGCTCTGAACTTTCTCATATATCTATACAATGAATGAACAGTCTGGGCGTCACTAATAATTTTTGCCACCTGAAATTTTCCTCTTAAAGAGACAAAAATCTCTCTCAAATCGAGCATTTATTTGGGAAAACACTTGCAAGTAAGTTAAATGTTTCCATTCCGCAAATGGGTTTTCAACTGTTTCTTCATATTCCTTATGGTTTGGCTGAAATGATTCCCGCAAAATCGTCTGTCTGTTCTTGAATGAATTTTCAAATCTTATCTGTTGTTGCTCATAAATTATTTGCAGCAATCCAATATTATTTTTGGAACAATTATCTTGAACCAATTTAGATAATAAAATCAAGCCATGATCAAATCCGTACCAAATAATTGATAATAGAAACCTGTGAAACAAAAAGAGACCAAATTAATAACCTAAAAATTGTGAATAAAACAGAATCTAGAACAATAAAATTTAAATGAACTTAAATAAAAAGCTAACTATAAGTTGTAAACAAATACTAATTATATTTTCCTTTCAAATATGATCTTAAAAATCTAGAAGCTTCAAGTTGATGGAGAGGAGAAAAAATATTAATTTTGGCTTTCCACAAAATCAAACAAATGATAGATAATTCTTTTTTTATTTTCAAATGAGAAGAAAAATGACAAAAGAATTTAATTAATTAAAACAACCAAATTGTTTTGTGAAAATGATTGCTAATGAGAAAAAGATGAAAACATAATCATAATTTAAACAAAAGTAAAGGGTTGATAAAAATTAAGGTTTTCGTTTAAATTAATATTTCTATGTTCGTCTCTCCGGCATTCATATTTGATCAAATGTGAACAAATGTCATAGAAAAGATGTGTCACAATAAAAACTCCCAAATTATGAAGCTCGTCCATCAACATCAAAACTCTATAGAAAGCAAAACAAGATTGCATTTAAATTTCATGAATTTCAAACCAAACAAAAGAAAAGAATATAAAATCAAACCAACCTCGAAACAAAGCAAACCAATACCAATCCAATCAAGTCAAAGGGAAACAAACGAAGAATCCAAGTAAAATTTTTAGGGACCCTGGATTTTGATTAAAGAAAAGGAGGGGGGTTGTTGGGCCCAAACATGACTTCTCCCAAGGCTTCTAATTCTTCATACAGATCAAAGGGTAGATCATCATGACCTCCCATGCTAACTTCATATCTTGTGGCAGTAGATTTCCACTCCACTACAGACTCCAATTCTGCAATAATATTACAGAGTTGTTGCTCGACCATCTCCTCTGAGAGTTTTATTTTTGCTAGTTCCTCTGTTTCTCTGTCATGTCTTTGGACTGGCATAAGTCTAGATTCATCCAACTGGTCCTCATGCTACAATTCTTCATTCTACATGAATGTATCTTTCTGGTAGTCTTCATCTGTCTCTGGATTGCTTAACCAATCCTCTAGTAGCTTCATCTCTTTCACCCACTGAGTGAATATGGCATCTAAATTATCCTCTTGAACACTCCTTTGATTCACAACTATGTGGGACTCCTCTTCTTTCATGTCTTCATCATATTTCAGTGTCTGCTCCTTCTCCTTCTCCTCCTCCATGAAAGTCTTTGTTGGTTGTCCTTCTTCTTATTTTCCTCTCCTTTGACCATCTCCATGGGACAATTTTTCTTCTGGTGTCTTCAAAACCATTTTCTCATAAACATGAGTCCCTACAAAGATCACTCCAAGAGATACATTGATCCCTCTTATCATCATGCTGCAATGGTGATGATCTTCTTCTTCCTCCTTCTCTCCTATTAACACTCCTTGTTGATCTGAACTCTCCCCTGAGTCATATCAACACTCCTTGTTGATATGAACTTTTCTTTGAGTTCCTGAGACTCTCATACAATCTCATCTCCTCCTTGCCCACCTGACAACCTAACTTTTCTTTTTTACCCTCCTCGAAGTATTTAAGATATTCAGCTGATATATCATCATTTCCCTCTTGGAAATATATGAGATCTTCAGTTGTTCTCTCTTCACCATTGAAGGTTTCTCCATATTTTAGTTCATAGATGTAAACCATTTTCATCTCTATGTTCCTGAGGTTTTCCACTTGCCTCAGCCACCTCCTCATTATTTTCTTTTGCCCCCTGGAAATAAACTGTTGGATATGCCACTTCACCTTCTTCTTCATGGTTCACTCATACCTCCAACTCCCTTGCTCTCCTTTCTACATTTTCTTCCATTTTAGCATCAATCTGTCGAGCTACTCTCTGGTCTCCTTGAGATATTTATCCATCTCTTCTCTGTTCATCCTCTTCCGGTATCCTCTTGGACCTTGTCTATGGAGTTCAATATCCATTTTATCCTTTCCTATGCCCTCCTAAAAATTCTATGAGCTTCCACTTCCTCGTTGTGAGCTACAGTCCACCTCTGCCAATATCTCCTCACTTAGCCTTTGGTTCACCTGCTGGAACCTTCTCTGATATTTTACAATCTTGTTGATTGTAGGCGCGTACCCTACACTCGCTCATTCTCCTGGGCACTCCTATCTCTTTGGATGGTGTACTCCAACTGCTCACCTTAAGAGCTCCACAGGATTTCCTACTCTCCAAGAATGCAACTTGTCCTTATCTTGATGATACCAGTTGATGGTATCAAACAAAAATTCGGCAAGATTTGATACCACTTGATGTAAACCCCCTCCCATACGGGGCTAACACAACCTCACGGTCTAGGATCGATTTACACAGGAGATGAATTATCTCTCGGATCCCTGTTGGATCTTCTCTTATGTTCACATGACTCTTTTATTTCCTTGTGCAGGTAAACCCATAACCCGTTAGGTGCTTTATCTAAGCCCCTGTTTCCTTTTGGTCAAAACCATAAACCCTAGCCAATGTTTCCTGGCGGAATCACATATGACCATGGGAACTTTTCCAAACATAACACTTCAATATCCTGTAGTGGTTACCAGCCAAATTCAATCCTAAAGTGACCTTTGACCTACAGTCATGGGTCTTATCCCATTCTTCCACTCTCCAAACTTCTATGACCAGATCTGACAGCTGGCGGGGATTATCCTCCCTCCATGATCCACAATGGATATCTATTCTGGGACTTTGGGCTTTAGGAATTTTCCAACCTCAACCAACAACTTCTCCTGAATTTTTTAACTGCCAAAATCCTGAAGAGTTCAAGAATCAATGTTCCACACTCTTGCTACATCCAATGAATGTGATAAACTATGGTACTCTAGGCCTTGGGATTCCTCACTCAAATGGACCTCCAAACTCTCAAAATGTCGAACATAGAATTGGAGATCTATGACTCTTGCTCCTCCTATAGCCAACATATGTGATCAACTCAGAGATTTGGAGCTTCGAGGTTCTTTGCTCCTAATCACCACCAAACTCCTAAACTGTTGAACATCAAATTGGCAAAGGGAGGAGATCTACGGTCCACGTGTAATTGACAATGAATGGTCAAGATTTACTCCAGAATTCGGGGCTTCAATGAATTCTCTACTCCTCTAAACAACAACCAAATTATCTCATAGTGTCAAATCACCAAACCACTCAGGGATCTAATGGCTCACACTCTCCCAGTGATATATGGTTGAGATCCACTTTACTTTGGCAAAGACTTACGACCCGAGAACCCCAATCAACGGTTCTCATTCTCCTACGCTCGTATCCAATGATTACCATTTGATCTCCTCGAGTGTGTGCTTCTACTCTTATCTAGGTTTGATCCAATTGCCTAGATCTGTTTCCACAACCAATCTAAAGGCTATTGTGGTTTCTCCTCCTCTGCAGCTCCGTTTTCCTTTAACAAAGGATTTTCACTCAAGGTTTTCAAAGGATTTGCCTTTGATATCTCTTCTACAGGGTCAAATCCTTGACTCTAATTGAGTGTTGCTAAACACTACACCTCCTGAGCTTGTTCAACACTTCAACCGAAGTGTGGGTGCACCCCTTGCGCTTCTCCCTCTTCAGCTTGGAACTTATGATAATTTCTTTGACACACACTTGTGCTTCTCTTATAGTATGGAAATTTAGAAAAAAATTTCCCTCTACAGTCCTTGCGTGGTCACTGTACACATCAGTTCTATCTCTCTCGATATTTCAAATCTTTGAACTTCAAAGGGCTCAAACCTTTTTTCTTTCAAATGACTTATTGTGGCATATTGGCACTCTGTGCTCTTCCTCCTGATATTTACCATCACTTGGAAAAAGTGTTGGCTTCGTGCACTCCTTGCACTCACTTTTCTGAGTATTGGAATTTACAGAATTACCTCCCCTTGCAGTTACTCTTCCTTGAGATTTTACACTGCTATGAGTGTAGGCAGACTCCTTGCGCTCACTCTGTGCACTCCTTGCACTGGCCTTCCCTTGATATTTTACACTACTCTGAGTGTAGGCACACTCCTTTCACTCTCTTTGTTCACTCCTTGCACTATCCCTTCTAAGATTATGACTAGCTCTGGTGTGCCCACCTAGCATGCTCCTCCTGAAATCGAAACTGAGTTCTTGTGCACTCCTTCTGCTGGCTTCTCACTAACTCTGGTGTGCACTCCTTGCACTGCCTTGAGAGCCCAAAACACTCATAAATTCACATAGATAGGGAATTCTATCTATTCTTACAAAGGGAACATTTATATACTCATAGAATTCATAAACATTCATAGTAAAAATTTAGAAAACAAACACTCATTCACAAAGAACACACATAGAGATTCATATGCAGAGAAATCTTCTTTTTCTATTAAGTTTGAATGATTTTTACAAGAGGTTACAATGGTTACAATACTAGAATGCAATAATATCTCAATTCTTCTTTTTTCTTCTCTCTCTATTCTCTAAACTTACTTACACCATAGAATACATTGATTTATACAATCTTGGCTTCTCAAGCCTTCTCTCCACCTACTATATTAAATTACAATTAATTTACAACTCATCCGAATTAGATCTAAGATTATTTTACAGTCATCCATTAAAGGCGACTTACATACAACCTGTAGAAATACAATGGCTCTACCCTCATTATTCCTTTAAAACATTAATTACATTAAATTTGAGACTTAAACCCAAAATGAGAAGATTGGTGCTTCTCTCTCCTTGGTATTTTCTCCCTCCATGTGTGTTGTTGCACTGGTTGTTGATATGATGCTGAGTAGGAGTGAGGTTATTGCATCAAAAAACAATATACCAATATATGGGAAAATTATGGATTTTATAAGGAGGATAGATGGAAGGTAATGTCGAGGTTGAAACTCAGAGCAGAATGCATAAATCTTGGAATACAAGGGAGAAAATTTAGCAGAGTTCTCTTGGTTCTAGTTTGATATATCCAAATGAAAACCCCTAGGGCCCTTTTTATATGAGAAAATGATGTTTAATTCATTTCGAGAAGGGATACATGAGGTAAAATGGTTGAAAAAACTAATATAGCCTGTAAACTCCACCAGAAAGCGTGAAATTTATATTTTTTCGCAACTTTTTAAAGTCCACCTGTGATTTTAGTTATGCATCAAGTGTATGTACATGAGTTGTTAGGAATGCATATAGTGTATGTGTGTGCTCCTCCTATGCATCAGGGTGCATATGCCATACAAAAACCTTTTTTTTGAGAAGAAATCCATCAAAAATGGTTCGCAGATGTATGAATGAGTAGGCCAACATCAAAGATGCATAGTAGTGGCATTTTGAGTTATGACATATGCCCCCTAATGTGTGAGGTCAGAACAAAAATTGATGGCCAAAATACATTAAAACATCTTTAATGAAGTGGGAAAGCATTGGATTCAAGTAAACCCAAGTGAGTATCTGTGAGCACGTCATCTGCAATATGATAATAATAATCACTGAGGTGGGCATTCCCATGATCGAGAAAAGATAAGCATGGCTACAATTAAAGTACATTGCAGATCCATGTCATATATAATAATCGTGGCCACATGACTAATGTGCATGTACATATAGATTTTAGCCGTGAATAATGCACATCTGATCTACATCTCAAAATCATTAGAAGATATACAAATAAAATCAATCTTCAGGAGGCAGCAATGCATGTAGCTTGAAATGATAGCTTCAATGATTTGAGAAATATCTTCAAGATCTTCATAACTCGGGTAGGAGTATAATAAGAGATTAAGAATCACTATGTTGAGGTCTTCGATAAGTCGTCGTGGAAAGAATGGAGGATCTCGATAATCAGGCACATAACTTCATTGATTCTGAATGTGAACTTGACAAGACTCTAGGGATGGATGACTCATGAAGGAAAAGAGACTTATTGTAGAATGATTGACTCATGAAGGAAAAGAGACTTACTGTAGAAAGGTCGACTCAGGTTGTAAGACTTACCCTTGGAAAAGAGAATGACATATGAAAATAATTGGACAACATGTTATTGACATAATATTCTGGCACAGGAGGCACCACAAAATATCCATGTGTTTTGAAGAGTAACCAAACATAGGAGGAAACAACTATATGTAACGATAATAAGTTACTAAGGCCATACTAAATCCCAGTGCTTTGCAGAACAAAATGAAGGATGTGCTCTATCCAAGGGTAACTAGATTGCTTCCATTGAAAGATAATGTTTTTTCGTCCCCTCTTTTTGGAATATTTGATTTTTTTTGTCTTTTTCATGTATTTAACAAACTTGAAAAAGAATAAAAGAATGCTATGTTACAAAGGAGGAATAATTGTCACGGACAAGAAAACTGTTTCCAAGTGCATGGAACATACTGATGCTTAGTGCAAGGAGACTTGCGCAGGATAAGGACACTCGAGAAAAATTTCTCCATGGGTCAAGGTGTCAAATCATAACGGAAAAATGTTACAAGGCTTGCACCCAAGGAATGCTATAAAGGTTCAGTAATATAAAAATGAATCCAACATTAGGAAAAATATGCAAGGATGATACACGTGATGCAATTACGAAATGACACAATGAGACTCCTTCCATGTAAATTTTTACGAACCCAGAGAAGGTAAGCTCGATGGTTTTTCACATTTAGAGAGTCTGAAAAACACTAAAATAAGACTCCAAAGTGTTATTTTTCATACAATTTAGTCTCTAGGTACCGAAAAAGAATAAAATCATACCAAGGTGAACTCTTCTGGTCACTAGGTCTAGAGTATTCCTTTTTCATACATAGTCTAGTCGGTCTGGAAAATGGTTAAACTTATACCGAAAGGATGTCTCTTAAAAAACATTTTAATGAGTGTGATAGAGACAATATCACTCGACTATATTTTCAATTTTAAGGATTCTGAAAAGAGCCTAACTATGGACTCACTTGTCCTTTTTTGTAATTTAATCCCCTAATCCATAAAAAGTATAAAACATAACTTAGGAGATCTCTCCCTACGAGAGATGTCTCCCATGGCATACCATTTTCCTGGGTAATCTATTGGCTGGAAAAAGGGTTAAACTTATGCCAAATAGATATTCCTTCTAGACAAATTAACGATTGTTAAATAAACAAGGCCACTCGATGATCTTTTCTTATTTTAAGAGTCTAAAAAGGGCTTAAAGAAGACTCCAAGGGGTTTCCTTTTTTGTAAATATTATCTAAGGCCCGAAAACGTGATAAACCCAAACCATGGAGAATGACCCAAAAGGGTTAAACTTACACCTGAGAATACTCTCCTAGTGAACCGTAGCTCTCAGGGCATACATTTTTTGTCAATTATCCATCTAGACCGAAAAAGGGGTAAACTATCACTAGATAGATGTGCCTTCAAATTTCAGTTTTACGAGAGTGAAGGGCAACAAGATTGCTCGACAATATTTTCAATTTTAGAGAGTCTGGAAAAGAGATCAAAGAAGACTCTATGGGGGATCCTTTTCTAATGTAATCTAAATAAGTCCAAAAAAGATAAATAATCTCTTGTTAGGCATTTTCATAGTTTAAGTAAGAATGAAAGAAGACAAGCCATGCTCTTGGGAAGTCCCTCGGGTATAGGCTAGAAAAAAGATGAAGAATAAGGATGAGGCTTCAAGACAGATTAATGGAGGGACTAAACAAGAATCATGTGCCTATGAATTACTTCAACATGGGAACCAAAAGGAAAACAAGGCTCTAACTAGGATGCCTATGGAAGGAAGTATCTACCACATAAAGTAAGACACCCGTATCAACCATGAAGGTTAGTGTCTCAATTCAGTGGGGTCGATCCTAAGGCCAAATAAACCATGAAATGGATAATGAAAAAATTAAAGTAGGGAAAAATATAACCTATATTCCATTTTTTAGGTCAATACATTTCATAATGGATCGATATGATGAACAAATTTCAAAGAAAAATGTCTCCATGATCCTGCATATAAGGGCTATAAAACTTACCCAAAAGTTAATAAATCCAATATAGATAGAAACTTCAGAAAATAAGAGGTGTTGTTGAATAAAAAAATTGAAAACGTAAAACCTGGACTGTAAAATATTGTACAAGGCACCACACAACCTTACAACCCATGCATAGTACTGGTTCAAGTAGAGCCCGCTACTAGGCTCTGACCAAGAGACTCTTCAGTAGTCAACCTGGAAAGTCTACCAATAGGGAAGAAAACACAAACCACGGTGTAAGTCTTCCCATGATATATAGTCCATAGTCATGTCTTCAAGGATAGCTTCATCCGAAGGAAATTCAATATCTGAGAAATCATGTGAACAAGGAGGGTCGATAGTCCCAAAGGGAGAAGCAAAATGACCATATTATATATGACGATGGAGGTTCTGGCTAGGACCGATAGAGTCTATCAACGAAGAATCAAAAGCACAAGGAATTGAGGATATACAAAAAATGAGATCTAACTCAAAAGGAATCTCAAGATTAGTCAGACCAAGAGGGGGAATCAAGGAATCTAATGTCCCCATTAGCTAAACCAATGGATCAATTGTTGAGACCAAGTCTCGAGAAGGAAAACATGAGTGAACAAATTCCTGCTCAAGATAAATTGAACATCGAGGAACATATAAATGGGAAGCCTGGACTAAAGCCAAATTAGGATGGTGATTATCAGATGCGAGTTGATTGATAGTGACAATGCTTCCATTGTGAGGGAAATGCATCACTCAGAAGAGCGTAGAGACCACAACATTCATAGAATATACATAACCATGCCCAAGAAGCATATCGAAATCTAATGGGCCTTACACCACTATAACATCGACAAGAACATTCTTCCCACCTAATGACATAGAAAACTGAGGAAGAATCCCCAAATATTCACTAGGACATCTATCAAAATCCAACAGCTCATGCAATGTAGACACAAGATTGGGAGAACCCAAATCTTGCCAAGCCAAGGAGGATAAAATACTTGTGGAGGATCCTTCATATACAACACATCGGTAAATTTTCTTTTAATTAACTTTAACCCTTATTTGAAAGTGTGCAGAAGAAGGAATATGAGGCTCCACAAGGTTATTCCAATAAAAGGAAACCATCCTAGGGCTTTGAGGGGGTGTTCTTGAAGTGAGTGGAATACCCCATTGTTTTGAAAGTACTAAACTATAAATGATAAAAACATTGTCAGTAGACACATCACTCCCCATCATAAGAATGAGATCAACCAAATATTTCATTGGCATGACCACTTTGGTAGAATCGACACTCTCCAAGAGAAGAGTGATACAAACTGAATATTGCATCGACGTGACCACTTTGGTAGACTCGACACTCTCCAAGAGAAGAGTAGGATCGATCATAGATCACATCAATGTGACCACTTTTTAAACCACTGGTTGAATAGACTGCAAGACAACATGATCTGAAGGTTCATCACACACCAAAAGAGGAGTGGGATCAGCCGAAGGTTGCATCGGCATGACCACTTCATCAACCAAAGGATGAATATATAATCAATGCCCCGGTCATGACTAGCAGTGGTTATTTTCTTGTCCTCAACATGAATCACAAATCTCGTTGTTGACAAATCTCCAACATGACTAGCAGCGATTGGTTGTTGAATTCTAGTATGACTCACAGGGACTAGGTGTGTGCCCTCAACATGACTTGCATTGGTTTGTTGCACATCTCCAAAATTATTTGCATATGTTGGCGATTGGTCAATAACATGAATCGTAGATGCTACATACCTATCCCTAGTATGACTAGCAATGACTGGACTTTTCCCCCATCATGACTTACATAGGTTGGGTACTTTCCCCCAACATGACTTGTAGAGGCTGGGTGTTTTTATTCAACATGACTTATAGAGTTTGATGACCTATCTCCAATATGATTCATAGAGGTTGGTGTTTATTCTTCTTATTCTTCATCTTTCTATTTCGTTTGTACTTTTGATTACTAGTAGATAAACTTTCACCAGAGAAGGCAGAAGGAGGAGGAGAAGACTTTGTTGATGAAGGAACATCAACATGATTCCCATGAAATATGTTTCTTAAATGAGAAGTATCAAGAGCATTAGGTATATTTGGAATGGTACCCAACCAAACCAGTAGTCCCACATTCAACCCAGGAATGTACAACATGGCCATCAAAGGGACACCAACATTTCCAAAGAAGGTAAAATAACAAGAATCCCCTTGCAAAGGGGTTTCTTGGTTGGTATCATTAGTAACTTTGAACATGGATATCTTATGCATAGGTTATTCCCTTGCAGGATTAGTCAAGTCTGTAAATTTTCACACACTGACTCTGGTAAATCAGTGAAAAATATTCCTATAAGGAGGTGGCTTCATGTTTCTAAATGGAAGACCCAAAAGTCCTCATGACCGGTGGAGTGGGCAGTCTACCACCTTAGGTTAGAGAACCAAAGAAATGATTGACTAACTCACCATGGAAAACTAAGGAGCACAAAGAACACCACTAAAACTTCCCTAAAGATAAATTAAGAAAAAGGTAGGAAGAACAGTTACACCAACCAACACTAGAGAAACTTATTGGTGCAAGTGTAACTCAAACATGAAAAGAACCTTCCAGGTATACTCTGTAAAGCATGGTCTGAAGTTTGTCCTAGGTACTACGATATAACCTTGCCTTCACCTATGTGAGTCCCTATAAAAGGAAACTAGGTTTCCAACACACAGTCAGTCACTAGGTGGGTACAACCGATAGTCAGGTAGATCGTATGAGCATGATAACTATGTTTGAAGCATTTTGAGGGTACCAAAAAAAAATGGTTTGAAATACAACTGAGGATATCAAATTCGAGGTCCACAAAGCTCTGTATTCAAATGGATTCAATGAAATCCCAAGAATGACGCTCAAAATACAATCCCCACTACACTTAGTTCGGCTTTGGAGGGGTTATATCCTCTATCTTTCCTCACATGACCTCGTGTTTAGCCTCTGTGTTAGAGGGGGGTCTTGGCTAACTCTTACGACACTGGACTTCAACAATCCCTATCTTAGAATCTTAATTTTATTTAAGTGTCCTTCGAGAGTTTCCTCTCCACACCTAATACAAGGTTCTAAAGCCTAGTCTAATTGGTGTACCCTACAAACAAAAAGGTATAATTGATTTTAAATTTCGTTTTAGTGGTTGTTTTTACTTATATGTTTCATTTTCGGGTATGGAATTGCAACCGATGTTGTTTGAGACTCTTGCAAAAATGAAACATTTAAGAACACTGACAAAGAAAATTTTACACTAATCCTTCAAATGAAAATAGTTTCAAGAAATAAAATGCATGAACAATCCTTCAATCCTAAAGATGCAATCTTTTCTCCTTTCCATGAAAAATGCACAATGCATCTTTTGAGTGAAACAAAAGAGAAAATGAAAGGATTTTCTTCCTTATTTTCTTTTGAAATTCTTTCAAGATGAGAAGAAAACAAAACCCTATGCTAATTCCTTTTTCAGTTTCAAATAACAATGCAAAGCAATGCAAATAAAGAAAGAGACCTAACTAGCATAAAAACTAGGTTTTTTTTTTTCAAAGAAAAACTAACAAAAGATGCTAAAAGAGACTGCAGAATGCATGATTAAAGATAAAAATTAAGCCAAAAATTCTATATAAGAGTTTTTTTTTTTATTTCATAAAAAATTTGAGCCTTGAACCTAGCCAAACCACAACCAACAAAGGCCTCTTGAACTTAGGAAGACCTAAGGAACCAAAGGTTTCCTGAAAGAAAAAAAAAATTGAAAAAATGATTCAAAGTGAAAAGAATGCATGTTGTGCACAGTCATCCTACGTATGTATGTAGGATATTCATAAAGAACAATGTGTATTTACATGGTATGGACATAGAACAGGGCGCGTACACCATTGAAAATTATAGAAAAAGAGAAAGATTTAGACAAATGACCTGGATCATGGAAGGTGTAAGCACCTGGAAGGTGACCAGAGATCCAAACAGACTCAGAATACTAAAAAAAAAAACAAGAATTCAATCCAAACAAAAATATCCTAACAATAGCCTAAAGAGAGTCCCCAATGGAGTCACCAATTCTTCTATGGGGAAAATCCCCCTAATCTAGTTCTAGTGACTAGGCAAAACCTTGACACCTTAAAAGAAAGAAAATATTTTATTCTACCCAAACCAAACACTAACTTATGATAATTAAGGGAAGAGAGAGAAGATAGAAATGTGTACCTTAAGTCCTTACGACTGTTGTCGATCCCTTCTAGTTGTTGTCCATTCCAAGA
This sequence comes from Picea engelmannii, assembly GCA_009831015.1. Classification (NCBI taxonomy): domain Eukaryota; kingdom Viridiplantae; phylum Streptophyta; class Pinopsida; order Pinales; family Pinaceae; genus Picea; species Picea engelmannii. The sequence goes on from ML776611.1 coordinate 783,928, forward strand.
TTGTAGGTCTCCTCCCAAATCTAGCCTAAAACAATGTTATCGAACAAACTATAGCATCATATTCTTAATTATCAAGATTATCTAACGGGTTAGTTATTCATGAAAACATTCATAAACACAAACACATAGACATATAGATCTGGGACAAGAAGTTTTCTCTTTTATTAATAACAAAATTGGAAGCTACAACCTGAATTTTGTTGGCGCCACTCCACGAACCTCGCCTGCATTCCTCTACTTTGTCTCCAAGTGCACTATTCCCAACATTCTATCCTCAAAAACAACATACCAATATATGGGAAAAGGATGGAATGTATAACGAGGATGGATGGAAAGGAATGTTGAGGATGAAACTCAAAGAAGAATGAAAAAATCTTGGAATACAAGGGAGAAAATTTGGCAGAGTTCTCTTGCTTCTAGTTTGATATATCTAAATGACTCCCCTAGGGTCCTTTTTATACGATAGAATGATGGTTAATTAGTTTCCATAAGGGATAAAAGAGGAATTTTTTTTTCAAAACCTAAGATAGCTTGTAAACTCTGCTAGAAATCACATAAAATATATATTTTTACAACTTTTTAGAGTACACGCATGCTTTTATTTATATAGCAAGCGTCTGTACGTGAGATGTTAGGCATGCAACTAGTGTATTTACGCTCTCTTCCTATGCATCAGGGCGCATATGCCATACAAAATCTTTTTTTTTAGAAGAACTCCATCAAAAAGGGTTGGCATATGTATGAATGAGTAGGCCAACATCAATGATGCATAGTAGTGGCATTTTGAGTTATAACACTCCCAAAAATATCTATGTACATGTCCTTTCCCATGTGATTGGTCTTCATGGGTTACTATTCCCTCTCCCATTACTGAAGAACACCATTCAACAATGGATTTCACATATTGAATGAGGGAAGTAGTTGTGAACTTCATTTCTTTCTTGCATAACACTCTTTTTATGCATGGACCTGCTCCATCATGCTCTCCTTTCCCATGCCCAGACTCAAAATAATTACAAATCTGTGGTATCTTGAGTATTTTGTGCAACATACACAACCATTGAAATACACGATCATTTTTGAATTGGCCTGCATAACCTTTTGACCAAATCCAATGTTGATCCATATGTATATTCTTCTCCTTAAGGTGATTGTAAAAAACTGAAATCAATGTTGTATGTAGGCTAAGTCATGACATCGATCATCGTTTATGTAGAAGTGATAATCTTTAAATATAACTTTGTTTTCTTTGTTACTATCTACCCCATGCTTATATGTGATATGGACCATTATGATGACCTTATTTGAGTGATAATACTGGATTTGAATCTAATTTTTTGGTTGAAGGGTGTAGTTCTCGGAAAAATCAACCACTAATAACACAGTACCAATGAGAAACATATATCTGCATATTCTAAAATTCTCTTAATTCCATCGAGCCAGGTGCACATGATGAACACATTGTTTTTTATTTTCGAAGAAGTCCTTCATGAAGTCACATACCTGTAATTGGGAAATGATCCAGGTGGATATTGGTGGCCACCCATCTTTTCCAACTAGCTCAAAACAATTTTCTGGCCATTTTGGTAATTTACTATTTTTAACAGTTTTCACTTCCGGAATTGTTTTGAGCCCCTAAACAATGTTTTTTGGGGAAAAAGGTTTAAAATATGGTTTTTTCTTCCATATTGTGCCTAAAATGAATATCCTCTATGATACCTTTCCAACGGGCTATCATACACCTAAAACAAAGATCGTATGCAAAAGTTACGACCCCGGGAAGTTGATGTACTAACTTACCCAAACGGGGCCCAAATGACTTTTGCAGCTTCATCTCCTAGGGTTAGGTTTTTGGATGTCTATGGTTTTTGGCATTCCTTCTTATTGTAAGAATTCCTTCAGAGCCTTCCTAAATTAACACAACCGTCACCGCAAAAATTCCTTCCTAAATCGACTCAACCATCACATCTCTTCTCAGAGATAAGCCGCCACCATTCCAGCAAGCTTGTTTCCATTTCATTTTACAATTTCATCTTATTTCATTATTGAATAGCAAACTATTTTCACTGTATCTTTTTTATTTTTTGTTAAGCACCTATTAATAATCTATATTCATTTCATTCTTCTCATAAAATCTAGATTAGTGGTATTAGAGTGGTCTTCTCCTTGTTGTCTTAATGCATGTCCCCAATGAGGTCGGAGTACAAAGAGTTGGGTCTTGAGCGTGTTTCTCTTGAGGAAACAATCTTTCACACTCCCAAGAAACCTCTCATGGTAGGAGAAACGAAATATGACGTGACAGGAGATCCTTTCAAACTGTTGATTGAGGAAGCCCTCACGCAACAGAGGAATGAGATGATGGATAGTTTGGCGCAAATCCTTCGACGACTACCAACATGAGACACATCTTCTTCGAGAAGAGGCACTGCCAACTTCAAGGTACAAATAAACTTCGATATTCCTATATTTGAAGGTCAGATAAACCCAGATGTTGTAGACAAGTGGTTGAATCTTCTAGAAGGGTATTTTTCTTTCCATAACTTTTCGAATAGAGAAAAGATTACTTTTGTGCTCATCAAATTCGTTCCCCATGCCAAATATTGGTGGGAAACTTTCTGTGAGAAAAAGGAAATAGAGGAACCCTCATTATTTACAGTCACAACCACCTAGGAATCCTTCAGAAATGATATTAGGGAACAATACTACCCTGTCGGAAGTTATGAAGATTTGTATACAAAATGGACCACACTGTAGCAAGAAAGAGACCAAGCAGTGCCAGATTTCACAAATATCTTCCATACCTTGCGCACCAAGATGTGTATCAAAGATTCAGACTGACATATGGTGCTCAAGTATCACGATGCTATACATAGATACATCTAGATTGAAATGGAATTTATGGACATCTCATCCTTGGGTGCGGCCTATTGATATGCCATTAAAATCGAGCAGAAGCTCAAACAAAAGATGCGAAAATTTGGGCTTGGGAACCCCTCACAACAAAATCCAGGAAAGGGTGGCCGTGACCCCAACCCACAGAACAAAGGATAGAGGAAATATGGACAGTATCAGGACAATCAGTCCAAGTCGCAAGCAAATAAGGACACCGAAAATACAAAGAAAGACACCAAGAAGTGGTGCGCCTTCCATAAGAGCCCTTGGCATAACACTATTGATCATCCCTCAAAGCTTTCGCTGGTGGCCAAACTGAAAGCCTATGAATCAGATGTGGATTTTGACTCTAAGACAGAACCATAAATGGGAAGAGGGATCATTAACATGGAACCCAATGCCACCATTTCTACCACCAAGCTCCAGCCTGGTGAACCAAACAAGATAGAAGAAGGAGAGTGCCTCTTCCATTCACAAATGTGGGTAAAAGGAACCCCGCTACTCTTCATCATTGATAGTGAAAGCCAGAAGAACCTCATCTCAGTAGAGTTCATCAAGCATCTAGCCACCCTGACAATGCCACATGCACAACCCTACACCATTGGATGGCTCCACTAAGGAAGCGATCTCCGTATCATCCAACAGTGTTGACTGTCGTATGACATCAAGCCCTTCAAAGATGAGGTATTGTGTGATGTTGGTCCTATCAATGTTTGTGAAGTTCTTTTGGGACAACCTTATTTATGTAAATGTCATGTTTTATATGATTCTATGCCTCGTAGTGTTATTATTACTTTGAACAGGAAATTGTACAGGATATGCGAGGCAGTTCCACCTAGTGATATTTCCTTGATCTCCGCTAAGAAATGTAGGAAGGTCATCTCTCAGATGGGGAAGTTTGTATTCTTCGTGATTCTCTCTCAAAATAACAGAAAGATCATAGCCACATCTAGGGTATTTTCGGATGACCTCTCCACATAGAAGAAGAAAGTAGATAAGGTCGTGGAAGAATACTCATATATCTTCTCCTCACCTACTGGGGTACCTCTGCACTGCTAGGTCAAGAACCCCATCGATCTGACTCCTGACGCACCACTTCCCAATGGTCCAGTCTATCATTTCTCTTGGTTAGAGAATGAGGATATGAAGCGACAAATCCAAGAACTTCTCCACAAGGGGCACATCCCTCCTAGCTCATCACCTTGCGAGAGCCCAATCGTGTTGGTACAGAAGAAATATGGAACCTGGAAACTCTACATTGATTATCGGGCTCTGATTAAAATCACTCTCAAAAATCGATACCTGATTCCCCGAATCGATGACCTTCTTGATCAACTCATGGGGGCCAAATACTTCAGTAAGATTGATCTGAAGTCTTGCTACCACCAGGTCCCGATAGAAAAGACAGATGTTTGGAATACTGACTTCACGTCAAAGGAAGGCCTTTTTGAATGGTTGGTCATGCCCTTTGGTTTGACAAATGATCTGGCCATTTTCATGAGGATGATGGAAGATATCTTGTGACCATTCACGAATAATTTTGTAGTGTTGTATATGGATGACATTCTCATTTACAACAAGACTTGGGCTGAACACTTGCAGCATATTCAACAAGTTCTGCACACCCTGCGACAGCACAAGCAATACTGCAACTTGGATAAATGCTCCTTTGGCCTGGACAGGGTCCATTACCTAGTCTATATCATTGATCAACATGTCGTATATGTGGATCCAGCCAAGATCCAAGTCATCCGTGAATAAATAGCCCCAACCACACTAACTGACCTTTAGAGCTTCTTGGGCCTTGCCAATTTCTACTGCAGGTTTGTGTTGGGATTCTCCCATATTGCATGGGCACTCATCCAAATAACCAGGGGTGGTGGTAAGGTGAAATTTTCATGTGGGCAGTTCCAACAAGAAGTATTCAATGATTTGAAGTAGCGCTTGTGCTCAGCCCTAATACTTTCACTACCAGACCTACAACAACCCTTTGAGATCGAGACAAATGCTTTAGACTATGTTGTGGGAGTCATTCTCACTCAGCACGACCACCCCATGGCCTATCATAGTGAGACACTATATGATAATGTCTATAAGTACCCTAATTACGACAAAGAAATGTACTCCATTGTGCAAACCTGTCGCCAGTGGAGACATTACATTCTTGAGAAGGAGACTAGAATCCACACTGATCATAAGTCACTATAGTTCATGTAAACACAAGGAAAATTATAGAATGACCTCCATCAAAAGTGTTCCACATACTTGCAACAATTCCACCTCAACATCAAGTATAAAACAGGAAGCACCAATCATGTCGTTGATTGCCTCAGCAGACCCCCATTCACAACACTCACCATGGTGATAGACTCTTGCGGCCATGAGACCTTTGGATGGCCCCAACTCTATGAGACAGACTCAGACTTCGCCACCACCTACCAAATGTTGGGTGCAAACATGGTTGTCGATAATTTCCATCTTCAGGATGGTTTGTTGTGTTGTATGGGCCATATATGTGTTCCATCAAGTGAGTGATTGAAGCGGATCTTGGAAGCCCAGTATAGTCAGGTGACAAGACACTTTGGCTTCGAAAAGATAGTGGTGATGCTACAGAAACATTTCTACTAGCCAAAACTTCGACAGGAGGTCAATAAGTATATCAAGTCCTACACTTCCTGCGCTATTTCCAAACCGACCACTAAGAAACACGGCATGTACACCCCTCTTCCTATTCCTGACAGGCCATGGGAATCCATCTCAATGGACTACATGTTAGGCCTCTCGTCCACCAAGCGGGGAAATGACTATGTTTTTGTCGTTGTTGATCTCTTTTCTAATATGGTCATTCTGGTTTCCTACAAGAAGAGCATAACAACAAAGGCCACTGCCAAGATCTTCTTAGAATGAGTCTGGGTACATTTTGGAATCCCACAAACCATTATCTCAGATCGGTACAGTCGATTTCTCATCACATTCTGGTTGAGCCTATGGTCACTGCTAGACCCAAAGCTCACAAAATCCATGATCTTCCACCCCCAGATAGATGGCCAAACCGAGGTCGTAAATCGAATCACTGTGCATATCCTTTGCATGTATAATTCAAAGCACCCTCGCAAATGGGATGAGAGACTTCCCTATGTCCAGCATAGCTACAAACGAGCCCTACATAGCTCAATTGACCACAACCCCTTTCATATGGGGTTGGGATTCCAACCATTGGGTCCCATAGATGTTGCACTTCCCCTTGCGGTCACCTCAACTGACTCATCTCTTACTCCAACTGAAGCTAACAAAGCCACCCAGTTCATTGAGATGATCCAACACATCCACCAAAAGGTTCAGGAAATCCTACAGAAGTCCAATGACAAGTACAAACAATGCCATGATCAACATTGAGTGTCACATAAGTTTCAGGTGGGCGACAAGGTTTGGTTGCACCTGTAGAAACATTGCCTTAAAGGACACCATCAGAAGCTTCTCCCACTCTGTTATCAACCATAAACCATCACCAAGGCCATGGGGGATAATTCTTTTGAGCTCAATATTCCTCCTTTCCTTGGCCTGCACCCAATGTTCAACGTGGATCTCCTTTGCCTTTATTTCCCACCTTTATTGGACACCTCATAAGTACCACAATAGTTGACACCAACTGAGCTCAAACCCGACTACATACAACATGAATCCAATGATTATATTGTGGACACATAGATCAAGGGCACTCGACAACAAAGGAACCATCATTATCGAGTCGTCAAAGAAGGGCAACTCCTGCACCGAGACAAGTGGCTTACCCGGGGCCAAATTCAGCAGAAATTTCCTCATCTGATGGGGGACCTCAATGCAATGGAGACCATTTCTTCCTAAGAATGGAGGATTGATCTAGGTGGATATCAGTGGCCATCGACCTTTTCCAACTGTCTGAAAATAGTTTTCTGTCAATTTTGGTAATTTACTATTTTTAGCAGTTTTCACTTTCAGAGCTGTTTTGAGGCCCTAGACGATGTTTTTTGGGAAAATAGGTTTTCAATATGGAAGTTCCTTCCATATTTCACTTAAAATGAATCACTTCGACGATGCCTTTCCATTGGGATATCATACAACTAAAATGAAGTTCGTATGCAAAAGTTATGACCCCGAGAAGTTGATGTGCTAACTTACCCAAACGGGGCCCACATGAATTTTAGTGCTTCATCTCCTAGGGTTAGGTTTTTGCATGTCTAGGGGTTTTGGCATTCCTGCTTATTGCAAAAATGCCTTCAAAGCCTCATTGTAATGATTTTCTTCCAAATGAGCACAACCGTCACATCTCTTCTTGATGCAGGAGAATTGCCAGCACATCAAGCGAGCCAGTGCGGAAGCGAAAACCAGCTGGATAAGCTAGCACAAATTTTGAAAATGCTTTGGGACTGTTGCACAAATCTTAAATGAGTCATTTAAGAGGAGGTGCCTTTGTATATTGTAAGGGGACCTTGAGCGGATATCTCTCGTCCTTAGGTAGATAGTAAACATTTAATAGATTTAATGCAGTTAGAGAGGAATTTAATTCTAGATTTGATAGCTTAGATTCCAAGAGGGAAAATGGATATAGACACCCTCCTTTGTACATTGTAACATGAGCCTGATCATAGAAGCAACAGGAGAGCATGTAGAGAATTGTATGAAGAAGACCCATGTAAAGGCATTTGAATTAATAGAAGAAAGCTTTGATTCAAATTCATGGTTTGTGTTGTTTTTCTGTGTATTGATGTTATGCTCATGGATGTTTATTTCCTGTTATGCATTTGCTTTTATATGCTGTGTATGTGATTTCATGTGTGAATTGAAGCCTGAGAGGCTGAAAGGATGAATTGTTTCTCTAATTGAGCTAGAAGATTCCTGCAAGGAGTGCAGTCGAATTGTCCGCAAGGAGTGCGTTGACAAAAGGGTTTAATTAGAGTTAGCTTTTGTTCTCATCTCAGAAGTGCAAGGGCACAGTGTCGTGCAAGGAGTGCGCAGGTCAGGGAGAAGTCTCAAAGTTGCGATTCTGAGTGAAGAACCCAAAGACTGCTGTTGCAGGTGTGCACGGAGTCAGGGGAGGTTGAACACTTGAAGTGTTCATAGAGTTGCCACAAGCAGTGCGAGAAAAGGGTTTCTCATTCGAAGAGGCTGAGAAGATGGAACAAGATTAGGAGGAGTAGAGCCCTAAATATATTGAAGGATTGCACAGAAGGGTTCACATCAAGAAATCCTCAAGGAGAGAAGAAGAGACGGTCAAGATCTTGTGGAGGGAATTCATGAAAATCCCGTCAACCATCAGATTTAGCAGGAGTTGCAACGGGGTTAAGCCCTAGTGAGCAGAGGAGAAGTCCCGGAGGAGTCATCGGGATATTGAAGTCATCGGGAATCCTAGGAGTGAAGAAATCACAGCATCAGGAATCACGATCCGCGATATCCCGATGAGTCCTGAACCGTCCATTGTTTGGGGACGCGTGTTAGAAGATCTAAAGCAGTCGGGGTTCGGAGTATCGAGGTTTTCAAAGACAGAGGATTCTTGCATTTTGGAATCGTGATCCATGATATCCCAAATGGAGAATTGTGTGGGCCACGACAGGATTTAGTGGAGAACAGGTGGCACTCATATCGGGGATCGGGAAAAGGCAAGTTCCAAATTCATCTACACCAGGAATCGCGATCCCGCGAATCCGAAATCCCGATAGAAGTGACGGGAGGTGGAAAAGTCAACCTGCACGTGTGCATCGATATATCGGCATATCGAGAGTCAGGGATCAGAGAGGCAAGCTTTTTTTGACATCATAAGTGTCGAAATCCCAATGGAAGGATTCCCGATAGGAATAGGAGGAATTGACATTTACCCATTGGGTTTCGAGGCATTGTGAAGCACAGGGTGCACAACCATGGGACTCATGAAACTGCGAAGTCTGATTCCCCGATTTGAGAAGGGGGATCATTAAGAAGAGAGTTGTGGGTGCAGATTTTCCTGATAGGGAAAATAGAAGAGCTATTTAAGAGTTCTTCGGGCCGTGAGAAGAAGAAGAAGATCCTGTGTGAGCGGCGTGCTCTGAGGAGTGCAGCTGCGTCAGTTGTGGTATCAGAGCGGGAATATTTCTTTGCTTTCTGTAGCAGAGAGAAAGAAATTCGCCATGCCGTCGAGAAGAGAAAGACAATCACCTGATCCAGAAGATAGGGAGGTGAGGAGAAGAGGTAGGCAGGTAGCAAATCCAAAAATCGAGAGACAGATGAGAGATCTCCGAGCAAGACACGAAGACATGGAGACAGTGCAAAGATGCACAACTAGTGCAGGGGATCTTACTGATTTTGAGAGTGAGATAGAGGCTGAACGAGAAGAGGAAGTTGCAGCTGAAGATGCATCAAATGAACATCTAATCAGAGCTATTGCTAGGATGGGTGCAAAGGAGAAAATGGACATTCCAGTTTACGAGGGAAATCTTGATGCAGTGGAGCTACTATATTGGATTAGAGCTCTCGACACATACTTCGACTATGAAGACATCGAAGAAGATAAGAAAGTCAAGCATGCTATTACGCGCTTGAAGGGACATGCAACCTTATGGTTGGACGAGCTACAAGCTAACAGATGCTACAAAGGCAAGCAGAAGATCAAGAGCTGGGATCAAATGATCGCGAAGATGAAGGCAAAGTTCATCCTAAGAGATTACCAAATTACTCTGTTTAGGAGGATGCAGAACCTGAGACAGAAACTGATGATAGTGAAAGAATACACTGAAGAATTCTATCGACTGAACATCAGAGCAGGTCATGAAGAGAGCGATGATGAGAAGGTTTACATATATCTGAATGGTATGAGATATGACATTCAGGATGAATTAAGCATGGTAACCATCCGACCTATGGAGGATGCTTATCAAATGGCTCTGAAAGTGGAAGAGAAGATGAGATGAAAGCAAGGTTAGAGAGGGCGAGGCAGAATTCAGCCCAGAGGCAAGGTAGTTTCCCAGGACAAATACCAGAAGCCCAAAGAGGAATGGAAGAAACCTCAGGGTAAGGTTGAGAGAGGTGGAACCTCACAGGAGGGACAGCCATATGTTGAACAGAGAGGGATGCATATAGAGCAGAGTGGAGGATATGCTAATGGCAATACTTTTCCTCATACTAGAGGTAGAGGAAGAGGAAGAGGTGGAGTAATCACATGCTTTACATGTGGAAAAAATGGGCACAAGTCTTACGAGTGTCCATAGAAAAATAAGGACATTGGGGAAGATCACATCACAGAAGCACAGAGGCGGGATGTTGAGGCAGAAGATGTAGAAGGTGGAAGATCGCTTATGATGCGAAAATCCCTTTTGACACCTGAGAAGGAGGTGGAAAGTTCATTCCAAAGGACCAGACTCTTTAGGACATCTTGCAATACCAAGGATAGGGTGTGCAAGGTCATTGTTGACAGTGGTAGCATGGATAATCTCGTATCCATAGAGATGGTAGAGAAGCTGGAGCTGGAGACTACTGATCATCCAAGCCCATACAAAGTTTCGTGGCTACAGAAAGGACACCAGGTAACTATTACTAAACAATTCTTGGTTGAATTCAAGATAGGTGGATATAATGATAAGATCTTATGTGATGTTATTCCCATGGATGTTTGTCATCTATTGCTGGGTAGACCATGGAAATATGACAGAAATGTGATTCATGATGGGAGAATGAACACATATACCGTGGAGAAGAATGGGAGAGCCCATATGTTGCTTCCGATAAAGGATAAGGAGGTGAAGCCAGAGGTAAGCAGCATAGTACTTCTCATGAGTGGGAAGGAGCTTCTTACGAAGGTTAAGAAGAAAGAAGATCCACAATCCTTTGTAGTCAAGAAACCAAGGATTGTTCTTACTAGCACAAGAGTGGATGATCTACCAGAGGATATTCAGGAACTGATGGAAGAGTTTGTTGACATCATAGTGGATGAATTACCTCGTTTGTTACCACCGATGAGGAGTGTGAGTCATCACATCGATCTCATACCAGGAGCTAGTTTTCCGAATAAAGTTGGGTACAGGTTGATGCCGCAGGAAAATGAAGAGGTCAAGAGGTAGGTCCAGGAGTTATTGGACAAAGGACTGGTCAGGGAGAGATTGAGTCCATGTGTCATTCCAACGGTACTCAGTCTGAAGAAAGACAGAGGCTAGAGGATGTGTACCGACTCGAGGGCCATCAATAAAATAACCATCAGGTACAGGTTTCCACTGCCAAGAATGGATGATCTGATGGATTGCCTGAGTGGGGCAAGGTAATTTTCAAAGATTGATTTGAAAAGCAGATACCACCAGATTCGCATGAGGGAAGGTGATGAATGGAAGACAGCCTTCAAGACAAACGAAGGACTATATGAATGTCTTGTCATGTCATTTGGTTTGACAAATGCACTGAGTACCTTTATGAGGTTGATGAATGAATTCCTGAGAGAGTTCATCGAGAAGTTTGTCATTGTGTATTTGGATAACATATTGATTTACAATAAGTCAGTGGCAGAACATCTGAAGCATTTGGCCATTGTGATGAAGAAGCTACAGCAGGAGAAGCTATAGATTAATTTGAAGAAGTCCTCATTTATGAAGACAAAACTCATTTACTTGGGGTTTTTTATATCCGCAAATGAGTTGAGGATGGATCTGGATAAGGTAGAAGTGATCAAGAATTGGCCATCACCGAGGAATATTTTCGAGGTGAGGAGTTTTCATGGTTTGGCTAGTTTCTACTAGAAATTCATCAGGAATTTCAGTGGGATCAGTGCAACGATGATGGATATAGTGAAGAAGTGGCATAAGTCTTTTCACTGGACAACAGAGGCTGAGAAGAGCTTCAATCTGCTGAAACGAAAGATCACAGAACAACCAGTTTTGGTGTTGCCGGATTTCCTGAAGACATTCCAAGTGAAATGTGATGCAAGTGGATTTGCCATAGGAGCAGACTTAAGTCAGGAGGACAGGCCAATTGCATATTTCAGCGAGAAGATGAATGAGGAAAAGGTGAAATACTCCATGTATGATAAAGAATTTTATGCTATCATATAGGCACTGAAAAAGTGGAGGCATTACTTGATCCCAAAAGAATTTGTATTGTATAGTGATAACCATGCATTACAGTTTGTGACTCAACAAAAGAAGTTGAATCAGAAACATGCAAAATGGGTAGAGTATATGCAGAATTTCACATTTGTGATTAAGCATATTTCAGGTACTGCTAACAAAGTGAGGTACTGCTAACAAAGTGTTTTTTGTTGCAGGAGTTCCGAATCAAAACATTAGGTTTTGAAAATCTAAGGAACATGTACGTAGGTGATATAGATTTTGCAAAGGTGTATGAAGCAGCTAAGAATCTAGTTCTCAGAGACAGAAGCCCTTGGATAGATTATATGATCCAGGAAGGATTGTTGTTCAAAGGCAATCAACTATGTATCCCGAAATCCTCCATGAGGGAGAATTTGTTAAAGGAGAAACACAGCGGAGGTTTAGCAGGACATTTTGGCCATGACAAAACATTCGCGAAACTGAGCGAATCATATTTTTGGCCGGGGATGTGAGCATATGTCAAGATATTTGTAGACAGATGTAGAGTTTTCCAGCATTTGAAGGGAAGGAAACATAATGCAAGTTTTTATCAGCCATTGCCCATACCAGAGAGGCCATGGGAGGCGATAAGCATGGATTTTGTATTGGGGTTTTTGAGGACACAAAGAGGTGTTGATTCAGTATTTGTGGTAGTGCATAGGTTTTCTAAGATGGCACAATTGATCCCATGCCATAAGACCAGCGATGCAACTCACATCGCAAATCTTTTCTTCAAACAGATCATTCGACTTCATGGATTGCCGAAGAGTATAGTTTCGGACAGGGACACTAAATTCATAGGGGATTTTTGGAGGACCTTGTGGAAGAAGCTAGGAACTAACTTGGTATTTAGTTCTTCTTATCATCCTCAGACGGATGGGCAAATAGAGGTGGTGAACATAAGTCTGGGAGACTTGCTGAGAAGCTTGGTGACAGAACACCATAGCAGCTGGGATAACATATTGCCACAAGAAGAGTTTGCATACAATGATTCGGTGAATTGAAGCACAGGTCGAAGTCCATTTAAGATCATATATGGAATATAGCCAAGAGGAGTTTCTGATTTGAGGGATTCAGAACAGACTGCTACTAGCAGCGCTAGTGCAGAAGAGTTCGCTGAGGCAATGAAAGAACTTCACCACAAGGTGAAGAAGCGGTTGTTGAAATCAAGCTAGGAGTATAAGAGCAGAGCAGATTAGCATCAGAGACAACTTCAGTTTGAAGTTGGTGATCTAGTTCTGGCACATTTGAGAAATGAAAGGTTTTCGAGAGGAACATACAATAAATTAAAGATGAAGAGAATCGGACCATGCAAGGTCTTGAGAAAATTTGGAGAATGTGCTTATGAGATTGAGTTGCCGAATGGCATCGGAATATCTCCGATATTCAACATCTCATATTTATATCCATACTAGACTAGAGAAGAAGAGACTGGAGCCGAGGAACCAGTGATCTAGTGGATGAAGCAATTGCTAGTTGTAGAAAAGCCGCAGATGGAATGCATACTGGACAAGCGAGTGGGTAAGAAGACCAGAAGGAAAGAATACTTCGAGTATCTGATCAGGTGGAAGAATCACCCAGTGGAAGATGCCAGCTGGGAAAGTGAAGAAGTGATACAGAAGCATGGACAGACTGTGCAAGAGCTCATGGATAGGAGCCCATGAAATTTTTTCAAGCCGAGGAGTATGATACAGGAGCATTGCCAGCACATCAAGCGAGCTAGCACGAAAGCGGAAACCAGCTGGATAAGCCAGCACAAATTTTGAAAATGATTTGGGACTATTGCGCAAATCTTAAATGACTCATTTAAGAGGAGGCGCCTTTGTATATTGTAAGGGTACCTTGAGCGGATAGCTCTCGTCCTTAGGTAGATAGTTTTCATTTAATAGATTTAATGCAGTTAGAGAGAAATTTAATTCTAGATTTGATAGCTTAGATTCCAAGAGAGAAAACAGATATAGACACCCTCCTTTGTACATTGTAACATGAGCTTGAGCATAGAAGTAGTAGGAGAGCATGCAGAGAATTGTATGAAGAACACCCATGTACATGCATTTGAATTAATAGAAGAAAGCTTTGATTCAAATTCATGGTTTGTGTTGTTTCTCTGTGTATTGATGTTATGCTCATGGATGTTTATTTCCTTTTATGCATTTTCTTTTATATACTATGTATGTGATTTCATCTGTGAATTGAAGCCTGAGAGGGTAAAAGGATGAGTTTAAATTGTTTCTCTAATTGAGCTAGAAGATTCCTGCAGGAGTGCAGTCAAATTGTTCGCAAGGAGTACGTTGACAAAAGGGTTCAATTAGAGTTAGTTTTTGTTCTCATATCATAAGTGCAGGGGCACAGTGCCGTGCAAGGAGTGCGCAGGTCAGGGAGAAGTCTCAGAGTTGTGATTCTTAGTGAAGCACCCAAAGAATGCTGCTACAGGTGTGCGTGGAGTCAGGGGAGGTTGAACACTTGAAGTGTTTGCAGAGTTGCCGCAAGGAGTACGAGCAAAGGGTTTCTCATTCGAAGAGGCTGAGAAGATGGAACAAGCTCAGGAGGAGTAGAGCCCTAAATCTATTGAAGGATTGCACAGAAGGGTTCACATCAAGAAATCCTCAAGGAGAGAAGAAGTGACAGTCAAGATATTGTGGAGGGAATTCTTGAAAATCCCATCAACCATCAGATTTAGCAGGAGTTGCAACGGGGTTAAGACCTAGTGAGCAGAGGAGAAGTCCCAGAGGATTCATCGAGATATTGAATTCATAGGGAATCCTAGGAGTGAAGAAATCATAGCATCAAGAATCGCGATCCATGATATCCCGACGAGTCCTGAACCATCCATTGTTTGGGGATGCATGTCAGAAGATCTAAAGCAGTCAGGGTTCGGAGTATCAGGGTTTTTGAAGACAGAGGATTCTTACATTTTGGAATCACGATCCGTGATATCCCGATGGGAGAATTGTGTGGGCCACAGTAGGAGTTAGTGGATATTAGGTGGCACTCATACTGGGGATCGATAAAAGGAAAGTTCTGAATCCATCTACACTAGGAATCGCGATCCTGCAAATTCCAAAATCCCGATAGAAGTGACGGGAGGTGGAAAAGTCAACCCGCATGTGTGCATCGGTGTATCGGCATATTGGGAGTCGGGGATCAGAGAGGCAAGTTGTTTTTGACATCATAAGTGCTGAAATCCTGACTGAAGGATTCTCGATAGGAATAGGAGGCATTGACATTTATCCATCGGGTTTCGAGGCATTGTGAAGCACAGGGTGTACGACCATGGGACTCACGAAATTGTGAAGTCCGATTCCCTGATTTGAGAAGGGGGGTCATTAAGAAGAGAGTTGTGGGTGCAGATTTTCCTGATAGGGAAAATAGAAGAGCTATTTAAGAGTTCTTCATGCCTTGAGAAGAAGAAGAAGATCCTGTGTGAGTGGCGTGCTCTGAGGAGTGCGGCTACGTCACTTCTCAGAGATAAGACACCACCATTCCAACAAGCTTGTTTTCGGTGCATTTTATAGTTTCAACTTATTTCATTATTGAATAGAAAACCAATTTTACTATATCTCTGTTATTTTGTGTTAAGAACCTGTTAATAATCTATATTCATTTCATTATGCTCATAAAATCTGGATCAGGAAGTCACCAATTGTATCTTTTTTATTTCCTCTCCTCCATCAATATCATATGCGACATATTTAAAGCTTTGAAAGGCAACCTCCTTCCTCCCCAATTCATACTCATGGATTACATGGATGCACATGCTCAGTAATGTCATTCCACCACACCTGGGGCATGTTCCATCTAAAAGGATTTTTGATAAAATGTACAACCCTCTATCCTTGTACAGAAGATGTTGTGAATAAAGTCTTTAGATGATGAGGACAATAATATAACTGAGAATTCCTACAAAAGGGTGTTATGAAAAACATGAAATATATGTGTGTGTGTGTGATAAAAAATAACCATACTCAATGTGATATCTACAACAGCATGTGTTAAAAATTTTGTTTATTTGAATATACCAAGGCTTGGATTTATGGAAAGTTCTTTGGCCCAAGTTAAGTGCACTATGTACTGTCATGAATCTCTCATACAATTCAATCTGTGTAATGTCAAGAAAGCGTTTAATGGGGTTCACGGTCCCTAGATCCCATTCTCAATTTTAGTACATCTTTTTGGTTGGAAAAATGCCTAGTGTTCTCATGCCAGAAATATTGTACTAGTCCCTAAACTACTCCAATTAACTTCATGTCAGAACAAGGTAGCCTACCAATGAAGGCCCACAATTTTTTTTGGCCACCTATGTTGAGGTTATATCGTCTATAAGAATACTTTCTAAGGGTTTTGAAATTTCATTTTATGAGATGAGAGGTTTGTTGTAGAAAAGGATGTTTTCTTGTGATCTTTATAAAAATCGATTGTGACAAGACACATTAGGTTACATTTTGGTTACCTTCAAGTGATTCTTGATCACTTTCATCAACCTTAATGTGTTTAAGATTTCTTCACCGCACACTACTCAATCCAGGTAGGTACAATGAATCCCTATTCTAGAACTCTTGACCTCCCTATTGTGGACTTAACAATGTTGCAATTATTTTCCCTTCAATCACTAGTAGATAAAATCTAGGAGGAGAGTAGACATGGAATTGACTAGTTTTTGGAACGTCTGACTATCCACCAAGAGGTTGCACCACAAGAACCTCTTCACCAAATTGTTGTGAACCACTTGCCTCTCTAATTTCATCCATTGTATAATTGGCTCCAAGAAAATCCTCCATCATATGGTCATCCACAACACATTTTATTGATGAGATACTGCATGGATTGATCTCTATTGAAATCCTATGCTTGCTTGTGGTGATGGATGAGAAACAACAACAACATCTATTCCACTATAAATTGGATTTCCCTCTTTTGAAAGCCTATGCTTTGACATATGTAACTTTTCCTTTTCTCTTTCTTCCTCTACCATTTCGATCGGTTTGTCTTTCCTTGATGACTTTCTTTCTTGAATTCATCAGTTCCCTATGTTTAAAGAGAAAAATTGGCTTCCAAGCACCCCACCACAAATTTGTCTTGGTATTACACAACAAGGCACAACTAACAATTCCAACTCCAAGAGGAAAGATTTGTCTTCATATCACAAAAGAAGACACAACTAATAATTCCAATTCCAATTGGACAAATTTGTCTTGGTATTACACAATAAAACAAAACTAACAATTCCAATTCCAATTGGATAAATTTGCCTTGGTATTACACAACTAGAAATTCCAATTCCAATTGGATAAATTTGTCTTGGTATTACAGAACTAACAATTCCAATTGGACAATTTGTCTTGGTATTACACAAGAATACACAACTAACAATTCCAGTTGGACAAATTTGTCTCAGTATTACACAATAAGAATAAACTAGCAATTCCAATTGGACAAATTTGACTTACAATTCAAAGAAGACAACCAACAATTCCAATTCCTCTTGGAAACATTTGTCTTCCAATTCTTCCCACAATTGTCTTGCAATAGCACAAAATTGTCTATGAATTAAAAAACAAGACTAAAATAAAAATAATTTGTCTGTGTGCACAATTTTTGTGTGCATATGTTGGATGTGATTTGTCAGGTTTGAGATAGATGAGGCATAGAAGTGTGTTTGGCACAAAAAAATTCTCAACATGAATGCTCGTGCGTTCCTGCAGGTAATGGATGAGTGAAAATCACAAGGCTTTCCAACTCATAAGAGCACACGTGTTCTCTTAATGGAACATATATAACTATTGGGCTCATGATTTCATTAAATTAATGATGTTGATTAAATCCTTTTTTACTGGTATTATATGTGTATTTAACTATTTCGAAGAGGTTTTGAAGAATATTTATATAAAATCGTCATAGCTTATACCAGGTATGTATAATTGATGTTTTGTGATGGTTTTAAGTTTAATTCAACATGATTTAATTATTAAAATAAGATAATGAGCGATCTATGTGTCACAGAGCAAAATTGCATGGTGTTTTTCCATCTAGTAGCTCGTCTGGTACTCCATCTGGCACTGCATCCAACACTAAAAACGTGGGCAAGTTGGCAGTTGTTATATCGACAACCTATGTTGGGTGAATTGATGACATGGGTTTTGTTCACCCTTGTGGCATCCAACTAATGAGCTCTTGACATCTTGGATTAAGTTGTTATGTTGAGAGTTGAGTGGTTCATTTGGTTTCTAGAAGACACAGGCAGTTATAGCGTATTTAATTGAATTTTTTGTTTGTAGAGAAGGTTGACCCTTCCAGTGGTCAACCTCTCGAATTGTAACTGTTATAAATACCACATTAGTGGTCAGACAAGATAGGTTAAGAATTGTGTTGTTGTGTAATTCAAGACATTTCTATAAACTTGTGTAAGACTGCGTTTTTAATTTAAATGCCAAAATCATGTTGATTTAGCTCCTGATTCACTGTTGAGGAGTAGCCAGGACTTGTTGGGCAGGCCACCAATGGTCTGGGTGAATATTTAGATAGTTATCTTGTGTATTTGAGTTGTGCAATTGTCATTTCTTTCATTTTCTATTCTATGTGTTTTTATAATTTTACATGCTGTGTGTTTGATGTTCATAGCTTAATTGTTTTCATTTCCTTTTTGCAGGTTGCTTGTAAAGGATAGTTGTTAATATGTTGTGTCTTTTTAATTAATTAATTAATAGATTGCAATCTTAGCTACTAGCCTTGTTGTATGATTAAATGCTAGTTTGAATTTTTGCAGGTTGAAATAGAATAGTTAAAAGAAAGTATTGAGTTAAAACATAATATTGAGTTAATACAAAGTATAGAGTTTCTTTGGAAAAGTTTCAATGGATGAATAGTTGCTAGCTTTAATTTTAATTCTTTGTTTGCTTATCTAGTTTTCTTATTTAAGTTTGATTATCAGTTTTCCTGTAGTATGTTAAAGTAGAATTAGAGTTTAAATTATGCTTTTATGTTCATTTTAACTTGCAATTTGAATTGTTAATAATAGGATTAGCTTAGTTTATTTTACGAAATTTCCATTCTAGAATTAAATTGCAATTCTAAATAGAAGTTTGGTTTTGACTTAAGCTTTTAGTTATAAGTCTCTAATGGTGTGAATTTTCTCACATTATCATAAGAGTGCATTTGAATTAAGTAGAATAATGTTTTCTTATCATTGATGATTAATGCATAAATTGAGAAATCACATGGATTTTCAGGATAGTTGATAGTTCTTTTATGATGGCTAAGCTCTCGTTAAATTGCTTGATTCATACTTTTCATTTCTCCATAGAATTTAATATTGAAATTATTCCTCTTGATCTCTCACTAATTGTTAGAATCCATCGTGATTTCATAAGACACCGAAGACATAATCATCATCATTATATTTGAAGTTTCTTGTCATTGTAGGTTAAGAGTAATTGTTGATTAATCTTTGAATTCCGTCATAATGCGTTTAAATTAATAGGTTAAGATTTCCTTTTGTAGATTAGAAGTAATTATGAGTTTCATCTTAAGAATATATTTCACTTTCTTAATAGTTTGATTAGTTACCTATTGAGTAGTTTTGATTAGCTTACTCGCTGAAGAATCTTTCATAAGTTAGTTATTTGATTGCTTATTTGCTTACTTGTTGATGCTCATTAATTTCAATAGATTGATTAGAATAGTTTGTTGTTGCTATTGTTCATTAAGTTGAATAGATTAAATAGATGGATTTCTTTTTCTCATTACATTGATTAAGTTAACTTGTTCAAAGTAGGGTTTTTCATTTTATTATTTAGGACAATCCATTGATCCATTGTTTAAAAGTTACTTAAGGTAAATAGTTTAAGTTCCTTGACAGGGTTTTCTCATTGATAGTCTTTGATTAAGTAGGTTATCCCTCAAATAGACCATATCCTTAGTTATACTATACTACCTCTAGCTTTTCTACCTTGGCATATATAGTGCTAAAACTCTAAGTTTACTTACCCCGTGTTGACAATTTAATTGAAGAATTTAGTGCATATATAACACCATCAATAACATTTATTATATACCAAGAATCTTTATGAATAAATATGTATAGAGATTTCGGGAAAACTAGGACCTAAGGGATTAGGATTGAAAGTGTTTTGAAGCATAGAACAATGGTTAGAGAATGCAATATTCCTAATACAATATATTATGAAGAACAAAAAATATCTAGCAAGAAATGATAGAATAATAATGATATATCTAGAAAAATATCAGAAGAACACCAGAATAACAACATAATAATCACCAAGAAGAGAAACTTTATTATGATAGCAATTTTCACTTACCTCTTTGAGGGGGAAACCTCCAACAGAGAAGAGATATATTAAAATAATCTCCAAGACAAACTATCCAATGCCTCCTACTCTTATTTATACTAATTCTACCTTCTAAGGAAAATTCTAGAGGAATATCTTTCTAGCAGTGGAAGATTCGATTAGGTATTCTTACATTCACTTATTATTCTTCAATTATTAGGCATTATTAACTAATGTCAGACTTTATTAAATACAAAACATATCCTTCTAACTAATGACCCATGGAGAGGGGTTAGGATCAGATCCTAACATGCCCTCCCCCTTCAAAATCATCTTTGTCCTCAAGGTTGTAGGTGTGGAAACTACTGAAGTATGGTTGCGGGTTCCCAAGTCTCCTCCTTTGGTGTTCTATCCTTCCACTTGGTCAACACTTCATTGATAGTGTGACCATCCAGCTGACGTTCACGGTTATTGAGGACTGCTTCTGGTTGGAGCCATAGTGAACCTTCTTCATGTAATTCTTGCAGGATGGTTTGGACTCTACAATTCTGTCCCACTACTTTCTTTAGACAGGAAACATGGAACACTGGATGGATTTTGGAAGTAGGAGGAAGGGATAATTTGTAATCCACAAAACCAATACGCTTAATGATCTGGTAGGGTCCATAAAATTAGGTGCCAATTTTTTATGTCCTTGATCTTCAAGAGATTTTTACTTGTAAGGTTGGAGCCTGGGAAGCACTTGATCAAGTTCCTTAAAATCTCTTTCAGAACGATGTTGGTCTGCTTGTTTCTTCATGTGATTTTGGGACATGTGGAGGTTATCCTTCAGAGCTGCTAGAGTGGTTGTATGACCTTGAAAAATTGTATCAATAGATTGGACCTTGTTCTAGAAACATAGGTAATGAATTCTAGTGGCCTTTGGCCATACACTACTTCATATGGGATCATTTTAGTGGTTTTATGATAGGAAGTATTGTACCACCATTCTTCAAAGGGAAGCCACTACACCCACTGGTGTTTTTTCTCTAAAGCAAAACAAAGAAAGTAGGTTTCCAAACATTTGTTGACTAATTTCATTAGGATGTCAGACTAGGGTTGAGAAGTTGTGCTCATGTTCAGTTGGATTCCCTACAATTTATACTGGCTATTGTCAATATATGCTGGTGAAAGTTGGGTCACAATCAAAGACAATAGAGGTTGGCATGCCATGTAGCTTGAAGATTTGATCAAGGAATACTTGTGCTACGAGTGTCGGTGTGAAAGACTAAGGTAAGGGGAAAAAATGAGCATACTTGGAGAGGCGATCAATGACCACCATGATGACATATGTTTTCCTAGATTTAGAAAGGCCCACAGTAAAATCCATGGATATTTTTGTCCACAAAGAAGTTGGAATGGGTAATGGTTGTAGGACGCTTGTAAACTTGATCATTTCACCTTTATTACATTGGCACACCTCACATTATGTGACAAATTGAAGTATATCCTTCTTCATGGCTGTGCAAAAAAAAGAACGATGACCACAAACATATGTCTTTTGGAAGCCTGAATGACCTGCTATAGCTGAGGAGCGAAACTGATTTAAGAGCCCGGGCTTAAGTGCTGAGGAGGGTGAGAGAAACAAGAGATCCTAATATCATAGAATATTATCCTACCAAGTGTATCCAGTGGGAGGATTAGGGTCCTCCTGAAGACACTGAATTAATTTGGAGGTAGTCTAGTGCATTAGCCAGTCATGGCCCACTTATTGAGTCCAATCAGGGACCGGTAAGGATAAATAAAACAGGGATTTGTCCCCCTCATATTGTCTTGACAATGCATATTTTACTATATGATATTTTCCCTTTTTGTAGATGATTTCATAATCACAACCCAACATTTTTATCAGCCACTTATTTTTTTCTCAGGATGATAGTTGTTGCTTCAAAAAATATTTCAAGCTATGGTGATTTGTTTTAATTAGAAAATGACATCCCAAGAGATATGGTCACTAGGTGTGCATTGCATGGATAATAGCCATCAGGTCTTTTTCATAGGAATATCGACCCATATTGCGATCACTCTATACTTGGCTAGTAAATGCCAAGGGTCAACCATCTTGGGTGAGCACTGCACCTATACCCATCTCGAAAGCATTGGATTGCACCATAAAGGTTTTGTTGAAGTTAGGAGTTGCTAGGAAAAGGGTAGTGCACATGTTCCTCTTTAACTCTGTGAAGGCATGCTTAGCATCAAGTGTCCAATGAAATGCATTCTTCTTAAGGAGGTCAATCAAGGGCTTAACATTTTTTCCATAATGGTTGACAAATTTCCTATAATAGCCGATGAGACCAAGAAAACCCCTTAGGCTGTTTAAGTCCATTGGGAATGGCCATTCTTACATAGCTTGTATATTTTTGGGGTACAATTTTACCCCATATCCACTAAAAATATGCCCCAAGTATTCCACTCTATTGGTGCCAAATGAACATTTGGTATTTTTGACAAACAATTGGTTTTCCTGTAACAAGTGAAGGACTTTGTCCACATGCAGAACATGGCTATCCCAAGTATGACTATAAATGAGGATGTTGTCAAAAAAAACCAAGACAAACTTTTGAAGTTAAGGTTTCAATAGATTATTCATGAGACTTTGGAAGGTGGATGGAGCATTGTAAAGGCCAAAAGGCATGAAAACGAATTCATAATGTCCGTCACGAGTTATGAAAGAAGTCTTCGAAATATCTTCCTCCTTCATATGGATTTGGTGATAATCAGAGAGAAGGTCTAATTTGGTGAATACACAAGCACCTTGTAGTTCATCTAAATAATCATCAATGAAAGGAATGGGAATTTATTTTTGTTGGTCAATTTATTCAGGGCATGAAAATCAGGGCACATGTGCAAAGTACCTTCTTTCTTCAAAACCATCACCACTAGTGAAGAATATGGGCTAGTACTAGGGAAAGTTACCCCCGTCTCTAGTAATTCATGTACCATATTTTATATTTCATTTTTCTAAGAAAAGGGATATCTGTAGGTGTTGGAATATTGGTTGTTTCCATTGATGTCAACCCTATTCATGGGTTTTGGACCGCAATATTGATGAAGGTATTTGTACATGAAGGAAAATGCACATGCAGATACAACACCCATGGATGGATAGTAGACATCATGTTGTTTCCGGTGGTATGTGGCACATCACATGGATCCTCATGGGTGAGAAGAAATGAATTTTTGAAGATGACAAAGTGAATTGAAAAAGGAAGTACATGTAGGCCCCGAAGATAATTAAAGAAAAGAATTACAAAATAAGAAAGTGTCAGGTCGACCCTAATGTTAAAATGAAGTGACATAAATGGTATAAATAAACATCATTATACATTCATTTTAATACAAGTCGATTTTCAAAAGAAATAAGAAGTAAAGAAGGTCGGATTTCAAGGGAGGATGAAGTCTGTTGGTGATGTGTTCTAAGGTATGTTATTTTTAGGTCATCTTACCATTTTTGCTATAAATTTTTTTCTAGAACGATTCAAATGGTGAAATCGCTATGGTATTGAGAATACATATCAAGGTACCTCTGGTAAAAATTTCATCTCTTGATTCACTATAAATATTGAGATACACTCTGTGGAAGATAGGGTTTGTGACCAGTCCTGAAGCTAGTCAATAAACAGGTGTTCCGGGTAAAAAAGTCATAACTTATTCATAGAGAATCCAAATGATGTGGGACAAATTTCATTCGAAACAGTACATACATTAGTGTATTTTGTGTGAGTTTCCAAATCATGTGTTAAATATTGAGCGTGGGGCATTCTGTAAAAGTTTGGTCTCCTAAATAGGCCAGAATTGAATAAAGTCTACCATTCTTTCTATAACTTATTTTTGGGGAGGATTCAAGGAGTGAAACTTGGAGGAGTTTCAGAGAATACATTGAGTAATATTATTTACAGGATCATATTACTCCAAGAATTGAATAATTGTAGAAATTGAAGAAGTCTAAGGAAGCATTATCAAGTTCTATGTGATGATTGGTTGATGGTGATGACTTAATGTAAAGTTTTATTATCTCTCATATATTATTGGGTGGAAGGAAGGGGAAAGGATGGAGATTTCAAATATCTCTTGATATTGGAGGATTGTATCTTCCTCTTGGATGTTTATCCATCCCTTTACATTTGGAAGTTGTAGCTACCTTTGGAAGTCATTACTTCCCTTGAACAATAACTATTGATTATTTCTCATATATTGTGCATGGCGTATTGTGGTGTATTGGTGTAAATATTATAATATTGTTCATTGTTCATTGGATATAGTTGAATGTTTTAAGTATAAGTTGAAAAAGTTTTTAAATTGTACTTGATAATGATTCACCCCCCTCTCAGTATCAACAATTGGTATCAAAGCAGGTTGCCTTTAGAACAATTTAACCACTTGAAGGAAAATCATGTGCAGAGATGGATGACCATGAGCACATTTCAAATGGGATTCAAAACTTTGATTGAATAAATTATGCATACTRGAGTGATAGAGTGAAAAATTACCTAACGGCTTTGGGAGTAGACATTTGGTACTCAGTTGTAAATGGCTATGTAATCCCAAATAATGCTCCAACCGATCCAAATGAGAAGAAGCTTATGAGTTGTAATTCAAAATATAGACATGTTATTCTAGCAGCATTGGCACCTACCATTGCTAGAAAAGTGATGGGATGCATCACTTCTAAAGAGGTATGGGACAAACTCAAGAATATCTACAAAGGTGATCCAAAAGTTAAGCAGGTCAAGCTTTAACGACATAGAGCAGAATTTGAAAATTTGAAGATGAATGAAAAGGAATATATTGCAACCTATTTTCTTAGAGTTGATGAAGTTGTTAATGCTATTAGAGGATTAGGTGAAGATCTCTATGAATCATTGGTTGTACAAAAAGTGTTGAGATCACTTCTCTTGAAGTATGATGCTAAGGTCTCCACCATTGAAGAAACTAGGGACTTGACCAAAATGACAATGGATGAATTACATGGGACTCTTATGGCATATGAAAT
>ML776611.1:809266-846917 GCA_009831015.1 Picea engelmannii
TGGTTGTACAAAAAGTGTTGAGATCACTTCTCTTGAAGTATGATGCTAAGGTCTCCACCATTGAAGAAACTAGGGACTTGACCAAAATGACAATGGATGAATTACATGGGACTCTTATGGCATATGAAATGAGAACAAGTACAAAAAGTGACCAGACAAACAATGAAGCAGCCTTTAAATCCATAAAGAAGACAAAAGACAAGGATAACAACCTTGATGAAGAAATAGCAAATTTCGTAAGAAGGTTCTAGAAAGGAAGTGGAATATACAAAGGTATGTCTCCTCTCAAATGCTTTAATTGTGGTAGAATAGGACATATTGTTGAAAAATATTACTACAAAAAGAGAAGTCTCAACAATAAAAAGAGCTTCTACTCCAAGGATGATGACATCTCCTCAGATGAGAGTGATGAAGAAGATAATGATGGAGGCGAAGTCCTCTTCATAACCCAAGAAACCCACGATGATGATCATAAGAATTATAAAGAAGAAGAAATCATTTGTGAAGAAGATTCATATGAAGAAACCAACATTGATTCCTTTTGGGGATACAAAGAAAATGCAGAGAGTGGACAAGAAGATGAGAATCTTGAAAAGTTGAAGCATGTTGAAACTGAAAATAGCAGTCTTAGAAACACAAACATAATACTAAAAGGTGAATTGAGTAGTTGTGAAAAAGATAATTACAAGCTTGAAAAGACCATTAATATCTCAAAGGAACAATTAGAAGATTATGAGAAATTGAAAGAAGAATTGGATCACACAAAAGGGGAGCTACTATTGACAACAAAAAAGTTGAATAAGTTCAAAAAAAGCACTGAAAAATTAGATGAGATCCTTAGCAGTCAAAGATATCCAAACGACAAGACAGGACTAGGATACAATGACAGTTTGAAGACAACAAAACAAGAGAAGGAAGTTGAAAATGATGAAACCAACACTCCAGAACAAGTTGAACAACAAGATAGAAAACTAGAATTCAGAAGGAATGAGGCATCAAGAAGATCCTCTCCCATCAGGTATGAAAGAATTCATTATGAAGGAAACTATAGAAGAATAGGTCATGAACCTAGATGGACCACACCACAAAGAAGAGCACTTACGCCCAGATACCAAAATTTCTTTCTTGGACATTGTTATACTTGTGGAAATTTTGGACACAAGGCAATCAATTGTAGAATCAATAAAAGTTATAACTATGCAAGCTACATGAATGGTGAAAATAGTAGATATGAAAATTTCTGTAGACCTTTCAACATAAATTATAATCCATTTGACCCATTAATGGATCAAAATATTGTATGTTACAAGTGCAATAATCTTGGTCACAAAGCACGAGATTGCAGAGAGATGAAGGAAGATAATCATATGCCAAATGTCTGCATACCAACTACCGCATGGAAAAGGAAAGAAATTCCACACAATGAAAATTGTCGAATAGAATTAGTCGCTAAAGAATGCAAAGAAAAATATGAATGGTTCATAGACAATGGGTGCTCATCTCATATGACCAGAGATCAAAGCAAATTTTTCAGCTTGAAGAAAAAGGGTGGAAATGTTGCATTTGGAGATGACTCATCTACCAAAATACTTGGAAAAGGAAATGTAAATCTTGGAAGTGAAAATGTAAGAGAAGGAAAAGTCCTATTGGTTGAATATTTGAAGCAGAATCTCGTTAGTGTCAACAAAATATGTGATCAAGGATACACTCTTCTGTTTGACTCCTGAAAATGTAAAATCAAAGAAAATAACTCAAGAAGATTGGTTGCAACTGCAACAAGAAGACCGAACAACATATACATCCTAGACATGAAGAAGAGAGAGAAGATATAAGCCACACAAAAGGATTCCAAGGAAGAAAAAGTCACAAAGACCAAAAATAAGGATGAAGTATTATTGAGTGCCATATGTTTAGGTGGAGCAACCCCAAAGAAGAAGGTTACCTTTTTCCATTAAACTCAAGGGGAGTAGGCCTAACCTTCGCCATTGATGTTAAAGGGGGGGAGAAATTGGGATCATGATGATAGGGGGGGCATGAGTGTTGCCATCAATGACAAAGGGGGAGATTGTGGGAAGATTGGTTGTTGTCATTCATGTCAACCCTAGTCATGGGTTTTGGACCGTAAGATTGATGAAGGTATTTGGACATGAAGGAAAATGCACATGCAGATACAACACCCATGGATGGATAGTAGACATCATGTTGTTTCTAGTGGTATGTGGCACGTCACGTGGATCCTCATGGTTGAAGAGAAATGAATTTTTGAAGATGACAAAGTGAATTGAGGAAGGAAGTACATGTAGGCCCTGAAGATAATTAAAGAAAATAATTACAAAATAAGAAAGTGTCAGGTCGACCCTAATGTTAAAATGAAGTGACATAAACATTATTATACATTCATTTTAATACAAGTCGAATTTTAGGGGAAATAAGAAGTAAAGAAAGCCAGATTTCAAGGGAGGATGAAGTCTTTTGGTGATGTGTTCTAAGGTATGTTATTTTCAAGTCATCTTAACATTTTTACTATAACTTGTTTTCTAGAAAAATTTAAATGGTGAAATCACTATGGTATTGAGAAGACATATCAAGGTACCTCTGGTAAAAATTTCAGCTCTTGATTCACTATAATTATGGAGATACACTCTGTGGAAGATAGGATTTGTGACCAGTCCTGAAGCTGGTCAATAAACAGGTGTTTCGGGTAAATCAGTCATAACTTCTTCATAGAGAATCCAAATGACATGGGACAAATTTCAATGGAAATATTACTGACTCTAGTTTCATTTGTGTGAGTTTTAGAATTGTATGTTAAGTATTGAGCGCGGGGCATTTTGTACAAGTTTGGTCTTCTGAATAGATCAGAATTGAATAAAGTCTACCATTCTTTCTATAACTTCTTTTTGGGCAGGATTAAAGGAGTGAAACTTGGAGGATTTTCAAAGAATACATTGAGTAATATTATATACAGGATCAGAGTACTCCATGAATTGAATAAATGGAGAAATTAAATAAGTCTCAAGGAGCATTATCAGGTTCTATGTGATGATTGGTTGATGGTGATGATTTCATGTAAAGTTTTATTATCTCTCATATATTCTTGGTTGGAAGGAAGGGGAAAGGATGGAGAGTTCAAATATCTCTTTATATTGGAGGATTGTATCTTCCTCTTGGAGGTTTATCCCTCCCTTTACATTTGGAAGCTGTAGCTACCTTTGGAAATCATTACTTCCCTTGAACAATAACTATTGATTATTTCTCATATATTGTGCATGGTGTATTGTGGTGTATTGGTGTAACTCTTATACTATTGTTCATTTCTCATTGGATATAGTTGAATGATTTAAGTATAAGTTGAAAAAGGTTTTAAATTGTACTTGATATTGATTCACTCCCTTCTCAGTATCAACAGTAGGGACATGCATTGCGGGGTTGAATTCAAGGAATGAGAGGGATGTTATGATCATGCTCATCCCTATAAGGAGGTAAGGTTGTAGGAATCTCAAAGATATTGGGGTACTTGTCTAAGATGAGTTTCATTCTAGGAGGAACTACATGAGAGGTATGTTCAGTGACCTAGATGGCATTAAATTGAGCAATCACACCATGGTGGCCTTTCTTCAAGATTTTTTCCATCCTGTGAGAGTTGATGATTTTAGGAGAGCCCACTTGAATACCCCTGAGAGTATAGGGGTGAGCCTCTTGGGTGAATCTCATATACAATTCTTGATAATCCATTGTGATCAGCCCTAGAGTGAAAATCCATTCCACACTTAATACAATATAACAACCACCCATGGAAATAGAGAACATCTAGATTTTCAAATGGTAATCACCCATTTGGTGTTTGAAATTCTCATAGTGTCCCCCACACTTCATAGTACCACCTTTAGCGATGAGGATTTGAAAATTAGAAACAGGGTAGACAAAGAAATGGATCTTATCAGCGAGCCTGTGATGAAGAAAATTATGGGTGCTACCACTATAAATAAACACCACAACA
The DNA here is from genome assembly GCA_009831015.1 of Picea engelmannii. Lineage (NCBI taxonomy): Eukaryota > Viridiplantae > Streptophyta > Pinopsida > Pinales > Pinaceae > Picea > Picea engelmannii. The sequence goes on from ML776611.1 coordinate 813,267, forward strand.
GACCTATGTTTAATGTATCCCTTGATCTTCAATGTTTGTGGGGACAAAATACCGAAGAGTTCATGAAGTGAGATGACCGGGTCCACAGATTCGATTAACGTGACAAATGGATCTTCGATAGGATCACTTGGCTGAGCCACCTCTTGGTATGAAACCTCATCCGATTGGATGTCGGCATAGGATGAGGAAGTTGATGCATCAATATGGAAGGAATTTTATTCTCTACATTTATGCTCTGGGGCACACTTTTCATCACAATAATAGCAAAGGCCTTTCTTGTGACATTCCTCCATTTCGACGGGAGAGAAATTTTGGACCTTCAAATATTGGGTCATAGAAGGCGTAGCCTCTAGGAGAGGATGGGTGGTCAATGGAGCCTTCAGGGATGGCGCCTGGAGGATGGTCTCTACTTCCCTGGATAACTGAAATTCCTGCAACCATGTAGTAGGATGATGTATGTTCACATGAGCCTTGATAGATTCTTTTAGAACACTAATAAAAACTTCAAGGTAAAATTCATCAGATAAGCCCTCGATACAGATATCCAACTGTTCAAATTATGTGATGAAATCTATGAGAGATCCAGTTTGGAGCAGCTTAGTGATTTGGCCCAAAAATTGTGATTCCCTATCAAAACAGGCACAAACTGCTTTGGATAACATGTTCCAATTGAGAGTTCTTGGATAACGTTTCTTATGCTAGTGCCACCACTACCAGCGTTCTTGATCCAAGTATGAAACCCCTACATGGAGTTTGGTCTCATCATCTCGAATATCATGAAGGGAGAAGTATTGTTCCATTTGTGAAACCCACCTGACTGATTTGGAACCATCAAATTTATGCATGTCAACTTTGGGCACCTTGTTCCAAGAAGGTGGAGAAACCCAAGGGGAGCGGGAGGACTAAGTATGTTCATAATGAGAAGATTGAGGTTCTTTTGGGTTTGTATCAACATTATTACCCCTGAAGAGTTGCACATATTTTTTTAATTGTTGGTCAAGGGCTGTGGTGAATTCAGTGTGGAGGGAATCCATGTTGTCATCAATTTGTTGTTCCAAGTGGGACATTCTATCCTCCAAGGTTTCTTAGGACCAAGAGCGATTGGTAGGCATGGTGAAGAATTATGTAGAAATGAAGGTTTCACTATGGAAAAAATGGGCTTAAAAATGATAAGTACTCGGGTGATCAAGACATAGAGAGGAATCCAATGAGATAGGTCTCAAGAAAGGCATCCTAGTGGGGGTTGGGTTTGTAGGAAAAAAAAGGCTTAAAATTAACAGGTACCACTGTAATCAAAATGAAGAGAGGAATGAAATGGGCTAGGTGACAAATAAGGTTGATGATAGGCAAAAACATTTTTTGTTTTTTACTCTTGCAGAGTTATACTCTGAACTGAATAATACTACCCAAATTATAAAAAGGACAAAAGATGTAGTAATTTTGCAACCCAAATGCAGACAGAAAGGTTGCACTACAATAGATATTGTATTTTATTTCTCTTTTCTATTCCCAAGGGTTAGGATTTGCAGGGAATCTACAGTCAAGGGTTTTCTCTATGATATAGCTCTCTTATATACATGTGGGGTCCCACAGTGGTACTAGGCCCAATATCTCAGGGCACCAACTAAGGAGGCTAGATTGTACTACCCAACTATCTAGATACTAGAGAGTCACTTCCCAAGTGTTGTTCTTGGTGACACTATAGCAGTCAGGTGACCGATCGATTTATTTATGCATGGATTCAGGATGCCTTGGTCGATTTGTATACATGTGTTGTTTGATGCACTACCACTTGAAGGGGTATCTAGAGGGGCTACAAGGGTGGAAAACAGATGTGCACTTAATAACCACTTGTATTTCCTATGTGTATGAATCCCTGACCATGGGTTTATGCATGTAATGACATATCTCTATAGCTTAAGGATGACAGAATACATATCTACCCCAAAACAATTTAGCCCACAAGTCTTTCCCTGGAAAGAGCTCTCATACCACTTGAAATATTTCTAATACAATATATTATGCAAAATAGAAAATATCTAGCAATAAATGACAGAATAATAACGATATATCAAGAACAATCTCAGAAGAACACCAGAATAACACCAGAATAATCAAGAGGAAGAAGAACTTTATTATGATAGAAATGTTCACTTGCCTCTTCAAGGAGGAAACCTCCAACAGATCAGACCTTTATTACAATAATATCCAAGATGAAATATCCAATGCCTCCTACTCTTATTTATACTAATTCTACCTTCTAAGGAAACTTATAGGGGAAGATATTTATAGAAGCAAAATCTTCTATTAGGTATTCTTACATTGACTTATTCTTCTTTATTTATTAGGCCTTACTAACTAATGTCGGCCTTTATTAAATAGAAAACATATCCTAATAACTAATGAACCATGGACAAGGGTGAGGATCAAATCCTAACATAGCACCAATATGTGGGTGATGTGGGTGCAAGGGTTGTGGGGCCTTTAACAAGAGGTATATGCATAGTTCTTTTAGGGATCGAGTGTGGAGGGGATTAAGGGTTGAGTATAGGTTATTCCTAGGCTTATATTGAGCTAGGGGGTCTAATTCATGGTCTAGGTCAATATCTAGGTCATGGTCTAGGTCATAGTCATGGTATAGGTCTAGGTCATGGTCTAAGTCTATCTCTAGCTCTATGTCATGGTATAGGTCATGGTATAGGTCTAGGTCTAGCTCTAGATCTATGTCATGGTCTATGACATGGTCATTGTATAGGTATAGATCATGGTATAGATATTTCCATGTCTAGTTCTTTCTATGTCTATGTCTAGGTCTAGGTCTTGACATATCTAGGTCAAGGCCATTTCTTTCCTTGCGATGTAGGCAAGGGGGTGGAGAGAAAGGAAGAAAAACAGTTTGATAGGGGGAGAGGGGAAGACAAAGAGAGTGTTTGTTGTGGAGCCTGATTATATTCCTAATTCATATGCAAGTAAAAGAAACTACACGATACACAATTCATTCCCCCCACCATCCTTGAGCTGGATGAATTTTTTGTTTTTTGCAATTCAAATATTGTAATTTCGTAGTCAATCTGAACCATTCATTATAAGGTCACATATCTGATGGTAGAAGTTGTGTTAGGTTTTTTTTCCCTATAAGGTAACCTTCTTTTATTGGGGAATTGTATTGCAACTGTATGTTATGATGAATATTGTATTATGAGAGAGGATATTGTGAGAGAAATAAAATGAAGTTACAACGGGTGTGTTGCAGGTTGTATCCCTTCATTTTTCTAGATAATAAAAAGGAAGGACCTGGAAATTTATTTGGTGGACATAGCCCACACTGGGTGAAACATGTATATCTATGTCTCTATTGTATAGTGTATCTTCTGTGTTTTATTTCCGCATTTGTTTTGTTTTATTTCTCCATGATACTATTTTTTGAACAATTGGTATCATAGAGAAAGGTAACTCGTAGGAAAAGAGGGTTATCGGTTCGAGTGGGAGGAATGGCAGAAGATGAAAATTTTAAGGTGGAGAAATTTAATGGCCAAAACTACCATCTATGGAATATGCAAATGGAAGATTATTTATATCAGAAGAATCTATTCCTACCGTTGGGTAGAATAACAAAGAAGCCTACAACCATGAAGGATAAAGAATGGGAGGTTCTTGACAGAAAGGAAGTAGGAATGATAGGGTTGTGCCTGGCTACAAAAAAGGATCTGATGGAGGCATTGGATAAAATATATAAAAACCCTCGGCCTCAAATAAGGTATTTCTAATGAAGCAATTATTTAATATGAAGATGTCATAAGGTGGGTTTGTTGCCGATCATTTAGATGAATTTAATATGGTTACTAATCATATAAGTTATGTAAAAGTGGACTTTGATGATGAGGTTAGGACTCTTCTAATCTTGTTCTAATTTCCAAAAAGTTGGAATGGTTTGTTCATGGATGTAAGTAACTTTGTCTCTGGTTCAAACACTCTGAAATTTGATGATGTTGTTGGTGTTATCCTTAGCGAGGAAATGCAATGGAAAAGAACAGGTGGGACATTAGGTAATGCATTGACTATGGAGAACATGGGAGGACAAAAGGATAGAGGAAAGGGTTGACGAAACCATGAGAATTGTAGGAAGGGAAGATCAAAGTCCAGACTAGGAAAGATAGAGTGTTGTAATTGTGGGAAGAAAGGGAATCCAAAGAAATATTGCAGAGATCCAAAGAAACAAAGAGATAGACAACAAGAGAAAAATCATGAAGAAAATGTAACAGGTGATGTGTTACAAGATGATTTGATTCTTTCTTTAGATAATATTACTGAATATTTGGTAGCAGATTCATGGGATTCATTTCATGCCACTCGCCATAGGAAATGTTTTCAATATTATGTTCAAGGTGATTTTGTATAGGTTTATTTGGGTGATGATGAACAATGTCAAATTGTTGGAATGGGTATGGTAAAAATAAAGAAAAAGAATGGAAACCAATAGTTACTAAAAGAGGTGAGACATATACTAGATATAAGAAGAGATATAATTTCAATAGGGTAGTTGGAAATTCAAGGTTGTATATCTATATTTATAGATAAATCATGGAAGTTCATTAAAGGATCACTGGTAATGGAAAAATGAGAGAAGGTAGCTACATTGTATTTATGTACTGTTAATTTTGACTCTTCTATTTCTTTAGCTTCTACAGGAGTGGATACAACACTGTGGCATCATAGGATTGGACACATGAGTGAGAAGGGGATGTATATACTTCACAAAAGGAATTTGTTGCCAAATCTTAAAAAGGTTGATTTGGATTTCTATGATAATTATGTTTATGGAAAACAAAAGAGAGTCATATTTTTCAGAGTCGAAAAAGAAAAGAAGAGTGAAAATTTGGAGATTTTGCATACATATATATGGGGACCATATCATGTATCATATCTTGGTGGATATCATTATTATGTTACTTTTATTGATGATGCAACTAGAAAAAATTGGGTTTATTGCATTTGATAAAAAAAATGATGTTTTTGATACTTTTAATAAATGAAAAGCTTTGGTTGAGAATGAGACAGGTAAGAGGTTGAAGTGTCTTAGATCAGACAATGGAGGTGGATATTGCAGCAAGGATATTGATGATTACTATTAATACCATGGGATTATTAGAGAGAATATATTTCTTGGAACACCAAAAGAAAATGGTGTGTCAAAAAGGATGAACAGGACAATCATGGAACATGCAAGGAGTATGAGATTTCATGCTAGGTTTCCATTACAGTTATGGGAAGATGCTATAGATATTTTTGTTTACTTAATAAATAGACGACCTTAAATCTCTTTGGATGGTGGCATTCTAGATGAGGCATGGTCAGGCAAAAAGGTAAACTATTCATTTCTGAATAATTTCAGCTGTGAAGAATTTTTCCATTTTGATAAAGAAAATAGAACAAATCTTGAAGCAAAATCCAAGTGTTCCTTTATTGGATACAATATTAATGATTTTGATTTTCGCTTATGGGATTATGAAAATAACAAAATTATTAGGATTAGAGAAGTCATATTCAATGTGAAGGTCATGTACAAAGATCAGTTATAGCGAAAGAAACACGAAAAAGAAAAACTAGAATACATATTTCTTGATGAGATCACTGAAAACAAAATTCCAGAGGTACTAGAAAATCAAAATGTACAACAACAGGAGAAACAAGTAACTCAAACTCCTACAAGTATTTTTATAATATCTACCAGGATAATTAGACCTCCTGAATGATATTCTCCTTCATTATATTATTTATTGTTGACTGATTTTGGTGAACCGGAAAGTTATGAAGAGGCATTGCAAGTAGACACTAAAAAGGAGTGGGAGCAAGGCATGAAAGAGGAAACATATGCCTTGGTAAATAACCAAACTTGGGACTTGGTTAAATTCCTACAGGAAAAAGAGCATTGCATAATAAATGGGTTTACAAGTTGAAGGAAGAAGATGGAAGTAGAAAGTTGTATAAGGCTATACTTGTTGTAAAGGGGTTTGCACAGAACAAAGGTATACCTTTTGATCAAATATTTTCTCCTGTAGTTAAAATGACTTCAATTAGGACTATTTAAGTTTTGTGGTAGTAGAAGATTTGCATATTGAACAGTTATATGTAAAAAGTACTTTTCTCCATGGGGATTCATGGGGATTTGGAGGAAGAGATTTATATGTAGCATCCATAGGTGTAAGAGGTCAAATGAAAGGAGAATTTGGTATGTAGGTTGAAGAAGATATTCTATGGCCTAAAGAAAGCTCCAAGGTAGTGGTATTTGAAGTTGGACAGATTTATGATAGAACAAGGTCATAGTACATGTCATTTTGATCACTATGTTTATTTTAAAAGGCTAGAAAATGGAAGCTATATTATCTTTCCATTGTATGTATATGACATGCTTGTTCCAAGGTATAACATGCAGGACATAAATGTGCTCAAGAAGAAATTAGATAATTCATTTGCAATGAATGATTTGGGTACTATAAAGAAAATCATTGGTATGAGAATAACAAGAGACAGGAAAAATTGCAAATTGGCATTGCCTCAGGGTGAATACATAGAGAAGGTGTTGGACAGGTTTAGAATGAAAAATGAAAAATGCAAAACCAGTTAGTTAGCCTTTGGAAATCCATTTCAAATTAACCAAGGAAATGTGTCCCAAGACACACGATAAAATAGAATACATTTCTAGGGTCTCTTATTCATCAACAATTGTCAGCTTGATGTATGTTATGGTGTGCACAAGACTAGATATTCCACATGCAATCGGAGTTGTGAGCAGGTATATGAACAATCCAGGTGAATAATATTGGGAGGCAATAAAGTGGATTCTTAGGTATTTGAGAGGTACTAGTACTCATGCATTATGTTTTTTAGGTTTATACATTGTTCTACAGGGATATGTTGACTCATATATGGTAGTTGATAAAGATAGCAGGAGGAGCACCACAAAATATGTTTTTACTGTATTTGGAACAATAGTAAGTTGGATTTAAAAACTGAAAAATGTTGTTTCACTTTCAACAATGGAAGCAGAGTATGTTGTTGTTATAGAGGCTAGTAAAGAGATGATTTGGTTACATAGATTTATGGAGGAATTGGGAAAGAATCAGGAGAATAATAGGTTGTACTGTGACAATGAGAGTGCCATTCATATTGCATATAACTCAGCCTTCCATTCTAAGACTAAGAATATATAACTTAGGTACCATTTCATACAATCCATCTTGGAAGATGGACATTTGAAGTTGGAAAAGATACATACTAGCCAGAATCCTGTGGATATGTTAACAAAGGTAGTAGCTAGCGAGAAATTGAGTTCCTACTCATTTTCAGTTAGCCTTCAAGCATGAACGTGAAGATGAGAAATTTTCCAGATCCAAGGTGGACTATAGTCTAGCAGGTACAACAACAACGAAGTTGTTGTTATCAATCTCCAAGTGGGATATTGTTGGTTGTGGAGCTTGATTATCTTCCTAATTCATATGCAGGTCAAAGAAATTACAAGATATAGAATTCATGCCCCCCCCCCCCACCCACCCTTGAGGGGGCCAAATGTTTTGTTTATTGCAATTCAAATATTGTAATTTCATAGTCAATCTAAACCATTCATTATAAGGTCACTGATCTAACAATAGAATTTATGTTATGTTTTTTTTCCCTAGAAGTAAACTCTCTTTTATGAGGGAATTTTATTGCGGTTGTATGTCATGGAGAATATTCTATTTTGAGAGAGGAGTTTGTGAGAGAAAGAAGAGGAAGTTACAATTGGTGTCTTGTAGGTTGTGTCCCTTCATTTTTCTGGATAATAAAAAGGAAGGACCTGAAAATTTATCTGGTAGACGTATCTCACACTGGGTGAACCACATATACATGTGTCTCTATTGTATTGTGTATCTTCTATGTTTTATTTCCGAATTTGTTTTATTTTATTTCTCTACAATCATGTTTTTCTAACAAAGAGTGTGTGAGAGTGAGGGATAAGGAGACAGATAAAAGAGTGGGAGAGAGAGAGAGAAGGGGGGTTAGATAGAAGAAAATATAGCAAGGTGGGGAGAGTGGGGGAGAGAGAAGGAGGTGGATACAGGGAGCGAGAGAGAGAGGGTTATATGCAAGAGGTAAAGAGAGAAGGGGGTAGAGATGGATTGTTTGAGAGTGTGAGAGGGTGGGAGAGGAAGACCAAGAGGTCTGGGAAAAAGATGGTAAATGTAGGAAAGAGAGAGGATAGATACTGGGAGGGAGGAGGGGGATAGAGAGTGTGTGTGTGAGAGTACATATAGATAAGTTATATGTAATACACAATCTATGGCATGTCAAACAATGATTGCAAAAGAAGGATAAATTTTCATATATAGAATATCGAATCCACTAGAATATTATGCTTATATTAAAATAAAAAAAGAAAAATCAACGTACCATAATCATCATTAAACCATGTGAAGTCATTATTAAACCATAGGTGAACAATCATATCCATAAAATATCATTATTAAACAAGAGGTATAGGCATATTTCACTTCGGGCTTGGGTGTGGAGGGGGTTAAGGGTAGAGTATAGGTTATTCATAGGCTTATATGGAGCTAGGGGGGTCTAGGTCATGGTTTAGGTATATTTCATGGTCTAGGTCATGGTCATGTTGATATAAGTAATCCTATAAGTAATCCATTGGAAGAATAAGAAAAAATTAACACTCACCTTACAAACGAGGCTACATTTCTTTGTTTCACATATTATTTATTTGTTGTGAGCCATGCCTCACCTTTAGATGGATAGAGAAATATGGAGGTAGAAGTAGGGGAAAAGAGAAGGAGGTGTGGAGGGATAAAGAAAGAGGGGAAGAGAGAGAGTGAGAGTGAGACTAAAAATGAGGAGAGAGATAAGGAGTTAGTAGATGTAGGACAGAAAGAGAGGAGAGATAGTGGGAGGGAGGGGGGGGGAGAGAGGGAGGAGGGGGGTAGAGAGAGAATGTGTGATTGTGAGATTGGGGCAGAAAAAAAAAGAGAGGGGGGATTAACAAGGAGTGTTTGAGTGTGTGAGAGGGATGGAGAGGGAGGCAAAGAGAGGGGGTAGAGAGAGAGAAAGAGAGAGTGAGATGAAGGGGGGGAAACAGAGGAAAGGGGGGTAGACAAATGTAAAGAGAGAAAGGGGAAAAGAGTGGGGGGGGAGAGAGGAAGTGGGATACAAAGTGAGGGTGAGATAATGGTATATGTATGAGAGAGAGAGAGAGAGGGGAGAGATAGTGGTAGGGAGGGGGAGAGTGAGAGAGGGAGGAGGGGGTAGAGAGAGAGTGAGACTGAGTGTGAGAGGAAAGGAGGAGATAGAGGGAAGGGGGGGTAGAGAGATAGAAATATAGAAATGGGGGAAGAGTAGAGGAGAGAGAGGGAGGGAGATACAATGAGAGAAAAATAGAGGGGGATATAGAGTGAGGGGGAGAGAGGATTATTTGGAAGCGAGATATGGGGGGAGAGGGAGATAAGAGGAGGGAGAGAAAGATTCAAAACGAGTAGAAGAGAGATTAAGAGTGAGATGGAGAGATATAGGGATAGGGTAGAGAGAGAGGGAGGAGGGAAAGAATGGGAGGGAGGGAGAGATCCAGGAAGAGAAGAAGAGAGGTTGAGAGTGATATGGAGAGAGATAAAGAGGGAGGCAAAATGAGAGAGAGAGAGAGAGAGAGAGAGAGAGAGAGAGAGAGAGAGATGAATATGGGGGATATAGAGAGGGAGTGGATGTGAGAGTGTGAGCAATGGTGAGGCAAGGTATAGGTCTACTTCATGGTCTAAGTCTAGGTATAGGTATTGACATGCCTTACCAAGTCTAGGTGAATGGAATTTCTTGCCTTACCATGCCTTTCCTTGTAATGGACCAAACTTACTAGTGTCTTAGAGTGTGGGAGGGAGAGAGAGGAATACATAGAGGTGGGATAGAAAGTGTGTGTGTGTGTGATTGTGGGTGGGAGAGAGAGGAAGACAATGAGGGGAGTTAGAGAGTGATTTTTTTAGTGTGTGGGAGGGAGAGAGAAGAATACATAGAGGGGGGATAGAAAGTGTGTGTGCAAGAGTGTGGGAGGGAGAGAGAGAAAGACAAAGAGGGGAGGTAGAGAGTGAGTGTTTTAAAGTGTGGGAGAGGGAGAGAGGTGTTAACGCTCTGTAAATTTACGGAGGTTGTCATGAAATAGAAGAAATTTAGCGGAGCTAAATTTATCCAAACGCTTCGAAACTGGGATCTAGCCCTACCAGTTTTAGAGAGGGATCTCTCTGTAATATTTAAATTTGTTTGGATTTCAAATATTAGGCTAGTTAAAAAGGTGCGAGTGTATGGTTTTGTTTTAATAAAGATGGTTGAAGTATGCTTATGCTTCCATTGAGCTATGGGGTTTGTGTTTAAGTTTGAGATCAGATGCAGATCTATAAGGTATATTCACAGGGAAAGGTAATGAAAATGTTGGATCCTTTAAAAGTAAAGTGATGTAAAGAAGAAGCAGATGAGAAAATCAATTACAATAAAAAAAAATTAAGAATTTTCTTATTGTAGTATCAGAAGAAAAAATTTAAATTTTTAAAAGCATGACACAAAGTATCATAGGTAAATTCTACGTTAAATATCCTTTTAAAAATCAAAAAGAGAGAAACATAATGATCACTGAGAAGAAACACATTCAACAAAGAAAGAAAACTTCACCAACGTCAACATGCAGGAATCCTATGAAAAAGTCCCTTTATTTCTGGTAGATCTCTTCAAAGGTTTATAGATTAAAACTTGCTTGGGCATAAAGATAAACCCCCAATACTTCTAAGTTTGAAGTATATATCGAAAAAATTACATTCGATCCTATCATTAATGATCAGGATGTAGTAGAGTCCAAATCTAACTAACTAGATAAAAAAACACAGAATTGTAGGAATTCCTAATGATCTGTCAGATTCTTTGAGCTGATTTCAAGAAATGTTGTTGATGAGTCATCAACCTAAATTTGACTTCTTCACATGTTGATTTTTACATCCAAATCATCTTCTTATTCCAGCAAGTCACAGAGGTCGTCCCATCTCGGCTGACTGGGAATGTTGAATTTGAGCAGCCTTCGATACACCTCATCCGTCTCTGTGTACTTAGTGAAGGTGGGTTTGGTGATGAAAAGATATTTTATCTCTTGTTGAATCCTTAGGTCTAATCTCAGAGTTTCCAAGAATTTTTTTCCCATCATGTTTCCCTTTATGCCTGCGAACTTGGACCCATTATTTTCCACTATGAGAAACTTCTCTTTATAATCCGAGAGAGTAATAAGCTTATTATTGATCACAAATAAACTTGGGAGACCTTTCTTCTACAAAGAGTCAGTCTTATTGAAAAACCTCTGTAACGCGACATCCATTGCCTGAACTTTCTCCTCGAATTACAACATTATTGCCCTATTTGTCAAGAATCTCTTAACTTGAAGAATAGTTTTAGTCCTGTCCTCAATTTGTAGGGATTCCAACTCTTTTTTTTATTTAGAATTTAAGAATTTGATTATCTCATTGGCCTCTGTAGGAATTTCTCCCAATTCCCCCTTTATCCTGTCAATGGTCTGTTTGGATCTCTGTATTAGATCATGTTGTTCAAACATGATTTGTATTAGGGGCCAAATCTTTGTCACTGATTGACAGATTCCCATCCAAATATTTTGCTTAGCCTCTGACAGAGTCTTAGCCATGATTGTTTCTTTCTGCAACGGTTTCAGTTCCTGTTTGAGATTGTCTAACTTATGCCTCTTAGTGTTGTAGTTGGATTGGAATGTGGAATTCATCTTTTGGATATTTTGAATCTCTTCTTGCAGTTTTCTTATTTCTTCCCCTTGAAGAGTCATATCTTCCATTGCTTTTGCCAATTGGTCTGCTACCTCTGGAGCTGTCACTGATGTTGTTGTTGGAATTTCCCCTGTGGTAGTTGATGTTGTCGTTGTTGTACTGACTTCTATGATCGAGATTGCATTCAATGGTATGACTACCATTGGCACATTGTACTCCTTTTCCTTAACTAGCTTGTCCAGTGCAGCTTCTATTTCTTTAATTTGAGCATTCTGCTCCATGATCAACTTCAACATCTCCTCTTTCTAGCCTTAAGTCTTGGCCATCTCTTTAGCCTGTGGGTTTTTAGTAGCAAAGATTTTTAATTGTTTCCTTAGGGCGACTATGTCAGTATTTTTATTTTTGACAAGCTCTTCAGCTGCTTTGATATTGGTCAGATCATAACCAATTTTGAGCACTAGTTCTTCCAGCGACTTAATTTTGTTATATTTTTCCAAAGATGACACCTTCTCCAGCTTCAGCTGAGTCGAGACATTGTTCAAGGAAACCTATAAATTTGCTTCATTCGTGGAGGTGTTCACCAAGGTGGAGAAAGTCATTTCTCTAGTCTGTCTGTGCAAATCCATCTGATTAGCTAGATGTACTTTTGCAGCATCAAACTCGAATGTTGCCCTTTTATAATCAACAATTGTTTTGGGCTGAGGTACTTGTTCCTACAAGTAAGCCATGTGCATTCTCCCCTTCTCTGTATCAAAGGAGGATAGTAATCTATGTTGGGTCGTGGATGCTTTCTTCCAAAATTGACCATAGGTACTATTTGTTAGCATTTTTTTTTCTTCTTAATCAGGTTATATTTCTCAAAATGATTCATCCCTACAGGCTCTTATGCATCTCTGGTTGTTAATGTTGTATCACCCTTCTTATTCGATGAGTAAGTGGACATCATCGGCTAGCTTCCTAAGGAAAATGGAGAATGTTCACCTTCCATGATTGTAGTAGACTGAGTCTCTTCTCTACCAGACCTATCAGGTGTATGAATGGACTTGGGCCTTTTTCTATAAACTTGAAAATCATTTGTTGGGACTTCAATGACCGAGGGAGATACATATTTCTTGGGTGTTTTATCTACTAGCACCTGAGGGGTATTAGTCTGTGCAACACTAGAAGAAAGGGTTAGTTGTTCTATATCTATTAGAGTTTTCTCCTCCCACTTTGTCTGGTTCATGAACTTCTCAATTTCTAGCTTGGGAACATGAGCATATGAGGAGATTCTATTCCTTAGCCTAGTTTTTACAATGATCCCACATGGATCATAATTCTAAGAGAAACTGAGACTAAATTTCATTTCTTTTAAAATCTTGTTGGCATCCTCTCCTGCAGCTTGACTATTATGAATGAAAGATCCTATTTGTCCCTTGATTCTCAACTGTTGTTTCTTTTTGAAGTCCATGAAGTGAGTATCATCGGAGTTGATCATTTGTCTAATGTGCTCCATAGAAAATATCCTGACAAGTAGATATTTGGGCAGTTTATATGGTGGAATCTCACAAACATAGACTCTGATCTATGTGTGATCCTGGTAGAGTTACCAGTCACCTATTTTGGCAAGTTTTGACAAGTGCAGGAGCCTCTAAATCTCTTCATTAATACTAGGTTCCTTCCGTCCACTCAACATGCTTACCACTGGGTGGTAAAATTGATCAATGAATTGTTTAAAACCGAACTCTAATGAATTTTTTCTCAATAAGCATGTCCAGGAGGTGACAACTTGTGGATGGTTGTCCTGGTCCATTTTCTGCATGGAAATTGAGAACTTATCTTCTTGAAAGAAAAGGAACATGTAGGCTAATATGGAAGAATATCGGAACATGCCTTCTGTAGGAAATTTGAAAAGTTTCTTGTGGATATTATCTACCAGAAACTGACTGAAATTGAACTGTATGGTGGCCTTCTCTTCGGAGGAGAAAATGGACAAGAAACCCAGGATGGGTTCATCCACCCATTCATCTGAAAAATACCCAAGAAAACAACATAGGGATGAGATGACTTGATTACCTTTTGTTGAGAACATGGAGGAATGATAAGGGGGATTTTTCTTGGGGAATTGGGCACTCTCAGGGATGAAAATTTTGAAAATTTATGCTCTCTAGGGAAAAGACAATTTCTGGTACATTTCGGTTAAGATTTTAATGGTGAAAGTTGAAAGGGATTCGGATCTGGGGATTTTCATCATCTAGTCAATGGTTTCAGTTGTAATGGTGAACAAGGTCTCTCCAGATGATGAGACAATAGATCTCTGATTGGGAAGATAGTGCGCCTGCCACTTGAGGGTGAACTCAGGAAAATGATGAATTTGGGGGAAATGGTACAATGGGATATTGGACTCCCAGAGTCCAATCTTGTCACTATGGTCTAGGAAGGTTTCTCTGAACCATGAGTGTAATTCAACAAAATTGAATTCACATTTGGGTTCTGAAATCAAGTAATCTTTGTCGGCTAGAGGGATCTAGTTGAGGTCGACGGGAGGCAGGAGGAATGGATTGTCATCGATCTTTGAATGTTTGGACTTTGGCACCATCACTTCGATTGGTACCTGCAAAAGTATGAAAAGGAATGGCATTGACTATAATGTCTAGATATTAATGGAAGTTGAAGGAGAAAATGCGAAGAGGATGATGATTTTAGTGGTGTCTGAATTGTGAGTGATGAAGAAAAGGTGAAAAATGAGATTATCTGGATGAACGAATGTCTGTTGGAGTGCAGGGGACAAGTCAGCAGGTTCAATGGATACATTTGGCCGCATTGATTGGCCAACATATATCTCGAGGATGAGTTGGAGGGTAATAGGTAGGTGAGGGGTTCTTGAGGATGACCTGGAGGATACAGAGTGGAAGACAAGTGAACGGGATGTGACATGTGATGGGTGCTTTTGGAAAAAGGTACGCTGGTAGAATAATGACACATGACTTATAAGTAGCGGTAGTGGAGTCTGATGTTATGAGGCAGCGGTGGTATGGGAAGTTGGTATGGAGGTTTACTCGGAGGGGGGCATAAGAGGTAACTAGTTTCAATCGATTGGGGCCTGATTTAACAAAAATGTGCCACATTAGGATGGGGCCTGCTGAGGAATACCATCTGCTCGAACCCCCCCATCCATTAAAGGTAGAACGGTCAGGGGGGGGGGGTGTCCGATATTACCTATCGTTCATAGATCTGAGTGTTGTTTTCTCAACCATTGATCTAGGTGCACCATTTAATCAAAGAGCATGAATCATATTACCTTGCAAAAAACTTAGGATAGCACCATTTTATGGGTTTTTTTCACTGCTTCTTTTCATTTTGGCACCAAGGGGTTAGGCCACAACCTTCTATCATCGAATCAAAGATTCTCATCCAATGTTTTTCTTGTTTTATTAAAAGAACAACCAACTAACCTATGTCCTAATCTATTTACCTAACACATTTAACCAAGATTAGACTATTGGGATAAAAATTACTCTACCCTGGGGCTATTTGATCAAGTTTAAATAGTTTGATCAAATTTATTCACTAACTAGACTATCTAACTTGGCTAAGATTAAACACTTTAGCCAAGATTTATTCACTAATCTTATCAGCATAAATTCAAAATCTTGACCATGATTAAACTGTATGAATCAAGCCATTCTTATTGCACGGGGCTTTATCATTTTTCTTTTTATGCCCTCTTTTATTCTTTCTTTCTTTTTCTTTCCTTTTTTTAATTTTTTTTTTTTCCTTTTTCTTTTCTTTTTCTTTTTTTTCTTCTATTCTTTTCTTTCTTTTTGTAAATCATTTGCAAAATGAAATATTATTTACAACCAAAAATACAACAAGAGTAAAAAATTTCTAGTCACCAGTTGTGTAACGTCTCCCCCGACCGTCATCCATCCCACTGGCCAGGAAGACGCTACTTTGTGGAATAACAATCTCATACTTAATTATAGTCAATAGAGAACTATTGCCAGCATTCCAAAATAAATGGGAATAACATGCATTTTAAACAAATGAAACACATTTAAACTCAGGGTCAGCATCAAATTATTGCTAACATAATAAATCCATGGCATTAACATTATTTCATATGCACAGCAGAATACATGATAAATATAAATACACAGGCATGCAAAACATAGTTAAAACATCATCTGGTACTCATCTTGATACTGTGGTAATTCCACCAACCAGGTGCAAGCCTTCCACAAACCTCCCAGCCTTAGACCACACTTTTCATCAAGCTCAGTAGAGGGTCACCCCCGAGTTGGGACTAAGTTCCACCCCAAGGCAAGGAATCCTAGGCTAGGCTGAGGTTATAGGGAAAACTGCACAGAATGAATGGAAGGATTCTTCTTAAGATGCCTTCTTAGGCCCACTACTCATAGACTCTCATTTCCCACATGCATGTTCTACCCAGGAGTATACACCTTCACAATCATAGTCCATTGGTGCTACACCTCCCTCTTTGGGTCTCGGCAACAGGCCAGATCAGGAAGTCTCAGAGCCCGAAGCTCATGCTGGACTCTCTCTGGGAGAAACCACTTCCCATCAACTCTCTCACCTGGAGGGAGTTGCTCGTAGGCCTGACAACCTACCTCTTCCAACAGTAATAACCTCCCTCACCTGGAGAGAGGTTACACACAAGCTCAACACAGACTCACAATGGCCAGTAAGCCATGCGCAATCTAGCACTGCGTGGCCACAACAACCAACTGGGAAAATAGACAGGGACTTCCCAAATAGGCTCAACAATCATGGGATAGAATCATGCTCTGGTTCTTAGGGATGTGTGACAAGCATTCCATGCAGGGGATGAACACAGACTCCACGGTTCATAATATAGGGTGTATTGGATTTTCAGAAACAAACATCGGCTTTCCCCGAAATCAACACATGCTTTTCCCACGGTTTCAGAATTGCACGAGGTCTCTTGTAGAGGTCAGATGGTATGTACGGTTAAGAGGAGGCATGAGGGTATCTCTACAGAGGTTATACCAGTTCAGGCTCAGGCAATCGAGGGTCGAATGGAGGAGGAACCCCCATCACGGCTCATCTCAGTCATTTTATTTGCATGCACCTAGGTTGACACTTGTCACCCATGAAACTACATGCGGTCCATCATCATGCATCCCATTTGCACATGTTTTCCCTTGCCAGGAAATTTGGATAAAAACATATAATTCACATGTATTTTGGAATAATATTAAAATATTATTCCCAAGGACTTAAGCCCCTAGGATTAGCCCCTAGGATCAACACTTATCCCCTCTTCCCACCTTCCAACCCCTAATCCATTGCCCACTCTATGGAAGCTTAGTCCCCCATCACTAATTCATGGTGGTTGGTCTTCACCCGGCAGTGTTTATATTTTTATTAATGTTCTTCATAGATACATGAACAAAATCAGGTTCTTGGCCTTCAACACTTAGGCTCTCTGGCCTAACAATCACATAATCCTACCAGCTTATGTAACTTGGCTCACCAGCCTATACAACATAATTACAATCCATTTCATCAACATGATTTACATCAAGGCTCGACCTTGAGGACATTACAATCCCCCTCCCTTTATTTTTGCACTGTCCTTAGTGCAACTTTACACTGTATCTGCAAGCTTTTCAAACTTTTCAAAAAGTTATGGGTACTCTACCCACATAACATAGTCATGCTCCCATGTTGCATCCTTAGGGTCGTACCAAGTCCACTAGACCTTTACAAGCTCTATAGCTTGATTCCGGAGCTCTTTGTTTTTTCTGTCCAATATGCACATAGGATGCACTTGCAGGACACCTTCTGGTTCCACCTGAATCACATTCCAATCGATAACATGATTAGCATCAGGTATATATTATGTAAGCAATGAAACATGAAACACATTATGTACAGTCATAGATGCAGGTAATGAAAGCATGTATGCAACTGGCCCAATCCTTTCCAGGATCTCAAATGGCCCACAAAATCTGGCTGCCAATTTGGCGCAACTTACCAGCTTCAGGGAACTCCTATTAGTTTTCACTTTCAGGAAAACATGCTCACCCACTTTGTATTCTCTATGGGTTATATTCTTATCAGCATAACTTTTGTGCCTGTCCTAGGCAACTTTCAAATTCTGTTTAATTTTTATCATTTCGTCCTCCATCTCCTTGAGCAACTCTGGACCAATTGCTTCTCTATCAGTTAGATTATCTAAACTCACTGGAGTATTGCACTTTCTTCCATAAAGTGCTTCAAATGGGCTCATCTTCAACGATGCATTATATCCATTATTGTAGGTGAATTCTACCAGGTCCAGGTAGTCTTCCCATCTTGATGGTTTGTCCATCACGTACATTCTCATCATGTCTTCTATTACTTTGTTCACCCTCTCTGTCTGTCCATTAGACTCAGGATGATACGCTGTACTAAAGTTTAGATTCGTTCTGAATCCCTTGAACAGTCCTTTCCAGAAATTCGAGGTGAATTTCGAGTCCCTATCAGACACAATCGTCTTAGGAATTTTTTGCAAGCGTGCCACTTCTTTTAAAAAGATATCAACAACATATGTTTCCTTGTGAGTGGTTTTCAGTGGAATAAAATGGGCAAATTTTGTAAGCTTGTCCACTACCACCATGATCTTATCATGTAGCTTGCTCGTTCTAGGAAATCCTGTAACAAAATCCATTGTTACGACTTCCCACTTCCACTTAGGAATGGGTAAAGGCTGTAGAAACCCTACTGGGTGCCTATGCTCAGCCTTAACTTTCTAGCACTGCATACATTTGGGGATGTATTCAACGATCTCTCTCTTCATAGTCCGCCAAAAGTAATGGCTCTTGACTGCTGCCATAGTCTTCTGATATCCAGGATATCCAACATAAGTCACGTTATGCATTTCTCTTAGAATAACAAGTTTCAAATACTGGACATTGGGTATATACACTCTGTTTTTGTACAGAAGTATTCCATCAGCTCCTAAGGTGTAATTTTCCTCTTTCTACAGTTTCTCACTCTGTTGTAGATTTGCTACCAAGTATCTATACTGCAAATCTGCATTTGCAGCTTCCAAAATTCTATCCTTAATATCAGTCATGTACATGCTAATGGATGAAGCATGTAATTCATGCACTTTTCTGCTGAGTGCATTAGCCACCTTGTTTTCCTTCCCCTTGATATGCTTGATATCAAGGTTGTATTAGCATAGAAATTCTAGCCACCTACTTTGCCTAGCATTTAAGGTTGGTTGATCAAACAAATATTTCAGACCGTTGTGGTTTGTTCGCAATTAAAATCTCCTTCCCATGAGGTAATGTCTCCATTTCCTCAAAGCGTGAACGATTGCTACCAACTCCAAATCGTGAGTGGAATAATTCTTTTCATGCTCCTTCATCTTCCTGGACTCATAAAAAATTACAAATCCATTATGGATGAGAAATCCTCCCAACCCTTCCTTACACGCATCTGTGAAAACTACAAAATCCACATTTGGATCTGCAATCCTCAAGATTGGAGCATTGTTTAATAGCTGCTTCAATCGCTAGAAACTGTTCTCACACTCTTCAGTCCACTAAAATGTTTTCTCCTTCCTTTGCAAGGAAGTGATAGGGTGAGCTATCTTTGAGAAACCTACTATAAACCTTCTATAATATCCTACCATACCCATAAAGGATCTAACTTCCACCACATTCCTTGGCACTGACCGTTCCTGGATGGCCTCAACCTTCTCAGGATCCACATCGATCCCTTCTTCTGAAATAATGTGGCCCAAGTAATGGATCTACCTTTGATAAAATGATCATTTTCTCAACTTGGCATACAACTGGTCTTCTCTCAACACTTGCAGCACCATCCTCAAGTGTTCTTCATGCTCTTCCTCTGACTTGGAATACACCAAAATGTCATCCAGGAAGGCTATGAAAAACTTGTCTAAATATTGCCTGAATACACCATTCTTCAAGAACATAAAAACAGTAGGTGTGTTTGAAATTCCAAATGACACCACTGTGAACTCCTAACGACCATACCTTGTTCTAAAGGTGGTCTTTCTGATTTCCTCATCCTTTATTCTTACCTTGTGATATCCCAATCTGAGATCTATCTTCAAAAATATTTCCGCACCTTTCAACTGATCGAAAGGATCATCGATCCTCGACAGAGGATACTTGTTCTTGACAGTTACTTTGTTCAACTGTCTGAAATCAACACACATACTCATCGTTCCATCCTTCTTTTTCATGAACAGGACTGAGGCATCCCAAGGTGACATGCTAGGGAAAATGTACCCCTTCTTTAGAAGCTCTTCAAACTGCAATTTCAACTCTTTCAGCTTTGGCGTACTCATTCTATAAGGAGCTTTCGAAACTGGAGTTGCTCTAAGCATCAAATTTATAGAAAAATCGATGTCTCTCTTCGGATGTAGTCCATGTACTTCCTGGAATACATTCTCAAAATCAATAAGCACCTCATGATCTCCAATCTTTGAGACTTCATCTCCGAATGCTTCCTCCACACGGGCTGCAAATAATTGACAACCTTTCCTATAGCACTTCTTCAGCTGCATGGTTGATATTTTTCTAACAACCACAGCTCTAGGAATCCCTTGGACTATTTTTTGATTCCCCTCCTCATTCAGGCATGTAAACTTCTTGTTACGATAGTCCAGGAGGGCATGGTGCTGGTCCAACCAGTCCATCCCAACTAAGCAGTCATAAGAGCCTAAAGGTAGAATATTCAATTCCGCCTTAGTGCTCAATCCTTTCATGTCCACAGGACAGGACTTAATCAACTCAGTGACTTTCCTCTTGGTTCCTGTAGCCAACTTCACTAACCAAGACTTTTCATGTTTGCTTCTTGATAAATGCAAACTTTCCACCACCCTAGGATCTACATAACTATGGCTAGACCCTGAATCAACTAAAATAATAAATGGTCCATTGTTAATCATACCTTCCACTTCAATAATGTGCGATTGAAATTCAGATTTCTTGTTATCCAGGGCTGCGTAGATCCTTGGCATTATACTTCCCATGCCCTCCATGGTTTCATCCTGTTGAACAATATGGACAGTTCTTGCTTTGCCATTTTTATGGGGGCAATCTTTGTACTTGCGATTCCCTTTACAACCCCAACACTGAATGGGCGTCTGTCTCTTCCTTTGTTCCCCCACTTTAGCCATTCTTGACTCTCTAAATGATGGTTGTCCCTGAAGACTGTTTCTAAAAAAGGGAAGTTTGTTTCCCTTCTACCTCTGTTCCTTCTTAAACTTCTTCTGGTCATCCCAAGCCTTCTGAAAGTTAGGCTTTTCTCTTTGTTGTTCATATAAGCATTTATACCTTCTTATTGTTTCTTCCATAGTCTTAGGATCATCATAATGAATCTTGTCACCAATGGAAGGTGGCAGTCCACTCAGATACCTCTGAATCTTGAAAGCCTCATCTTTGATGAATGGAACATACTTCAGTAGTTCCAAGAAACTTCGTTCCTATTCATCAATGGTCATGTTGCCTATCTTGAGTTCAAAGAACTCCTTCATCTTTCTGTCATAGTATCTTTTATTCAGGTATTTCTTCTCAAAATACCTCTTGAACTCCTTCCAAGTGATATATTTCTCCCTAATGTGCTACACCTGCACAAACTGATCCCACCACATGGATGCTTTTCCTTTTAGTTGATACATCGCAATTCTTCCTTCTGCATGAGTGGAATAATTCTGCAATTGGAAATATTTTCTCATGCCAAGCAACCATGTTTTGGCATCTTCCTCATCCTTACATTTTCCATCAAACGTAGGAGGCTTAATCTTGTTCATCTCCCCTTTCAATTCATCCACTCTAGATCTTCGGTGTTTTCTAGTATGGGATGGGATTGAACTACTGTGTGCTTCCCTGGTGGAATGCTTTGGGGAGTGACGGTAATATCTGCTACCACTCCTCGATCTTCTTCTCCTCTCAGGGGTCCTGACACTTCTTGATCTGCTTGTGTCACTCTCTTTTTCCAATTTCCTTTCTATTCTTTCCAGGCTCTTCAACATCTTTAAGTTGAATTCACCCTATTGATCCTTGACCCTCA
Source organism: Picea engelmannii (assembly GCA_009831015.1). NCBI lineage: Eukaryota > Viridiplantae > Streptophyta > Pinopsida > Pinales > Pinaceae > Picea > Picea engelmannii. The sequence continues at coordinate 835,121 of ML776611.1, forward strand.
TGAGATTTTGGTTATCATCTCAGCGAGCTTGGGCATCTTTCTGTAACATTTCAATGAGTTTCATCATATGTCCTTCCTTATCCAATTCTCTTCCATGCCCATTGGAGTTTAATCCTTTGACTCCCAGGTTGACATCCGTTCCTTCTCTTTCGCTCTCTGAAATGGAGGCAATCCGCACCTCTGCCATTTCTATACTCAGTGTATATTCATGGTTGTTCTAACACTCGTTGAACTCTACACACATAAGGTGCAATCAACCGAAGTTTGTCAGGCCCTTAAACCTTCAAGAAAACTTACAACTTTCATAAACCAACGTGAACAAGAAAAATGTTTCGATTCCATTAAGTTTTCTGAGCTCTATTCAGCTCTACAAATTTTGGGACTTTGGAACTTCGGGGTCTTGGTCAACAAAGATCCAATAGTTAAATCCTTGGTGGTTCTTTTGTCTTCAAAAATTTCAGGACTTCAACAGTTCAGGTTTTCGGGTGATAGCTCCCTCTTTCTCCCTACCCTCATAACCAAAGGCACCTTTCGCAACTCACGATCTCGTGAGTTTGTGAGTCGAAGACCCTTGACTCCTCTTTCTCCAAACACCATTACCCGAGATGCGATACGGGTATGGCTCCCTCCTCGCTAGCGCTTGCTACATATAAACATAGGCTAGGGCTAAGTGCTATCACCTCTCCCAACTCGTAACTTCACTAGTTGGAGTGTTGAGCCCTCATGCTCCTCCTTTGTGAATCCCGAAATCTTGATTTACTTTACCCTCCTGGCAAGTAGCACCCTCAGGGGGGTCCACGTCACCTTCAACGACGTCATCGGGTCCCACCACTCTCTCTTTTCTTTTCGACCCACTGGCATCTGGTACACACCCATGTGTCCATGTCCATACCAAGTGAAATCCAATGGTTAGACCTCTCTCAGATCTATGGCATAGATCCTTTTGGTGTTTCAGGGTTATGATAGGGGGACCCATGCAAAGTTTCCCATTCCGGACCCCCCCCGCCCCCCTTATTAAAGGTAGAAAGGTAAAGGGGGTCCGAAATCCAATATCGTCCATAGCTCCGAGCACCCCAATCTAAACCATCGAAACCTACATGCTCAATTCTGGACCCACCCCCCCTTGTTAAAGGTAGAACATCAATGGGGTTCTGGAATGGAACCCTGGCCATTGATGTAGGAGCATCGCAATTACCCAAAAGCGAGCATGGAGGCAGCGCATGTGTTTTTAACACATGACATTTTTCTTTGAAAATGTTTGAAATTGAAGCGCCAAGTCTTTAATGAATCCTCTATGAAGGAGCACCTTTTGTATGTTGTATCAGACCTCGAGCCATACGCTCTTGTATGAAATAGATAGGAGGCATTTAATAGATTTAATGTTGGTAGATAGATGTTTACGCCTAGATTTGATAGCTAGAGTTTGAGAGGGAAAACGGATATAGACACCCTCACTGTATCATTGTAACATTATTGGAAGCATTCAGGAGAAGAGAAGATCAAGTAGAGGACATTGTATGAGAGCCAACCATGTACAGGCATTTGAATTAATAGAAGTAACTTTGATTCAAACTCATGGGTTGCATTGTTTTCTCTGTATGTTGTTGATATGCTCAGGAATGTTTGTTTTTTGTTATGCATTTTCTTGTATATGTTGTGCATGTGATTTCATGTTCAATTCAATTCTGAAGAGGAGAGAGAATGAGTTTCAATTGTTTCTTTATCTGAGCCAGGAGATTCCTGCAAAGAGTGCAGTCGAATTAATCTATAACGAGTGCGTCGATGAAGGCTCAGTAGTTTAACCTTTGTTCTCATTCACCCAGAAGTGGAAGTGAGTTCTTGAAGCCATGCAGAGAGGTGCGCAGGCTAAAGAAGAAGTCTCAGTTGTTAATCTGAGAAAAGCAGATAGAAGACTGCTGCTGCAGAGAGTGCGCGGAGTCGGAAGGATTCAACATTTGAGAAGTTGTTGAATGCCGAGTGCAAGGAGTACGCAAGAATCCATCTAAAGGAGTTAGAGTGGAAAAGCTCAGGAGGTTTAGCACCTTCATAATCTTGTGAAAGAGAACACAGGAGGTTGGATCAAGGAAGATCAAGCAGAGTTTGCAGGCGCAGACTTGGAGAACAAGTCTCGACAGAAATACTTAGCCACTTCAGGTAAATCCTCAAGAAGGAGGAATCGACGGTCAGGATTCATCGAGGAAACTGCGAAATCCCATCAGCCACCAGATCTTGGAAGTTGCGCACGGTTTAAGCCTTAGCACACAGGGAAGGAGCCCGGGAGTCATCGGTACTCGGCTCATCGGAGAATTGGGGATTTCAGTGACAAAATTCTTGTGTATGAAATTGCGATTAGCGATTTCCCGAGAGGATCGGAGCCATTGATCATAGAGGGGACACGTGGCGTGAGATCCCGGGGAGTCAGGGTTTGGCGTTTCGGGGTTCTCGCATACAATGGAACTGTTGCAATAGAAATCGCGATCCCGCGATACTCGATAGCGCGACAAGGAGGGGTGACGTGGAGGAGAGTGCCCACACGTGCATCGGGGTTTGGCATTTCAGAGTTCTCGGTGGTGAGAGACTCACGACTAGATAAGTCGTGATATTCTGAAATGCGATAACCACGCAGTCACCGTGTCGAGTGGAGGATAGATGTTGATAGATCGGGGTTTAGGTATTTGTAAGTCCCGTGAACTTCAACCACGGAAATCGCGATACTCCAACACGTGATTTCCTGACAGGGTTAAGGCTTGTAGTGAAGGATAGGTGTCGGAAGGCCAAACCTTGCTGTGAGTAGAGGACAGGTGGCATCACAGATTGGGGATCGGAGAATCGCAGAAGCAGATTCTCACGACACCATAAGTGCTGATTTCTCGACAGCCAAAAGTTTCGATACGGTGGGACACGGTCAACATTGACTAGAGCATCGGAAGTCGGGGGAGCGGGAGTGGAGTGGTACGTGAACTTGAAAGGTCCGATTTCCTGATAGGATAAAGGGAGGTCATCAGAGAAGCATCTTGTGGGTGTGGAAAGGTCCCGATAAGGGATTTGAAGAGTGGTTCAGCTCTTCGGGCCAAGGAAAGAGAAGGTCCTGGTGATAGCGGACGTTCCCTGGGTGGTTGTTTGCGTCAGTGTGGTATCAGAGTGGGATTGACTCTTTGTTTTTCTATAGCAGAGAGAGAGATAATTCACCATGCCGTCCAGAAGAGAAAGGCAGTCACCTGACCCAGAAGACAGGGAGGTGAGAAGAAGAGGCAGGCCAGCACAGAATCCAGAAATGGAAAAGCAGATACGTGATCTCCGAGAAAGATTGGAAGTTATGGAAGCGGCGCAGAGACATACAGCCAGTGCTGGATATCTGAGTGACTCCGAAGGCGAAGTTGAAGTTGAGCCACAAGGAGAAGTTGTAGCCAAAGATGCAGCCAACGAGCGATTAATAAAATCTATCGCCCGGATGAGTTCAAAGACAAAGATGGACATTCCAGCTTATGAAGGAAATATGGATGCAGAAGAGCTGTTAAATTGGATCAGGGCTCTTGACACCTACTTCGATTATGAGGATATCGAAGAGGATAAAATGGTTAGGCATGTTGTCAAGAAGTTGAAGGGACATGCAACATTATGGTGGGATGAGCTTCAAGCAGATAGACTTTCCAAAGGAAAGCAAAAGATCAAAAGCTGGGATTGAATGATTGCAAAGATGAAGGAAAAATTCATCCCAAGGGATTATCAAATCACACTGTTCAAGAGAATGCAGAACCTGAGACAGAAGCTGATGACGGTAAAGGAGTATACCGAGGAATTCTACAAGCTCAATATCAGAGTAGGTCATCGGGAGAGCGATGATGAAAAGGTTTCCAGGTATATGAATGGCTTAAGATACGATATCCAGGATGAGATGAGTATGAAAACCATCAGAATGGTGGAGGATGCGTATCAAATGGCATTGAAAGCCGAAGAAAATCTAAGCCATAAGCCAGCACAGCGAGGCCGAGGTAAGAGCCAACCAAAATATAAGTCAGTTGCTCAGGATAGGTTCCAAAAATCCAAGGACGACTGGAAAAAGCCTCAGACCAAAATAGAAAGGGGTGGAAGTTCACAGAGAGGCCAACACACTGAACAACGAAGGCAACAAACAGAACAGAGTGGGGGATACGCTGAAAACAACACTTTTCCTTGTACCAGAGGTAGAGGAAGAGGCAGAGGTGGAGTCTTCACATGCTTCACGTGTGGAAAGGATGGACATAAAGCAGTTGACTGTCCAGATAGAAAAAAGGACAGAGGAGAAGCTCACATCGCCAAGGCATAGAGGCGAAGTGCTGAGACAAAAGACGCAAAAGATGGAAGGTCACTGATGATGCGTAAGGTTCTCTGAACACCTGAGAAGGAGGTGGAGGACACAGCACAAAGAAACAGACTGTTCAGAACTGCATGCAAAACCAAAGATAGGGTGTGCAAGGTTATTGTGGATAGCGGTAGCACAGACAATATCATTTCAACCGAGATGGTGGAGAAATTGGACTTGGAGACGATTGATCATCCAGGCCCATACAAAGTCTCATGGCTACAAAAGGGACATCAGGTAAATGTCACCAAACAATTCTTAGTTGACATCAAGATAGGAGGATACAATGATAAAATTCTCTGTGATGTTATTCCTATGGATGTATGTCACTTATTGCTAGGCAGACCATGGCAATATGACAAAAACATAGTTCATGATGGGAAAATGAATATGTATACCTTAGAGAAGAATGGGAGGATGCATATGTTACTTCCAATTAAAGAAAAAGAAATAAAGCCAGAGCCGAGAAATACTATACTTCTCATGAGTGGGAAGGAACTTCTGGCGGAGGTAAAGAAGAAGGAAGATCCACAATTCTTTGTGGTCAGGAAACTGAGAGTTGTTTTGACCAGCACAAGAGTGGATGATTTGCCCAAAGAAATTCAGGAACTACTGGAGGAGTTCGTTGATATTGTGGTAGACGAATTACCTCATTCGTTTCCACCGATGAGGAGTGTGAGTCATCACATAGACCTCATACCAAGAGCCAGTTTGCCAAACAAAGTTGCGTACAGGTTGACGCCGCAGGAGAACGAAGAAGTTAAAAGGAAATTGCAGGAACTATTAGATAAAGGACTGGTCAGGGAAAGTTTAAGTCCGTGTGCCATTCCAATGGTACTGAGTCCAAATAAATATGGAGGATGGAGAATGTGTATAGACTCCAGATCCATTAACAAAATTACCATCAGATACAGATTTCTACTGTCGAGAATGGATGATCTGATGGATTGCCTGAGCGGGGCAAAGTATTTTTCAAAGGTTGATTTGAAAAGCGGATACCATCAGATTCGCATGAGAGAAGGCGATGAATGGAAGACAGCCTTCAAGACAAATGAAGGGTTGTACGAATGGCTAGTCATTCCATTTGGCTTGACGAATGCACCAAGTACTTTCATGAGGCTAATGAATGAAGTGCTGAAGGAATTCATTGGTAAGTTTGTCATTGTTTATTTAGATGACATATTGATTTTCAGCAAATCAAAAGAAGAACATCGGAAGCATTTAGCTACAGTAATGAGAAAGCTACAGCAAGAGAAGTTGTTGATCAACATGAGGAAATCTTCATTTATGAAGACAAAACTCATTTACTTGGGGTTTGTCATATCGACAAATGAATTGAAGATGGATCCAAGTAAAGTGGAGGTAATTAAAAATTGGCCATCACCAAGAAATGTTTTTGAGGTGAGAAGTTTCCATGGATTGGATAGTTTCTACCATAAATTCATCAGGAATTTTAGTGGAATTAGCACATCAATGATGGACACAGTCAAGAAAAGACATAAATATTTTCATTGGACTGAAGCGACAGAGAAAATCTTCAATCTGTTGAAGCAAAAGATCACCGAACAGTCGGTTTTGGTGTTTCCGGATTTCAGGAAGACATTTCAAGTGAAATGTGATGCAAGTGGCTTTGCCATCGGAGCGGTCTTGAGCTAGGAAGATAGACCAATCGCATATTTCAGCGAGAAGCTGGATGAGGCGAAAGTAAAATACTCCACGTATGATAAAGAGTTTTATGCTATCATTCAGGCGTTGAAGAAGTGGAGGCATTATTTGATTCCAAAAGAATTTGTTCTGTATAGTGATAATCATGCATTGCAGTTTGTGAGTCAACAAGAGAAGCTGAATTAGAAACATGCCAAATGGGTAGAGTATATGCAGAATTTTACATTTGTAATTAAACACATTTCAGGTACTACTAACAAAGAGGCTGATGCTTTGAGCAGGAAGTGCTTGTTGCTGCAGGAGTTCCAAGTCAAGACATTGGGTTTTGAAAACCTTAAAGACATGTATGCAGGTGATGCAGACTTTGCAGAAGCATATGAGGCAGATGAGAATCCAGTTCTCAGAGACATAAGCCCATGGATGGACTACATGATCCAAAATGGATTGTTGTTCAGAGGCAACCAACTATGTATTCCAAATTGCTCCATGAGGGAGAATCTGCTAAAAGAGAAACACAGCGGAGGATTGGCAGGACATTTTGGCCATGATAAGACATTTGCAAAGATAAGCGAGGCATATTTTTGGCCGAGGATGCGAGCAGAGGTCAAAAAGTTTGTTGACAGGTGCATAATTTGTCAGCATTCAAAGGGCTGGAAGCAGAATGCGGGATTCTATCAATCCTTACCCATACCAGAGAGGTTGTGGGATGAAATCAGCATGGACTTCGTACTAGGATTACCGAGGACGCAAAGGGGACATGATTTGATCTTTGTAGTGGTCGACAAGTTTTCAAAAATGGCACATTTTATTTCGTGCCAGAAGACCAGCGATGCAACTCATATCACAAACTTGTTTTTTAAAGAGATAGTTAGACTTCATGGTTTACCCAGAAGCATAGTATCAGTCAGGGATACGAAATTCATTAGACATTTTTGGAGGACACTCTGGAATAATATGGGAACTAACTTGATGTTTAGTTAAGCCTATCATCCTCAAACAGATGGACAAACAGAGGTGGTAAATAGAAGTCTGGGAGATTTTCTCAGAAGCTTAGTGACAGAGCACCACAGCAGTTGGGACAATGTGTTGCCACAGGTAGAGTTTGCATATAACGACTCAATGAACAGGAGAACAGGCAGAAGTCCATTTGAGATTGTATATGGCAGGAAACCGAGAGGAGTATATGAACTAAGGGATTCAGAGCAGATAATGACCAAGAGCGCAAGTGTTGAAGAATTCGCAGAGGCGATGGAAGAACTTCACAGCAGGGTGAAGCAACGATTGCTGAAATCGAACCAGGAATATAAGCGCAGAGAAGATCATCATCGGAAACAACTTCAATTCGAAGTTGGTGATCTAGTTTTGGCACATCTGAGGAAGGAAAGGTTCCCAAGGGGAACATACAATAAGCTAAAAATGAAGAAAATTGGGCCATGCAGAGTCCTAAAGAAATTGGGAGAAAATGCTTATGAGATTGAGTTGTCGGAAGACATTAAAATATCTCTGACATTCAATGTCTTAGACTTATATCCCTATAAGGCTGAGGAAGTAGGAACTGAAAGTGATGAACAGCCAGATATCCAGTGGCAGAAGCAGATGCCGATTGCAGAAAAGCCACAGATGGAGCGTATCCTTGACCAGAGGGTGAGCAAAAAGACCAGGCGAAAGGAATACTTCGAGTATCTGGTCAAATGGAAGAACCGTCCAGTGGAAGATGCCAGTTGGGAAAGCGAAGCAGAGATTCAAAAGAATGGACAGACCGTGTAGGATCTCATGGACAGGAGCCCATGAAAGTTTTCAAGCCGAGGAGTATGATGCAGGAGCATCGCAATTACCCAAAAGCGAGCGTGGAGGCAGCGCATGTGCTTTTAACACATGACATATTTCTTTGAAAATGTTTGAAATTGAAGCGCCAAGTCTTTAATGAATCCTTTATGAAGGAGCACCTTTTGTATGTTGTATCAGACCTCGAGCCATACGCTCTTGTCTGAAATAGATAGGAGGCATTTAATAGATTTAATGCTGGTAGATAGATGTTTAAGCCTATATTTGATAGCTAGAGTTTGAGAGGGAAAACGGATATAGACACCCTCATTGTATCATTGTAACATTATTGGAAGCATTCAGGAGAAGAGAAAATCAAGCAGAGAACATTATATGAGAGCCAACCATGTACAGGCATTTGAATTAATAGAAGGAACTTTGATTCAAACTCATGGGTTGCGTTGTTTTCTCTGTATGTTGTTGATATGCTTAGGAATGTTTGTTTTTTGTTATGCATTTTCTTGTATATGCTGTGCATGTGATTTCATGTTCAATTGAAGTCTGAAGAGGAGAGAGAATGAGTTTCAATTGTTTCTCTATCTGAGCCAGGAGATTCCTGCAAAGAGTGCAGTCGAATTCATCCGCAACGAGTGCGTCGATGAAGGCTCAGTAGTTTAACCTTTGTTCTCATTCACCCAGAAGTGGAAGTGAGTTGTTGAAGCTGTGCAGAGAGGTGCACAAACTGAAGAAGAAGTTTTAGTTGTTAATCTGAGAAAAGGAGATACAAGACTGCTGCTACAGAGAGTGCACAGAGTCGGAAGGATTCAACATTTGAGAAGTTGTTGAATGCCGAGCGTGAGGAGTACGCAAGAATCCATCTAAAGGAGTCAGAGTGGAAAATCTCAGGAGGTTTAGCACCTTCATAATCTTGTGAAAGAGAACACAGGAGGTTGGATCGAGGAAGATCAAGCAGAGTTTGCAGGCGCAGACTTGGAGAACAAGTGTTGGAAGAAATACTTAGCCACTTCAGAGAAATCCTTGAGAAGGAGGAATCGACAATCAGGATTCATCGAGGAAACTACAAAATCCCGTCACCCGCCAGATCTTGGAAGTTGCACACGGTTTAAGCCTTAGCATGCAGGGAAGTAGCCTGGGAGTCATCGGTACTTGGCTCATCGGAGAATCGGGGATTTCGGTGACAAAAGTCTCGTGTATGAAATCGCGATTAGCGATTTCCCGAGAGGATCGGAGCCATTGATCACAGCGGGGACACATGGCACGAGATCCCAGGGAGTCGTGGTTTGGCATTTCGTGGTTCCCGCATACAACGAAACTGTTGCAATAGAAACCACAATCCCGTAATACTCGATAGTGCGACAAGGCGGGGTGACGTGGAGGAGAGTGCCCACACGTGCATCAAGGTTCGTCATTTTGGAGTTCTCGGTGGCGAGAGACTCACGACTAGATAAGTCGCGATATCCCGAAACGTGATAACCACAAAGTCATTGTGTTGAGTGAAGGACAGATGTTGATAGATCGGGGTTCAGGTATTTGTAAGTCCCGTGAACTTCGACCACAAAAATCGCAATACTCTGAAACGCAATTTCCTGACAGGGTTAAGGCCTGTAGTGGAGGATAGGTGTCGGAAGGCCAAGCCTTGTCGTGAGCAGAGGACAGGTGGCATCGCAAATCGGGGATCGGAGAATCACGGAAGAAGATTCTCACAACACCATAAGTGTCGATTTCCCGACAACCGAAAGTTCTGATACGGTGGGACACGGTCAGCATTGACTAGAGCATCGGAAGTCGGGGGAGCGCGAGTGGAGTGGTCCGCGACCTTGAAAGGTCCGATTTCCCGATAGGATAAAGGGAGGTCATCAGAGGAGCATCCTATGGGTGTGGAAAGGTCCCGATAAGGGATTTGAAGAGCGGTTCATCTCTTTGGGCCAATGAAAGAGAAGGTCCTGGTGATAGCGGATGTGCCCTGGGTGGACGTTTGCGTCAGCCATGGATCTGGGTATGCAAATTTTGGCTGCCCTGATTTGCTCGTCGCTTAATACTCCTATGCAACTCCAAATGGTTTAAACTTTGTGCACGTTCTCCATATCCGATGGTTGTGAGCATTCTCCTTTCCTCCCTAACCGATCCAACGGCTCCAACACTTCACGTGTTGAGCTCTCTCTCTCTCTCTATGGCCATATACAATAGCGACTATAGTTTTAAAATACCGCTACACCTCCTAAGCTTTGTAACACAAGCAAGTGACTCCTTGGCACTCATGAACATTTGCAGGTCCAAAAATCGGTTCTTCCAAACATGATTCCCACCTGAAATTTGTTTCCAATGACCACTTATCTAGCCCATTTAGGCTCAGCATTGAAAACCATGACTCTAATACCATACTGTAATGTCTCCCCCGACCGTCATCCATCCCACTGGCCGGGCATACACTATTGTGCGAAATAACAATCTCATACTTAATTACAGTCAACAGAGAAGTACTACCAGCATTCCAAAATTAATGGGAATAACATGCATTTTAAACAAATGAAACACATTTAAACTCAGGGTCAACATCACATTACTGCTAACATAATAAATCCATTGCATTAACATTATTTCATATGCACAATAGAATACATGAAAAATATAAATACACATACATGTAAAACATAATTAAAACATCGTCTGGTACTCATCATGATATTGTCGTAATTCCACCAACTAGGTGTAGGCCTTCCACGAACCTCCCAGACTTAGAACACACTGCTCATCAAGCTCAGTAGTGGGTCACCCCCAAGCTGGGACTAAGCTCCACCCCAAGGAAAGGAATCCTAGGCTAGGCTGAGGTTACAAGGAAAATTCCATAGAATGACTGGAAGGATTCTTCCCAGGATGCCTTCTTACACCCACTACTCATGGACTGTCATTCCCCACATGCCTATTTCACCCGGGAGTATACACCTTCACAAGCACAGTCCATCGATGCTACACCTCCCTCTCTGGGTCTCAGCAACAGGCCGGTTTAGGAAGTCTCAAGCTAAACCACTTCCCAGCAACTCTCTCACCTGGAGGGAGTTGCTCGCAAGCCTAAAAACCTGCCTCTTCCAACAACAATCACCTTCCTCACCTGGAGAGAGGTTACACATAGGCTCAACATAGACTCACACTGGCCAGTAAGCCACACGCAGTCCAACACTGCATGGCCACAACATCCAACTGGGAAAATAGAAACAGGCTTCCCAAACAGGCTCAATAATCACGGGATAGACTCACGCTCTGGTTCTCAAGGATGCGTGACAAGCATTCCATGTAGATGAGCACAAACTCCACGGTTCAGAACAGAGGGTGTAATGGATTTTCAGAAACAAACATCGTCTTTCCCCGAAATCAACACAGGCTTTTCCCATGGTTTCAGAATTGCACGAGGTCTCTTGCAGAGGTCAGACGGTATGTATGGTTCAGAAGAGGCACAAGGGTATCTCTACAGAGGTCAAACCAGTTCACGCTCAGGAAATCGAGGGTCAAATGGAGGAGGAACCCCCATCATGGCTCATCTCAACCATTTTATTTGCATGCACCTGGGTTGACACTTGTAACCCATGAAACTGCATGAGTTCCATCAATATGCATCCCCTTTGCACATGTTTTCCCCTTGACAGGAACTTAGAATAAAAACATATAATTCACATGTGTTTTGGAATAATATTAAAATATTATTCCCAAGGACTTAAGCCCCTAGGCTCAACACTTAGCCCCTCTTCCCACCTTCTACCCCTAATCCCCTGCCCACTTTGTGGAATCTTAGTCCTCCATCACTCATTCATCGTGGTTGGTCTGCACGCGATGGTGTTTATATTTTTATTAATGTTATGCATAGATACATCAAAGGTGATTTTAGGGGCGAAATTTCGCCCATGGGCGAAATTAAGAGGTTTGAAATTTTCGTTGGGCGAATTGTTTACATAGAGAGGTTTTTTTGGTTTACCTATATATAGCCCCAAATTTGTTTTCAAATATATATAT